>OZ018318.1:34330924-34908424 GCA_963969495.1 Ceratothoa steindachneri
ATATAATATATATATATATATATATAAATATATATATATATATTTATATATATATATATAAATATATATATATATATATATATATATATATATATATATATATAAATATATATATATATATATATATATATATATATATATATATATATATATATATATATATATATATAATATATAATATATATATATATATATATATATATATATATATATATATATATATATATATATATATATATATATATATATATATATATATATATATATTATATATATATATATATATAATATATATATATATATATATATATAATATAAATATATATATATATATATATATATATATATATATATATATATATATATATATATTATATATTATATATTATATATATATATATATTATATATTATATATTATATATTATATTATATATTATATATTATATATTATATATATATATATTATATATTATATATATATAATACAATTTATACACGATGATGGCGGGAGGAGTTAAGAAAAAGGTGAGAAACCTGTCCCCCATTACGTGGGTTTTAACTATAGAAGTAAGCGAGTGCAGATTGGCCTAAAATACCGAGCTACTGTTGAGTGCAGTTCAGGTTATTTAAGGAGTATGATAAAAATAATATTTAATAACATAAAAAGGAAATATTAAATATCTATAGAAGTGGGTGTAAATGAAAATATTTGGTCGGATGAAAAATGACTGGGTGTCGTTCAAAGGGATTATAGCGGGTGTCGTGACCTGACTCTGAAGCGAGTATTTAAAGGGGCCACGTAAATTTGAAATACAAACGGAAATTATTAATAAGTGAAGACCAGATTATGTTAAGATCCGCGGGCGACGGTAGCTTGCAATGCTTATGTTTGAAGCGACTAAGGGTAAAGGCAATTCTGGTGGTCATTTTAGCGAAGCGCGCTCGATGACAGAGGTTCAAATCCAACTCCTTTATTCACTTTCATATAACGGTTAAATAGTTTGTTGTATTGTCCGTTTCTATATTCTATTTTCTTCCTTAAGCTTTAATGGTCCGCGTAATTAATTTGATTAGCGTTTTCCGGGTTGTGTTAGCAGTTTTCATTTCTTTGGTTCTTAAAACAAGATTAACAGAGTGGGGATGGAGACGACGGAGAATGTCGCAGTAGATGCAATCATCACCGGGAGAGGTGGAGCCACAGTAAGACAAAGCATCCCGCAGCTCATAGACGAAAAGAGCATTATATGAGTAGGTGTCGCACGTGGTAAATTCTAAAAGGCGAGACACTATGGCCATCTTATGATCGAGAAACTGTCGAGGATAGCTACTAGCACTAATCACCGAAGCATCATGGTCAGCCAGAGCTTCGCTGAACAACCGGCCATCGGACATAAGCGAGCCTTCGATGTCCAGATTGGGGATGGCATGACCATTGTAGCGACCACGGATCTTATTGAAACGCTTCCAAATCTGAGTCATCGGCGTGGACGAAGAAATGAAAGATATGTACCGGCGCCAAGACTCACGGCGCGCACGACGGAGGGTCCTTTGGCGGATGGCACGAGCCCGATTCCAATCGACCCTATTCGAAATGGTTGGTTTCCGCCTATAACGGGAATAAGCTAACTGATCTATCTCTTCTGCGAAGGGATCTAACAAGCGCAGAGAAGAGGACTTGTTGACAGGCGTAGTACGAGAACCAGAGAATTTTTTTATTATTACCCATATGAAGTAGAGGATAAAAGGGGGTGCGAACTCGCGCAGCGCAGGCACTGTATACCGTCGAGACACCTACTCGGAGCGCCGGCCCTACCAGGTGGGTAAGCCCATCGACCTCTGTTTCAACCATCGTTTTAAAAATGGCCGGCCAGCCCCGGAAATTTACCGGTTGGTGAAGCAAAGACTCTCAAGAGCGCCATGGCGGATAAGTCACCCACCAACCAACACAGGCAGGACCAGCTAAAGGGTCGCACCACCTGAGGGACAGCTCTGATACACCGAGATCAACAAACAAACGTAGATGGAAGGAAGATGCAGGGTGAAAAAGAATTGGTACAGAAGACAAAATAGGGGTTAGCAGAAGGAGAAAAAGGATGCAAAGCTGGGGCCAGACGGGGCGCTGAGTCCCGTTAGCACGGCGGCCAGGAGAGCAAATCCCCGTGCCCCTTACGGGGAAAAAAATAATATATATATATATATATATATATATATATATATATATATATATATATATATATATATATATATATATATATATATATATATATATATATATATATATATATATATATATATATATATATATATATATATATATATATATATATATATATATCTATATATCTCTCTCTCCTATAAAGAATAATATTGGACCATTGAGAGATAGTGATGGTGTTTTAAAATTCTCTAACTATGATATAGCATGTCTATTGAACGATTATTTCCTCAGTGTTTTTACTAACGAAGAGACCTCTCACATACCTGAACTAAACATTGTATATACAGGCAATGACTCATTAGAATATGTCAGCTGTACGGCCGAAGATGTTATAAATTTGATAAATAAAATAATTGCCAATAAATCACCTGGACCTGATATGTTTTATCCCAGAGTTTTGAAAGAAGTGAAAGAAGTTGTTAGCAAACTTCTAGCAAATATTTTTAATCAATCATTTGAAAATGGAATTGTCCCCAATGACTGGAAATATGCAAATGTTACACCCATTTTTAAAAGGAGTTGCAGCGAGCTCGTGAAAAACTATCGACCGATCAGTTTGACGTCAGTGGTTGGAAAACTTTTAGAATCATTCATCGCCAAGAAAATTGTGTTACATCTAGTATCAAAACAGCTGCTAAGAGAATCCCAACATGGATTTAACGAATTTGCTAGACTTCTTCCAATATGTATTTGAGCAATATGATGATGACAAGTCGATCGATATTATATACCGCGATTTTCAGAAAGCGTTCGATAAAGTGCTCCACACATTACTGATTGCAAAACTTCGGGCACTTGGAATTACAGGAAAAGTAGGAGATTGGATCGAAGACTGGCTTAGAAATAGATATCAGAGAGTGGTAATCAATGAGTCTGCCTCTGAATGGACAAGAGTGTTAAGTGGGGTGCCTCAAGGTTCTGTGTTGGGCCCCCTTCTATTTATAATCTATATTAATGATTTAGACATAGGTCTAATGTCAAAAATTGTTAAATTTGCAGACGACGCAAAAATTGGAAAGGGAATAAGTAATAAAGAAAACTCAGATGAACTTCAGAGAGATATTGATCTAATAGAAGAATGGTCAAGAAAATGGAAACTGCCAATAAACTCAGAAAAGAGCAACGTAATGCATATTGGAAGCAGAAATCCACAATCTATATACACATTGTTCAGTTCGGAAATAACAAAAACAAAAGTTGAGAAAGATTTAGGAGTTTATATATCGAGTGATCTTAAATTGAGTCTTCAATGCATAGAAGCAGAAAAAAGGCCTCCAAAATCTTAAGATTCATTAAACGACAATTTAAATGTAAAAATGAAACCATAGTACTGAATTTATATAATGCATTAGTTCGCCCACATTTGGAGTATTGTGTACAATTCTGGTCTCCACATCTTAGGAAGGATATTGAAAGACTCTAGAAAGTCCAGGAAAGAGCAACAAAACTGATACCATTATTAAGAAAACACAACTACGAAACTAGATTAAAGAGACTAAAACTTTTCATGCTGGAAACCCGGAGAATGCGAGGCCAACTAATAGAAACCTTCAAGATATTAAATAAAATTGAGAACGTAAAAGCTGAGATATGGTTTAAGTTAAATAATTGCGAGACGAGGAACAACGGAATGAAGCTTTTGCCATTGAAGTATAAGAAAAATTTAACTGGAAACTTTATCTCATATAAAATTGTAAATATATGGAATAAACTACCCATAGATGTTATATCAAATAAAACTGTGGAAACTTTTAAGAATAAAATTGACAAAATCATACACACATTGAGTTATTAATTTGTAAATAAAATGTGATTGATATATATGAATGTTAATATAAATTATTATGCTGACAAGATTCTCAGTACGGAAGTGCAGTTATTATGATGGAATTACTATGAAGGTGTATATTAAGATAATTGTAGGTGTATATAAATAATATGTAAGTGCACACAAGTCAAATGACGAGATTTCAACTATGAGAAAACTAATCTCATTATTGTCAGGATGAAATGCATAAGATTTAATGAAATCAAAATATGAAATCTACATGACTGTGTATATTATAGTTAAATGACGAGATTCGAATATCAGAAAAAATATATATATATATATGCTTGTATACCTAGGTATGTTTCAACAACTTTACTATAAAATTCCTGGTTGAGTACTTTATTTCAACTGAACCAGGTATCTTTTCATTTTCCAGACCCGTCGGTGAGAGAGCTTGCGTGATCTGCCTGAGTTAAGCTAGCTAAGCTGGGGGACTTTTAGTCCGGTAGGGTCACCCATGCCAGTAAGGTAGCTGTAGTAGGATCCAGACTAATGGTTGTCAAACTTCTCTACCACTTCTTTGATGCGTCTTCTTGCATCTCCCTACCAACCTCTTCGATTCTGTTAGTACTAAGTTTCACCAACTCTCTTTAACTGTAAGAAAATCAAAACAAAAACCCAATAACAAAAAACAAACCTTCATCTCTATTACACATAAGTTGTTTAGTAATAAGGGCCTCACCAGCTCCCTTATGCCGCGTGAGAAGAGAGGCTTTGGAACCTCTTTAAATAACGCCTTGGAGCACTCATAGATTACAAGAGACTGAGATTGAAGGGATCTCAGGCGTTTGGGGTACGATTAATGGAGAAATGCTAGGTACCCCTTAGAAGCTTTCTCCTAACGTGTAATTGCCTGACCAGCTCCCTGTGACCGCTACTTGGTGAATAAAGGCTCAACTGATCTTTGGTGAGAGAGCTTTTGTGCCTTGCTGGTTGCCAGATCAGCTAAAGATCTCGGATGAAGTCGTGGGCACTTAGCTTTACTATTTGCCTCAAGTCTAGCTGTTTTTAGTTGATTAGTAGGGCTTAGTAGGAAGACAGTTACACCTAAAGCACCCCTGTCAAAAAATCAGAGAACCAGTTCACTGGGGCTCTCGTGCTGCTCAGTGGGGAGCTGCGGCACGATTGGGGATGTCCGGCCCAGGGGAGACCTTAGGGTTGGTGTGCTTGGTCAAAGGGTTTCTGTTCGCCGAACGACCGAAAACCTCCTGGAAATAGGCGGATGTGATTAGTGCGAGAGAAAATCACAACCAAAAAACCCTTTTTCATTGCGTATGGTCCGAGATTTTTGTAAGATGGCGAAGAAGAATGGTACTCCGTTTCGAAAGCTAACCTACAAAATATGCAAAGTCTACAGATGGAGTGAAGACTTCGGGGGCAGGAGTTGCAAGGAGCTCACAGATGCCGTCAGTGTCTGTGACTTTTGCAAACTCGAGAAGTGCCTGGGCGAGAGCATCGCTCAACTGAGAGAGGAGAACTCCCTCCTTAAAAGGGAAGTTCAACTCTTAAAAACAGAGAGATGCAGATGCTCAGGCGAGAAGGCTTCCGACGTCCAACAGCCGATTTCTTCTGCTGAAGGGCTTCCTCAACGAGCCAAAAAGAAGAAAAGAAAGAAGAGAAAGTAGAAAGAGAAGAAGAGAAAGTAGAAAAGGAAGAAAAAAAGTGGACACAGAGGACGAGAAAGCAGAAGAAGAGAAACGGGAAACAAAAGAAGACAAGAAGAAGAATAAGAAGAAGAAGAAAAATTTAGAGATACAAGAGGAAAGCAGCAAGTCGCCTCCGAAAGGAAAGACTAAGTCGTCTGCAGACAAATGTGCAAGAGTCACCCTTATTGGTGATTCTCAAGCACGGGGTAGGAAGCCCCTGCTAGCGGCCCGCCTTCGCACAAGCGTTAAAGTGAGCTGCCTCCCAGGCTGTGGGAATAAGCAGGTAAGAGCTGAGGCCGAGAAGTCTCAGATTTCAGAGACTTCAGTCGTTGCCCTTATGGTAAGTGGCAACGACCTCTACCTCAGAGGAGGTAGGGTAGGCCCTACAGGTGAGATTATGAGGACAGTTATGGGCGCTGTCGACGACTGCGGATTGAAAACTCGCAGACGCGTCGTGGTGGGGATGCTCCTGAGGTGGGGTCCAAGCCGGACTGCCCACTTGAGGAACATGTCACTAAACAGGTGCCTTGCAGACCTCTGTACGGCGGAGGGTGTCTTTTTTTGTCGACCCGTACGCCGTATTCTATGGTAGAAAAGACCTCTATTAAAGGGACGGGGTGCACCTCTCTTTTAAGGGCAAGGCGTTCCTAGCCAACCTCATTCAGGATGTCGTGGAGCGCACCCAAAGGAGTGTCCGGCCCATTAGGAAGGCGGACGTACGCCAGTACGCCCGAGTCACTCCCCAAACAACCTTCTCGGAGGTTGTAAAAAATGGTGCAACCGCGACAAACAAGAAGCCGGGAAACGGAAATGTATAGGGGGTCCTACATTAGGGGACTCCCTGAAATTTCTTCTGTTCAATGCGAGGTCCATCAGAAACAAGTTTCCTGAGCTCCGTGGCCTCGTAGCGAAGGGAGAACCCGAAATGGTAGCCATAACCGAATCGTAGATAAAAGCCTCAAACCGAGACTTTGAAGGCGAATTCACGGTTCCTGGCTACCAACTCTTCCACAAAGATAGGCCAGACAGAGAGGGTGGCGGTGTAATATTGTATGTCAAGGATACAATCGAATCTACGAACTCCACCGTTATATCTGACCACGAGCTCCTAGGCGTTGACCTAGAGGTCGGTCCTGTCAGATACAGGACCCTGGTGCTTTACAGACCCCCTTCTCAACCCGTTGAGGAGGACATGGAACTGTACCAGCTGCTGAAGGAGCTGTTCCAAGGCAGAGTGTGCATCGTTATGGGCAATTTCAACAGCTAAGTTGAATTGGAAACCAGAGCAGCCTGTGGCGAGAGCGCGCTACTCTTGGAGTTCGCCAACAACGAGTTCCTCACTCAATGGGTCAGAGAACCGACGATAGGAGACAATATCCTCGACTTGGTCTTCACCTCTGAGGATGATATCGTTGAGGATCTCTGTGTACGCGAAGAGCTCGGTAGCAGTGATCACCAGTTAGTTAGATTTAGCGTCAAGATCCCAAAGGTAAGGTCTGTTGCTAGTCAATCAAGGAAACTTGACTTGAGAAGAGCAGACTTTGCAAGCCTTCGTGCTGGACTGACTGACGTGAGGCTAGAAGTGTGCGATGCTGTTGAAGAGTCGTGGAATAGTTTCAAAACCACATTCATGAGTCTTCAATCGCGTTTCATCCCTCTGAAATGCCTCCGTCGGTCTTCTGTTCAACCAAAGTGGTTTAATCGAGAAATTATCCAACTGCTTAGGGAGAAGAGAAATGCGTACCGGCAATCGAAGATCTCGGGTGACTTTGACGAATACTGGAGGCTAGCCAGGAGAGTGAAGTCCAGCATAAGGGCGGCTAAGCGGTCTGAGGAACTCCGAGTGGCGAGACTCTGGAAAGAGAATCCCATGGAGTTCTTTGGATATGTAAACAGCCGCAAACCAATCCGTCGAACGATTGGTCTTTTGAGAAATGAGGAGGGGGCATTAAAGCACTTAGATGCAGAAAATGCTAACCTCCTCAACGACTACTTCTCTTCAGTGTTTACTGAAGAGTGTGGTCCCATCCCCCAGCCGACGGATTCCTACTCGGGGGAAAAGCTGGAGGATATGGACTTCACCGAAGGAGAAATCAAAAAGAAGATCAGTGACCTAATGACGAATAAGTCACCTGGTCCCGATTGGTTTCTACCTAAAGTGTTGAAAGAAGTGCGCGATCAAGTGTCACGACACCTTAGCGCAATCTTTAACATGTCAATCCGGACCGAATGCGTTCCTAGAGACTGGCGTAAGGCGGAGGTGACTCCTATCTTCAAGAAAGGAAACCGTAACCAACCGTCAAACTACCGACCTATCAGTCTGACTTCGATAGTCGGTAAACTCATGAAAAGCATCATGGTGGACAAAGTGACGTCGTATTTAGAGTCAAACCTGCTACTGAGGAGTACCCAGCACGGCTTCCGAAGGCAATGGTCATGCCTGACGAACCTTGTGTAATGCTTCTACTTCGTTTTCAGCGAGCACGATCGGGACAAGGTGGTGGATGTGGTCTACCTAGACTTTCAGAAAGCCTTTGATAAGGTACCACACCGCCGCCTTCTCCGGAAAGTGAGAGCGCTGGGCATAGACGGAAAGGTAGCCGGCTGGATCGAGAACTGGCTAAGTGGCAGACGGCAACGGGTGGTGGTGAATGGACAGGCTTCTGAGGGGGGTGCCCGTTACTAGCAAGGTGCCTCAATGTTCTGTTCTGGGACCACTACTATTCATTATCTACGTCAACGACATGGACGGTGACATGGTTGCCAAGATTTTCAAATTTGCCGACGATACCAAGCTTGGTATGAACGTTGCAAAGGATGGAAATACTGCCTGCCTGCAGGAAGATCTTGGGAAGATTGGGGAATGGTCGGACACGTGGCAAATGCCTTTTAACGTTGGGAAATGCAAAGTAATGCATATCGGCCACAGAAACCTCCAATCTCAGTATATCCTTAAGGGCACTGCTATTGAATCCACCGACACTGAGAAGGACTTGGGTGTAACAATCACTAGTGACCTCAAGTTCTCGAAACAGTGCATTAAGGCGGAGAAAAAGGCCCAAATGATGCTAGGCTATATTAAGCGCCAGTTTGGTTATCGGAACCAGGAGATTGTACTGTGCCTGTACAACTCACTTGTCCGACCGCACCTGGAGTATGCCGTACAATTTTGGAGTCCTTCATTGCGAAAGGACATCGCGAGATTGAAACGCGTACAAGCCAGGGCAACCAAGCTGATTCCCTCTATCCGACATAAAAGTTATGAGGATAGACTAACGGAGTTAAATCTGTTCTCGCTGGAAACCGGTAGAATGCGTGGTCAGCTCATCGAAGTTTTCAAAATACTTCGAGGGTTCGACAATGTTGACTACCGGGATATTTTCACACTGAGTGAGAACAGAACGCACAATCACGGCTTCAAACTTGAACTGAAGCGTTACAACCTCAATCTGTGTGGAAATTTTTTCACTTACAGTATCTGTGGTATGTGGAACGCACTTCCAGTGGAAGTTGTCAACAGTGAATCTGTTGACCAGTTCAAGTCAAGACTAGACAAGGTCTTGAAAAGTGGCCGTTTAGGGTGCGCAAAACAATTGAGCAGCCATGTGCCCGCTCGATTGCTAGTCCAAAGGTACCCTCCTTGAATGGACCGTAAGGTCTCCTAGGGTACCTTCTTTCCTTGTTGTTACTCCTTGTTGTTGTTATTTGTCTTGAACTAGTAGTACGTAACTATATTTATGTATATATTGGATAGGGAACCTTTACAAGTACCTTCTCGGAATGGATTGAAAGATCTTTTAAGGTACTTGCTTTCCTTGTAACTCCTTGTAACTTTCTCTCTCTCTCTCTCTCTCTCTCTCCCTCTCTCTCTCTCTCTCTCTATCTCTCTCTATTTCTATCTCTATCTATCTCTCTATATCTCTATCTATCTCTCTATCTATCTCTCTATCTATCTCTCTATCTATCTCTCTATATCTCTCTATCTCTCTCTCTATCTCTCTTTTTTAAAGAAAGTAGAGGGACAGGTGACGCCCCCTTGTCGCGGGAAGAGAGCTTGTGTGTACCTTTGACTTTTCGAGCTATGTCGGTGGGGGTACCTCTTCTGGGTACCCCTGGTAGGGCTTCTCTTGTCGATTTGGTCGGAAACGAGGTGACGGCCCTTTTTCCCAGGTTGGTTGCCAGGCCAATAAAAAGCCTTGGGTCGAGTCTCTTGGTGTGGCGGGATATCCAGTGAACGCTACTCCGAGATCTTGGCCGTCGTGAAGGGAACTAGTAGGAGTTTAGTACGGGGTGTGCTCCGTTGTTCACCTGGTGAGAAATCGCTGGCCCCTTCGGTGACAGC
This sequence comes from Ceratothoa steindachneri, assembly GCA_963969495.1. NCBI lineage: Eukaryota > Metazoa > Arthropoda > Malacostraca > Isopoda > Cymothoidae > Ceratothoa > Ceratothoa steindachneri. The sequence goes on from OZ018318.1 coordinate 34,340,964, forward strand.
CAGTGCTGCTTGGTTAGGAGCCACGGCACGCCGAGGTTTGACGACTCGGTCGCACGAACAGCAGCACAAGGAGCGTGCCTTCTGAAAAATCCGAAACCTTTCCGATCGATAGGCAGGAGCGACTGACGCGGGGCGAACTCACCACCCCCTTTCTTTTTTATTGAGTGGTCACAAAGTATTCAGAGATATAAAGTGTTCAGCATGACTGGAAAGAAAGGACCTGGTGCGTTAAAGTATACCTGCTCGACATGCCAAAAGGACAAGTGGTGCGTAGATTTTCCGGAGGGGTGTTTCTCAAAAGGCCACCTTGGAAGTATCTGCACGGAATGCGTCCTAAGGGCAGAACTTCAGGAGCTTAAAGAACTTTTTAAATCTTCTGAGAAAAACCACGACGGCTGGAAGAAAAGGTGAAAATCCTCGAGTCTGCGCATGTGACTCAAATCCGTCATCTCGAGGCCATCATTGCAAAGATTAAAGCCACCAAGGTAGAGCAACAGCAACAAGAAACTCCCAACGACGCGGATGGCTCCTCTGTTGAGCCCTCAAGCACCGCGTCGATAGAGATAGGCCATCCATCCGACGTCCCAGAGCCAGCTGCTGCTGGGGTTACTCAGGGCATTAAAAAGAATAAAAGGAAGAGTAAGAAAGGAAAAACAGTAGATAAAACAGAAGAGAAAGTAGAAACGGAAAAAACGAAGAAGAAAAAGAAGTATAAAAACAAAAAAGTGGGGAAGAAAGAGGAATCGAAAGAGCCCATACTGAAAGGGAAGCCTCTTTTCTCTGAACCCAAATGCGCGAGGGTAATCGTGATCGGTGACTTCCAAGCACGGGATCTACAACCCTTGCTAGCGGCCCGCCTTCGCACCAGTGTGAAGGTAAGCTGCCTTCTATGAAAGGAGGACGGAGAAATAAGGGTGGAGGCTGAGAAATCTCAGATCTCTGAGAACTCAGTAGTTGCCCTCATGGCAAGTGGCAACGATCTCTACCTACGAGGAGGCAAAGTAGGCGCCAGCGGGAAGATCCTGACCACAGTTATGGAAGGAGTTGACGACTATGGGCTAAAAACCCGCAGACCTGTCGTGGTCGGGATACTCCCAAGACGAGGTCCATCCCGCAATGCTCACGCGAGGAACGTCTCCATAAACCAACGCCTGGAAGATCTTTGTACGGCGGAAGGAGTCTTTTTTGTAGACCTCTACCGCGCCTTTTACGAAAGAAATGACCTGTACAAAAGGGACGGAGTACATCTTTCCTTTAAAGGGAAAGCTGCACTCGCGAACATGATCCAGGATGTTGTGGAGCGGACCCAAAGAAGTGTCAGACCCCGGGTAAAGAAGGACGTACGCCAGTACACCCGTGTTACTCCAGGGACGACCTTTTCTGAAGTCACAAAGAGGGAAGTGACCCCGCCACAAAGAAAGAAAGTGGGAAACGGAAGAGCGTAGGGAGCCCTACATTCGGGGACTCCCTCAAAGTTCTTCTGTTTAATGCAAGGTCTATCATAAACAAGTTTCTAGAACTTCGTGGCCTCGTAGCAACAGAAGAACCGGAGATGGTCGCCATCACGGAGTCGTGGATAAAAACCTCAAGCCGAGATTTTGAAGGTGAATTCACGATTCCCGGTTACCAGCTCTTCCTGAAAGATAGGCCAGACAGAGAGGGTGGCGGTGTGATGTTGTGTGTCAAGGATACTCTCAACTCGACGGATTGCAACATCGTATCCGACCATGAACTACTAGGTGTTGACCTAGATATAGGTCCTGCCAAATACAGGATTCTGGGGCTTTATAGACCTCTCCTAGGGCTTGAGGACGGCCCTAGGAGAGTTCTTATGCCCAACGGTTTTTCCCACCGAGTCTTACATCGGCTCCTCGTTAGCCTTCGAGCTTGGGAGAAACACGTCTCCAATTTCTTATTTGACGTGAAATTGAATCACACTCTCCTGGGGGAGATCTTGCATTTTGACCTTTAGGTCTTTCATGGTGCCGAAAGGTGCGACGCTGCGGTTACGCACTTGACCCGCCGATGCCTGGGGCGGTTGTCTTTGCGGTAACCGCCTTGTGACTGCACCACAAGTGAACGGGGGGGGGGGGGGGAGTGACGATTCCCCTACAATATAAATCGCTCGTGCGCCCACACTTCGAATACGTGGTCCAATTTTGGTGTCCCTCCCTAAATAAGGATATAGCGCAATAGAAAGAGTGCAACGTCGGGCTACGAAACTAATTCCTGAAATCCGAAACAAACCGTACGAAGATAGACTACGCTTATTAAACCTACTATCACTTGAAAGTAGACGATTACGTGGACAATTGATAGAATTATTCAAAATCTTAAAAGGATTTACTAATATTGATTACATACTATTGTTCGAGCTGGACGAAAGGGCCAACACACGCCAAAATGGTTTAAAATTAGTGAACAAGCGTTTTAACTCTACTATAGCCCCAAATTACTTCACGTTTAAAATCCCGCAAACGTGGAATGTCCTTCCCAACCGTGTAGTTGAAAGCACGTCAGTTAATATGTTCAAAAACCGAGTTGATGAGTACTTCAATAGCGTAAATATAACGTAGTAGGAACACAGATTAAAACGTCATATATTATAAGGAGTTGAGAATTAAAATGAAATGATGAATAGAAAGATGCCAGCGACGGCTCCATGCATGGAGTGAATGTAAATTTCTCTTTTTTTTTACTGTCTGTCCTATAAGTATATATTTTTCATCACTAGCAGGCGACGCCTGCGGGAGAAGAGAGTACTGTCCTATCACCCCTCCCCCCTCCTGGTTCGAAAAATCGTGTTATGTTAGTGTATTTGAGGGATAGCTAAACCTGCATGTCAAGGGTACACATGTAGATAAGTGTGTACCATAGAGTTGAAATAGTTAAAAAAAATATATATATAACAAAAAAACAGCATGAAAAAAAGCATGATACACTAACGTTAGAATGTGTAATCGGACTGGCCTTGAGCGGACCTTAGGGTCTTTGCTGGTTCCTATTTCTGTAGTTCTGTACTCTATCTATCTATCTATCTATCTATCTATCTATCTATCTATCTATCTATCTATCTATCTATCTATCTATCTATCTATCTCTCTCTATCTTTCTATCTATCTATCTATCTATCTATCTATCTATCTATCTATCTATCTATCTATCTATATATCTATCTCTATCTATCTATCTATATATCTATCTCTATCTATCTATCTATCTCTCTCTTAAAAAAAGTAGAGGGAGAGGTGACGCCCCCTTGTCGCGGAAAGAGAGCTTGTGTGTACCTTTGACTTTTCGAGCTATGTCGGCGGGGGTACCTCTTCTGGGTACCCCTGGTAGGGCTTCCCTTGTCGATTTGGTCGGAAACGAGGTTCCAGACTAAGTGCGTCATTCTTTCCTTTTTCTACTCTATCCTTCTATTTTTTTACTTTTATCCTATCTCCCACTTATACAAAAAGAAAACAAAACAAAAAAAAGCCTACTCCTATCATGTCACTCTTTCCCTTTTTTTCCTTTATCTACATATAAGGACCTGGCAGGTACCTCACGCGTCAGAAGAGAGGCTTTGGAACCTCTATAAACAACGCCAATCGATGCTCACTGGTTGCGAGAGACTAGGACTAGAGGTGTCCTAGGCGTTGGGGTACGATGAATGGGATGAGGGTAGTGCCCCGTTAACCCCTTCCCTGGCGCGTAATTATTGACTGTTCCCCCTGCCCGTTGACGGTTGCTTCTGGTAGCATTGGTCCGAGGTGACGGCCCTCTGTGTCCATGTTGGTTGCCAGGCCAATAAAAAGCCTTGGCTCGAGTTCTTTGGTGTGGCGGGATATCCATTGAACGCTACTCCGAGATCCTGGCCGTTGTGAAGGGAACTAGTAGGAGTTTAGTAAGGGGCGTGCTTCGTTGTTGTTCACCTGGTGACAAATCGATGGCGCCTTCGGGGACCGTCTGTGCTACTTGGTTGGGAGCCACGGCACGCCGAGATCTTCGATCACCGGCACGTATTTCTCTTCTCCCTAAGCAGTTGGCCAATTTCTCGATTAAACCACTTTGGTTGAACAGAAGACCGACGGAGGCATTTCAGAGGGATGCAACTTGATTGAAGACTCATGAACTTATTTTTGAAATTGTTCCACGAATCCTCAACATCTTCGCATACCGCTAGCCTTACATCAGTCAGCCCAGCACGAAGGCTCGCAAATTCTGCTCTTCTCAAGTTAAGTTTCCTTGAGAGAGAGAGAGAGAGAGAGAGAGAGAGAGAGAGAGAGAGAGAGAGAGAGAGAGAGAGAGAGAGAGAGAGAGAGAGAGAGAGAGAGAGAGAGAGAGAGAGAGAGAGAGAGAGAGAGAGAGAGAGAGAGAGAGAGTGTGTTACAAGGAGTTGCAAGGAAAAGAAATACCTCAAAGGCCTTGAGGCCCATGTCGAGAAGGCACTTTTTGCGGTCTCGATTCTCAGCCCGTGCTAATTACTTGCTATGAGATCATCAAGTTTTCAAATACAATTTGTCAAGTGTACTCTTAAACTGTTCGACACTGCTACTCTTAACAACTCCCGCTGGTAGTTTATTCCATGTGTCGCAAATGTCATATGTGAATTACTTACCCACCAGAATGGTATTGAATCTGGTCAGCTCCACCTTCCATCCGTGATTTCGAGTCGTATTCCGGTTGAGGGTAAAGTACTTGGTGGAGTCGACATTTTCAAATCCTTTCAAGATTTTAAAAGTCTCTATTAGACGACCGCGCAGTCTTCGAGTCTATAACGAATAGAGATCGAGTTCTTGCAGTCTTTCTTGGTATGTCTTGTTCTTTAGCGATGGGATCAGTTTCGTGGTCCTGGCTTGCACCTTTTCCAGGCGATCGATATCTTTTCGATAATGAGGAGACCAGAACTGAACAGCGTACTCTAGGTGAGGTCTCACCAGCTAGTTGTACAAAGGCAAAACAACCTCTTTTGTTCGAAAGCTGAATTGTCTCTTGATGTAACCCAACAGGCGATGAACCTTCTTCTCCACCTGTAAGCACTGCTTCGAGAATTTTAGATCGCTGCTAATCAGCACACCTAAGTCCTTCTCGACATCAGTAGACTCAAGCCGTATACCTTGTAGCTCGTATCCTGACCGGGGGTTCGCATACCCGATGTGCATCACCTTACACTTGTCTAAGTTGAAAGGCATCTGCCACTTGTAAGCTCACTCGCCGATCATGCGTAGGTCACCCCTCAACATCTCGATGTTTTCGGGATTCGCTACGTTAGCTCCAAGTTTTGTGTCGTCGGCAAGTTTCGCTAGACGACTCACCAGTCCTTCATCTATATCGTTGATGTAGATGATGAATAATAGAGGGCCTAGCACGGAACCCTGAGGGACTCCGCTCGTTTCTGACGACCACCGAGAGGTGTGGCCTCCGATGGTAACCTTCTGTCGCCTGTCTGACAACCAAGTTTCTAACCATTTTGCGACCTTTCCTCTTACGGAAGCCATGTTGGGTGTCTCTCAGCAGGTCGTGAGACTCTAAATGATTCATTATCCTATCCCCTATTATGCCTTCCAGTACTGAGCCGACGATTGAAGTGAGAGTTATTGGTCGGTAGTTTCCTGCGGTGCCACGTTCCCCCTTTTTGTGGATCGGGTTGACATTGGCCATACGCCAATCTGCAAGTACTTCGCCACTGTCGAGCGATTAGTTGAAGATCTCAAAAAGATGAGGGCTCACCTGATTTTTCACCTCACGCAGCACTCTTGGCAGGAAGCCGTCAGGACCTGGGGATTTATACGCATTTAACTGACCTAGCCTCCTAGCAACCTCTTCGGAAGTTGTAATTATTCCTTCTAGTGATTCTAACTCACGATCTATCCCTATCGGCGGTCTGGGTATCTCTCCGTCCCTTTCCCTCGTGAAAACAGAGGAGAAGTAGTCGTTGAGTATGCCAGCTATTTCCTCATCTGAATCCTGGAGAACGTCGTCCGCATCCCTCAGGGCTCAGATGCGTTGGCGTACTGGTTTTCGGCTGTTCACGTACGCGAAGAACTCCTTGGGGCTCTCTTTGGAGAGAGAGGCTACACGAATTTCTTCGTTACGCTTAGCCGTGCGCACTAGTGCCTTAACCGTTCTACTATGGGTGGCATAGGCTTCATGGTGCAACGCACTACTATTTCTCTTTCATGCTCTGTGCGCTGTCTTTATAGCTTTAATAGCACTAGCGATTTCTTGAGAAAACGACCTAGGCTGAATGCTGGCTAGTCTGACAGCCTTCGTGGGAAGGCCTGACGCTCCATAAAACGATTTTTGAAGTCTTTCCATTTGGAATTCGCCCCACCTTCGTTAGTTGGTTGCGTCTGGCCAAGTGCCTCCCGAAGCCCATCGAAGTCTGCACGTCTGAAATCCAATTTACGTGCTCGTTCATTAGTACCTTACGTACAGGGAGCACGTACTCCAAACCTTACCATGTTATGGTCACTACCACCTAGGCATTCATACACTGACAGGTCAGAGACGAGGTCATCTTCAGTGGTAAATACTAGATCTAGAACGTTTCCCCCTCGGGTAGGCTCGCCGACCCACTGAGTCAGAAAGTTGCTGTCAGCAAAGTCTGCAAGCCGAGATACCTCTCCGTCGCCCGTTCGGTCACTCCAGTCGACTCGGTAATTGAAGTCCCATAACAGCAGCGAGGGAGGGCCGTCTAAGAGACTGGGCAGTTTTTGGTACAGGTCTATATCAACCTCTACCGTCAGATGAGGAGGTCGATAGGCCACTATGGACCTGTACATTGTATTGTCGACCTTGATGTCGACTCCTAGAACTTCATGCTCTGGGACAGTTCTGCATTCGATGGGAAATAGATGGACCCGTACATACACCAGAACTCCACCACCTTCCCGGTCAGCGCGATCCTTATGGAAGGTCGCGTAACCGGGTACTCCAAACTCACCTATGAAGTCCCTGGTGTCTGCACGAATCCACGACTCCGTGACGGCCACTATGTCAAGCTTCTCTGATGACATCAGTGCTCTAAGCTCACATAACTTGTTCCTTATTGAGCGGGCATTTAATAGAAGAACTCTTAGGGGGCCTCCGCTAGCCCTACTGTCCTCTCCACTTCTCTGTTTCCAGACGGTTCGTCGTGCATCCTCCCCTCCGAAGCTGGATTCGGAGGCTGGCCATCACCCACTTTCGCCCCCTCCTCTGTATCGACGGAAGGATTGGGTGCTGGGTGCTCGACCTCGGCTGCCGAGGGCGCTACTTCGTGGGATTCTCCCACTCGGGTCTCAGTCATCCTTCCCGCTACATCGGACTTCTTTACACAATATAAACCGTGGCGGATGAGCTCATGCAGCACACCTCTTCCACGGAACGACAGGTAAGTGCCATCCTCACTAAACAGCCCTGACCGACCGTAGAATTAGTCAAAGGGGTTGACGAAACATACGCCTATTCCTGATAGGATTTCACCTAACCTTCAATTTATGCTCAGAGCCTTTTGGATGGCCAAGGCACCCCCGGAGCGTCACGGTATGATCCCAACGACGATTGGTTTTGACGTTTTTTCTTTTAACGAGGCTGCTAAACTTCTGACATCTTCAAAGATCCGCTCAGTAAAGCCTGCAGAGCCTCCCCGTAGGAACAGGTCGTTTCCACTGGCTTGGGCCACTACCGGCGTATCTTGATGTCCTAGTCTTATCTTTTTAACTTCTTTCAGGATTTCTCGCGTCTTCTTACCTGGTAGGCTACTTAAGCTCTATATTTCCTTGCGCACCCCGTTTGGCCTATTCGTCAGGCCCCTCACTTGAGAGTCTCCGATAACGATTGGAGACTCCCGGCCCGAATCCAGGGAAGCAAATCTATTAGATGTTGAAACTGGCGTCGGTGTCAAAACCTCTCTCGGTCTTTTATGGGCTCCCCTTATGACAGGAGTGAAGCCATAATGACTTACTCCTTCGGCAACGGCTATGCCGGAACCATCATTATTCGACGGAAGTGAACGATTACATTTCTTTTTCTTTTTCTTTACTTGTCCACTCGTCTCTCCGGGCACTGCCGATGCAGTGTTGCCATTTTGAGTGAGAGGCTCGGCGGCAGAAGCACCGTCAGCTGGAGTTGACTGGGTCGCTACTCTTGAGGCCAATTATGTGACCCTGTCCTCGAGACGGCTAAGTTTGCACGCGTGCTCTGATTTCATAGTCTCTATTTTCATCTCGAGTGCTCGAGCTCTCTTCTCCGAAGCCCCGTAGAGATCTTGTATCTCCCTACAATCGGACACTGCTCCTTGAACTTCACCCTTCAGGATACAAGCGGTGCAGACACTGCCAGGGTGGCATTTCAAAAAACACCCCTCCGGGAAATCCACACACCACTTATCCTTCTGGCACTTTGCGCATGTATATTTTAGAGCACCTGGTCCTTTTTTTCCTGTCATTCGGAAAACTTTATACTTAATCACTTTACGACCAATCAATGGGTAAAAGGGAGGGGGGAGGAGTTCTTCTCGCGCGAGTTGCTCCCGCCTATCCATCGAAGACGTTTCGGATCTTTCAGAAGGCACGCTCCATGTGCTGCTGTTCGGCCGACCGAGTCGTCAAACCTCGGCGTGCCATGGCTCCCAACCAAGAGGCACTGACGGTTCCCAAAGGGGCCATTGATTTCTCACCAGGTGAACAACGAAGCACGCCCCATACTAAACTCCTACTAGTTCCCTTCACGACGGCCAAGATCTCGGAGCAGCGTTCAATGGATATCCCGCCACACCAAGAGACTCGACCCAAGGCTTTTTATTGGCCTGGCAACCAACCTAGGAACAATGGGCCGTCACCTCAGAACGATGCTACCAGAGGCACCCGTTAACGGTCACTGGAAATGGTCAATAATTACGCGCCAGGGAAGGGTTAACGGGGCACTACCCTCATTCCATTCATTGTGCCCCAACACCTAGGACACATATCTAGTCTCTCGCAACCAGTGAGTGTCGATTGGCGTTGTTTATAGAGGTTCCAAAGCCTCTCTTCTGACGCGTGAAGTAGCTGCCAAGTCCTTTTTTTAGGTAGAGGGAAAAAAGGGTAAAAGTAACATGATAGGAGTAGGTTTTTTTTGTATAATAAGTGGAAGAGATAGGATAAAGGTGAAAAAGGAGGATAGAATAGAAAAAGGAAGGAAGGACGCACCTATTCTGGAACATCGTTTCCGACCAAATCAACAAGGGAAGCCCTACCAGGGGTACCCAGAAGAGAGGTACCCCCGCCGACATAGCTCGAAAAGTCAAAGGTACACACAAGCTCTCTTCCCGTGACAAGGGGGCATCACCCCTCCCTCTACTTTCGTGAGAGGGAGATGGAGAGAGAGGAAGGGGGGGAGAGAGATAGAGAGAGAGAGAGAGAGAGAGTATGTGTGTGTAACAAGGAAAGAAACTACCCTAGAAGACCTTACGGTCCATTCAAAGAGGGTACCTTTGTACTAGCAGTCGAGCGGGCACATCTCTGCTCAAATGCTTTACGTCCTTAAACGGCCACTTTTAAAGACCCTGTCTAGTCTTGACTTGAACTCGTCAACAGATCCACTGTTGACAACTTCCACTGTAGGGGCGTTTCAACTACCGAAGATGCTGTAGGTGAAAATTTTCCCCGCTTTCGCGGTTGCCATGCTTCAGTTCAGGTTTAAATCCGTGATTTCTTGTTATGCTCTCATTAAGGCTGAAAATATCCCTGTAGTCAGCATGGTCGAACTCTCGAAGTATTTTGAAAACTTCGATAAGCTAACCAGGCACTATTCGGGTTTCCAACAAGAATAGATCTAATGTCCTTAACCTATCTTCATAACCTTTATGTCTGATAGAGGGAATCAGTGTGGTTGCCCTGGCTTGCACGCGCTCGAATCTCGCGATGTCCTTTCGAAATGAAGGACTCCAAAATTGTACGGCATACTCCAGGTGCGATCGACAAGTGAATTGTACAAATAAAGTACTATTTCCTTGTTCCGATATCCAAACTGTCGCTTCATATAATCGAGCATCCTTTAGGCTTTCTTCTCCGCCTCAATACACGGCCTCGAGAACTTGAGATCACGAGTTATAGTTACACCCAAGTCCTTCTTAGTGTCAGTAGATTCAAGAGCAGTGCCCTTCAGGATATAATGAGATTGGGGGTTTCGGTGGCCGATATGCATCACTTTGCATTTGTTCACGTTAAAAGGCATTTGCCACGTGTCCGACCACTCCCAAATCTTCCCAAGATCTTCCTGCAGGCGAGCAGTATTTCTATCCTTTGCAACGTTCATACCAAGCTTGGTATCGCTGGCAAATTTAGAATTCTTGGCAACCATGTCACCGTTCATGTCGGTGACGTAGATGATGAATAGTAGTGGTCCCAGGACAGAACCTTGAGGCACCCCGCTAGTAACGGGCACCCACTCAGAAGCCTGTCCATTTAGCACCACCCGTTGCCGTCTGCCACTTATCCAGTTTTCTATCCAGCCTGCTACTTTTCCGTCTATGCCCACCGCTCGCATTTTCCGGAGGAGGTGGCGGTGTGGTACCTTATTAAAGGCTTTCTGAAAGTCCTAATAGAGCACATCCACCAGCGCCTTGTCCCGATCGTGCTCACTGAAGACTAAGTGGAATAATTCCACAAGGTTCGTCAGGCATGACCGTTGCCTTCGGAAGCCGTGCTGGAAACTCCCCAGTAGCAGGTTTGACTCTAAATACGACGTCATTTTGTCCACTATGATGCTTTCTATGAGTTTACCGACTATCAAGGTCAGACTGATAGGTCGGTAATTCGACGGTTGGCTACGGTCTCCTTTCTTGAAGATAGGAGTCACCTCCGCTTCACGCCAGTCTCTAGGAACTCGTTCGGTCTGGATTAACATGTTGAAAATTGCGCTCAGGTGTAGTGACACTTGATCGTGCACTTCATTCAACACTTTTGGTAGAAACCCATCCGGGCCAGGTGACTTATTCGTCATTAGGTCAGGGATCTTCTTTTTTATTTCTCCTTCGGTGAAGTCCATATCCTCCAGGTTTTCCCCCGAGTAGGAATCCGTCGGCTGAGGGATGGGATCACACTCTTCAGTAAACACTGAAGAGAAGTAGTCGTTGAGGAGGTTAGAATTTTCGGCATCTGAGTAATTTAATGTCCCCTCCTCATTACTCAAAGGGCCAATCGTTCGACGGATTGGTTTATGGGTGTTTACATATCCAAAGTACTCCTTGGGATTCTATTTACAACGTCTCGCCACTCGGAGTTCTTCAGACCACTTAGCCGCCCTTATGCTGGACTTCACTTTCCTGGCTAGCCTCCGGTATTTGTCAAAGTCACCCGAGATCTTTGATTGCTGGTACACATTTTTCTTCTACCTAAGTAGTTGGCCGATTTCTTGATTAAACCACTTTAGTTGAACAGAAGACCGATGGGGGCATTTCAGAGGGATGAAACGCGATTGAAGTCTCATGAATGTGGTTTTAAAACTGTTCCACAAGTCTTCAACAGCCTCGGACACTTCTAGCCTCGCGTCACTCAGTCCATCACGTAGACCTGCAAAGTCTGCTCTTCTCAAATCAAGTTTTCTTGAGTCACTAGTCGCAGACTCTACCTTGGGGACCCTGACTATAAATCTAGTCGGTAATTACTGCTACCGAGCTCCTCGCCTACGGAGAGATCCTCAACGATGTTATCCTCAGAGGTGACAACTAAGTCGAGGGTATTAATGCCTCCCGTCGGCTCTCTCACCCATTGAGTCAGGAAATAGTTGTTCGCGAACTCCAGGAGTAGTGCATTCTCGCCACAGGCTTCTCTGGTTTCCCAGTCAACTTGGGTGTTGAAGTCACCCATGATGATGCACACTCTTCCTTGGACAAGTTCACCTAGCAGCCGGTACAGTTACCTGTCCTTTTCAACGAGTTGGGCAGGGGGTCTGTAAAGCACAAGGCTCTGTATTTAGCAAGGACTATTTTGTATGTCAACCACTAGGAGCTCGTGGTCGGATACAATGTTGCGGTTCATAGAATCGATCGTATCCTTGACATACAACATCACACCGCCACCCTCTCTGTCTGGCCTATCTTTCCGGAAGAGCTGGTAACCGGGAATCGTGAATTCACCTTCAAAATCTCAGCTTGAGGTTTTTATCCCCGACTCCGTTATGGCCACCATCTCAGGTTCTTCTGTCGCCACGAGGCCACGCACCTCAAGAAACTTGTTCCTGTTTGACCGTGCATTGAACAAAAGAACTTTCAGGGAGTCCCCAAGTGTAGGACTACCTACGCTCTTCCGTTTCTCGGCTTATTTATTTGTTTGGTGGCTCCCCTCTTTGCGACCTCCGAGAAGGTCGTTCCAGGAGTGACACGGGCGTACCGGCGTACGTCCGCCTTTAGTTTGGGCCTGATACTCCTTAGGTTCCGTTCTACGACATCTTGTATCATGTTGCAGAGTACAGCCTTTCCTTTAAAGAAAAGATTTACTCCATCCCTTTGGTAGAGATCGTTTCTACCATAGAAGGTGTGGTAAGGGTCCACAAAAAAGACCCCCTCCGCCGTACACAAATCTCTCAGGCGTCGATTAAGGGAGACATTCCTCGAGTGAGCGGTCCGCACCCTCGCACATACGAGTGAGTCCACACTCTTTTCTTTCGACAGAGACTCATCTCTTTTCTCTTTCGTCTCCGTATTTCCCTTGTTTTTCTTCTTTTTCTTCTTCTTCTTCCGTTTTTTTCGATCTTCATTTAACTTTTCTTCTGTTTCTCTAATCTCTTCTTCTCTTTCCACTTTCCCTTGCTCACCAGTAACGCTGGAATCTTCTACACTGGGGTGAGCTGCATTAAATTCGTTTTTTTCTTCTTTTCTTTCTCTTCTTAGTTTCTCCGCATGGCTGAATTGCCACTGCCAATGCAGTTTCAGCTCCTTGAGTCGGAGTCTCATCGGCGGAACCACTCAATTCAGTGGGAGTTTCGCCTCGAGCTTGAGCTGACTTGGCCTCTAATTTAGAGGCTAGCTCTTGGATTCTTTCTTCGAGATGCCGAATCTGAAGCGCGTGCTCCGTTTCTAGGATCTGTAGTTTAGTTTCCAGTGCCCTAGATTTTTCCTCGGAAGTTGTGAAGAGATCTTTCAGTTCATTGCCTCTCGAACCTCTCCTTTAAGAATACAGTGGGTGCATATACTTCCCTGGTGGCATTTCAAAAAACATCCTTCCGGGAAGTCTACGCACAACTTGTCCTTCTGGCATATCACACATGTATATTTGAGTGCAGCTGGACCTTTTTTCTCTGCCATTTTGATCACTTTCTCTCTCTCAAAACTTTGCGACGAATCAAGAGTAAAAAAGGGGGCTGGTGAGTTCTCTCTGCGTGAGTTGCTCCCGCCTATCGATCGGAGATGTTTCGGATCTTTCAGAAGGCACGCTCCATGTGCTGCTGTTCGTCGATCGAGGCGTAAAACCTCGGCGTGCGGCTGCTCCCAACCAAGCAGCACTGACGGTCCCCGAAGGTGCCATCGATTTCTCACCAGGTAAACAACGGAGCACACCCCGTACTAAACTCCTACTAGTTCCCTTCACGACGGCCAAGATCTCGGAGCAGCGTTCAATGGATATCCCGCCACACCAAGAGACTCAACCCAAGGCTTTTTATTGGCCTGGCAACCAACATGGGAACAAAGGGCCGTCACCTCAGACTGGTGCTACCAGAGGCACCCGTCAACGGTTACTGGGAATGGTCAATAATTACGCACCAGGGAAGGGGTAAACGGGGCACTACCCTCATCCCATTCATCGTGCCCCAACGCTTAGGACCCCTCTAGTCTTAGTCTCTCGAGACCATTAAGCGTCGATTGTCGTTGTTTATAGATGTTCCAAAGCCTCTCTTCTGACGCATGAGGTAGCTGCCAGGTCCTTATATGTAGATAGAGGGAAAAAAAGGGTAAGAGTGACATGATAGGAATAGTTCTTTTCTCTTTTTGTATAATAAGTGGAAGAGATAAGATTGTGAGGGAATCCCCACGTGGAAGATCTTTAGCAGAAAGGAACTTCCATGTGTAGCAGAAGGCCCGGCTAGGCCTAAAGTGGTAAGCCTACTCCCCCCACCCCTCCACAAGCGGTAGCCTCGAATCGAGTCCCCCACGATTCACCTTTATGCGGGCTAAAATAGCTCTGCAAGAAGATTCGAGGCCCTTCGAGAGTAGAGCTGTTTCCCGCTAACCCCCAACTCCGGGGAGAGCCTCGGACATAAATAACGCTCGGCTCCCCGGAAGAGACACAGAGTTGAGAAGTCTCGCGAGAACCCAGAAGATTTCCCCATGGTTCCAAGTCAAGTGCTAGCAACAAAGCAAAGTGACAGCTGGACTATTTTGTGTGTTTGGAATTAGCCCCAGCCAGGAGGTAATTCCACTGAACGATCACCCTGAGTGATTTTCCCTACTTCTTTCATCAACTCCTGTCGAAGCCCTCCTTACTTCGGGTAGCCGAAATACTCTCCCCTGGACCGGAAGTTACCGCCCCCCCCCTTGCTTTTGGAGAACCGTCATCACTCCAACCTCTCACTCTGAAGTCCAAGCGGTCTCACCTCACGTATAGAAGACATCCGTAAGACAACCCCCATCCCTTCAGTAACCTAATTGAATTAATTTTCTCCCCTTCGTTTATTGATGTGGTTTTTTCCCGTTAATTCTCTGTGATAAGTTTACCCTTCAATTCTCTTATTAATTTGTTTGTGTAAATAAAATTCTATTTTTGTAATGTCTCTTTAAATAACCTTGAACTTTGCCATTCTCCATAATTTACCTGACCTCGTTGCACTCTCTCGTTACTCAGCCCTTCTGAACGCATGGTTTTCCGTCCCTTTTGTCGGTTCGCTTTCAAGTTATTGGTCCTCTCCCATAGATATAATATGGTATTGATATAATGTAATGTCATACCACGACATATATATATATATATATATATATATATATATTAATATACATATTATATAAATCTGGTGTCAAGTGTGTTGGGGTTTTTACGAACCCGTGTCATTTTAATTTCGACATTAGAAGTTCCCTTGTTATTCAAGTACATCCCTTTTATTTTAATTTTTGTATTCTACTGGCAGAAGGCAAGTTCAAGTTATTTGAAGAGCAGTGGAACGTTATCTATTTAGATTTTGTGTTGGACCCCAGGTAATTATTTTTTTTTTTATTGTGTTCGAATTTTGGAGACTCTCCTGGTTATTAATCCAAAAGAGTTAAGGTCTCTGGTGTCCTAATTCCGGTAGGACCATTTAAATTTTTTCCGCTTAGAAACAGCAGAGGTAGGTAGCAGTATCTTCATTTTTTTGTGATCAAAGCCTTCACGAATAGTCAAGTATTCGTTTCACGTGGGTAGTGTCCTAGCTCGTTCGCGTATCAGTGTTCCCTCAGTTAACTGCGTAAAAATGTCATACTTCGAAAAATTCAAGAGTCAGGGGGAAATGTTAGGTCTTTCGGCCAAAGACCTGCTAAATTACGTACAGGAAGAAGAGAGGAACGAACGGGCAGAGCGAAGGGAATTGGAGATGGAGAAGAACAAACTGAAGATGGAGATGGAGGAGAACAAACTGAAAATGGAGATGGAGAAGAACAAAATGGAGATGAAGAAAAAAAAATGGAGATGGAAGAACGTGAACAAATTAGGCAGCATGAGCTGGAAATCAGCCGAAATCAAATGGATTCTCAGTCAATCGGTTCCCGGGCTGAAATTCCCCAAACTCCTTCAGTTCACCTTCCCGCTTTCAATGATGGAGAGGACTTTGGGTCATTTTTGGCCCATTTTAAGAGAATCTTTCAGATCAATAGATGGGATCTCGAAAATGATGGCGTTGCTCGCTTACTTCCCATCCTAAATGCCAAGTTAAGGGATATCTTCGTATCCCTTCCTCCGGAAGCAACTTTGGACTATTCCACGTTAAAGTCCGAATTGTTAGCCGCTGTTCATATGAATAGCGAATTCTACCGCTCCCGATTCCGCCAGGAAGAGATCCGCCCTGGCCAAACATTTCGACAACACGGGTACATCCTCCAGAGACACCTTTAGTGTTGGCTGGATGCGTGCAAAATTCCCCAGGTCTACGAGTCCCTTCTGGACTTCTTCCTTAGGGATCAGCTTTTAGCTGCCGTGGCTCCCGAAATTCGCGCCTTCATTAAGGATAAACGTTGCGCCACTTTCAATGAGTGCTTGGAAGAAGCCGATGTCTACACGGGTAGTCACGATTTATACCTAAAGGATGTTAAAAAGGCTCCCTAATCACCCCCCCAAACTAAATTTTATGGCCCTAAGACCGCCCCTAATTTGGTTCCAAGATTTACCAAATTTCCTAGTCCCTCGAAGCCAAGAAACTTCCATCCATCGGAACACCGAGACGTTAAGCCTCTAGTTTCTTCTCCCCCGGTTGTGCCGTACCAAAAGAACCCGATCGTCTGCTACACCTGCGGAGTTCCCGGAGTTCCCGGCAAACTCTCAATCCCACCAAGTACACCAAATCTGGGCCACCCCTGATCCTCTTCCGTCTCCTCAGAAGACTCCCGAACCTCCCTCGCCCGCCAAAGACCCGGTCCATCAGGTAAATTTTCTCTTTAATGAGAACAACTCTGGTGGATTGAAGTTCGAGAACGGAACTGTAAACGGTCGCCGAGTATCCACCCTCGTCCGTGACACCGGGTGCACCTGCATTATAGTGTCTGAGGACCTACTCCTCCCTGTTGGGCCCGACCACAAG
The DNA here is from genome assembly GCA_963969495.1 of Ceratothoa steindachneri. Lineage (NCBI taxonomy): Eukaryota > Metazoa > Arthropoda > Malacostraca > Isopoda > Cymothoidae > Ceratothoa > Ceratothoa steindachneri. The sequence goes on from OZ018318.1 coordinate 34,357,674, forward strand.
AAATTTGAGGTGGTCCACGACTACCTTGGCCGGGCCAGTCGTTTCCCAGTAATTCGTTGTCACATCAAGTGTGACTATATGTCCGGTTGGGCCGAAGTGGTAGCGGCCCCAATCCAGTTCTGCTCCGTTTTATTCAGTCAGAACCCTGTAATTCACGACCATCCCGTGGCCCAGCCTGTGATTACCCGTACACAGGCAGCCCTGGAATCCCGTGCACCTGTTCCCCTGAAAACCCCTATCGACCCGGAGTTCCAAGCCCTCCGGAGCGATAAGTTTTCCCGCGCCCAGAAGGAGTGCGCAACTCCCCCCCCCCTTTGGGAGAAAACTGAAGCCCTCGAGCGTGAGTCCACCCGAGGCAACAAACGAGTCTCGTATCCCATGAAAAAGGACTTATTGAGAGGTTTAAAACCTAATTGGACCTTAAGTCACGAGAACGAAAGTTCAAGCCTGGTGCGATGGTGCTGGTGCTACTTCCCACGGGACGCAACAAAATCCTTAGCCAGTGAAAGGGACCCTACCCCGTCCTCGAGGCTAGAGGAACCGTGGATTTCCTCATCCATACTCCAGCGGGAGCGAAGGTTTTCCACGTGAATTATATATATATATATATATATATATATATATATATATATATATATATATATATATATATATATATATATATATATATATATATTATATCATCAATGTTCCTAATTATGATTTTTTTTAGTCCACTAAATTGTAAAGTTTTTTTTTTGTCCCATATTTATGACTCCATTTAGTTGTTTCCTTTTTTTTGGTTCCACTGAAATGTCGCCAATGTTCTCCTGCGAGTTTTCTTTTGTTTAAAATTGTATTAGTTAAATTCTCTATAATCGACCTGTTTAAGGCTTATGCCCGTAAATTCCCCGCTGAGCTCAGATTTACGTTTTTTTTTGTGTGTACACCTGTCGTAGCAGGTCAGAATTTCCCTAGACCTTTGATAATTTTAGTTTGACGGGTTGGGATGATCCTTTCCAACGCAACTGCTCTGTAAAGCATCATATTTTGGTTGGGAGATGTGTGAGGGAATCCCCACGTTGAAGATCTTTAGCAGAAAGGAGAAAGGAAGTCCCATGTGCCGCAGAAGGCCCGGCTAGGCCTAAAGCCCCCCCCCTTCTTTCCACAAGCGGGAGCCTCGAATCGAGTCCCCCCCTCCCCGATTCACCTTTATGCGGACTAAAATAGCTCTGCAAGAAGATTCGAGGCCCTTCGAGAGTAGAGCTGTTTCCCGCTAACCCCCAACTCCGGGGAGAGCCTCGGACATAAATAACGCTCGGCTCCCCGGAAGAGACACAGAGTTGAGAAGTCTCGCGAGAACCCAGAAGATTTCCCCATGGTTCCAAGTCAAGTGCTAGCAACAAAGCAAAGTGACAGCTGGACTATTTTGTGTGTTTGGAATTAGCCCCAGCCAGGATTTAATTCCACTGAGAGATCGCCCCGAGTGATTTTCCCTACTTCTTTCATCAACTCCTGTCGAAGCCCTCCTTACTTCGGGTAGCCGAAATACTCTCCCCTGGACCGGAAGTTACCGCCCCCCCCTTGCTTTTGGAGAACCGTCATCACTCCAACCTCCCGCTCTGAAGTCCGAGCGGTCTCACCTCACGTACAGAAGACATCCGTAAGCCAATCCTCCTCCCCCCTTCAGTAACCCAATTGAATTAATTTTCCCCCCTTCGTTTTTTGATGTGATTTTTGCCCGTTAATTCTCTGAGGTAATTTTACCCTTCAATTCTCTTATTAATTTGTTTGTGTAAATAAAATTCTATTTTTGTAATGTCTCTTTAAATAACCTTGAACTTTGCCATTCTCCATAATTTACCTGACCTCGTTGCACTCTCTCGTTACTCAGCCCTTCTGAACGCGTGGTTTTCCGTCCCTTTTGTCGGTTCGCTTTCAAGTTATTGGTTATCTCCCATAGATATAATATGGTATTGATATAATTTAATGTCATACCACGACAAAGATAAAAGGTAAAAAGGAAAAGGATAGAATAGATAAAAGGAAGGAAGGACGCACTTAGTCTGAAACCTCGTTTCCGACCAAATCGACAAGAGAAACCCTACCAGGGGTACCCAGAAGAGAGGTACCCCCACCAACATAGCTCGAAAAGTCAAAGGTACACACAGGCTCTCTTCCCGCGACAAGGGGTCGTCACCTCTTTCAGATATATAAATAGTTTAAAGGACATATTTGGAAAAGCGGGTATTAATCTAGCCTTTAAAAAATAATAATTCCTTAAACCAATTGATGATTGACAGGAAACCCAAAGAACATCATAACATAGGAGTATATGCAATACCATACACCGATTGCCATAAAGTTTATATAGGGGAAACGGGGAGAAATCTAGACAAGAGATTGTACGAACACAAAAGAGATATTAGAGTGGGCAGCCAAAGCAGTGGAATATTTTGCCATGTTAGAGACTTGAATCATTCGATCGATTTCAATGGAAGTAAAATGGTATTTAAATCGGCTAACTATGTTAAGAGAAGAATCGTAGAATCGAGCTTGATATCGTCAGTTCCTAATTTAAATCTATCTGAGGGTTAATTTTCTTTTAATCCTGTAATAAGAAAGCAAATAAACAAAATAGTAAAATGTCAGCCCTTCAATATGTTTAGGCCTACCCCCCCCCTGATTAGCAACAAGTAGGGGATTGGGGGAAAAAGAGGAGATCTTTCACGACCCGACCCCGTGTTATGTTTGTAAGCACTTTTCTAATATTTTATATCCAGTGTCAGTTGAAAAAGGGTGTGAGATACACTGAAACTGTTCTGAATTAAATTGTCTTCGGAGAATGTGGTTTAATTCCTCATATATATATATATATATATATATATATATATATATATATATATATATATATATATATATATATATATATATATATATATGTATATATATATATATATATCGCACAAATATACTGATGGGCTTGACCGACCAGTTGGCGGGAGGAGTTAATGAGAAAGGGGAGAAAACCTTCCCGCAGTACGGGGGTTTCAATTATCAAAGTAAGCGAGTGCAGATTAGCCATAAATACTGAGCTACTGGTGAGTGCAGTTCAAGTTATTTAAAGAGTACGATAAAAATAATATTTAATAACATATAAAAATGAAATATTAAGTATCTACAGAAGTGGGTTTAAATGAAAATATTTGGTCGGATGAAAAATGATTCGGTGTTGGTCGAAGTGACAAGTCAAAGGGATTATAGCGGATTAATGACTTGACTTGGATCGGAGTCTTTATAGAGCCACGTTAAGCCGAAATACAAAAAATATTATTAATATGGGAAAACCGGATTATATTAGGATTCACGGGCGACAGTGCCTTGCAATGCTGAAGTTGAAGCGACTAAGGTAAAGGCAATTCGAGAGGCGAGAATTGCAAAAGTATAGTTTTTACCTAAGGGTTCTTGTTGAAGGAGTACTTATGCGAATCCATGAAAGAACTGCCGTTGCAGGGACCTTGCCAATCGTCTGGGACAGAGTCCAACGGGGAGAGTTCTAGCCTTCGGTGCTCGAATAAACTAAGGGGAGCCGAATCCAGCCAAACCTTGCGTTAAATAGGGATTGACGAGGCGGAGAAATAACCTCAGGCCACGGCGCGCTCTCCTCAGACAAGCATGCAGCTCGAGGAATAGCCGGCTTCCAGCCGAAGAATTCGAGATAAGGAGGCATATAGAATGTTATTTTCTCGCATCAAGGGTAGGGGGGTTGAGAGGTCAAATCGCCTCCAGCGCGGGAAATAGGTCTTCTCGATCAATTAAGCCGCGTTGACCCGATTCCTACCTCGTTCAACTTTGCTCATCACGCTCTTTGTTTCGAGCTTAAGGCCACTTGTATTTCTGAGGGTGCGAGGTCGACCTCAAGGCTCTATTCTTCCACATCATCGAAGGAGACAGTGCATTGTCCGGCCAACAGCGTCTGGAGTTCAGCCTCCGGGAAGCGTACGGCCATTCCCGTGAGGAACTTCTCTTCGAAGAGGGCCTTCGCATCTCCTCCGAGCTAAGCCTGGCGGGCATATTCCTTCAATGGAATTGCCGCGGACTCCTAGACTGCTGAGAGGATCTACGAAGGCTCGTCTCCTCCCATTCCCCGTTAGCTATCTTTTTCCAGGAGACCATGCTGTCTGCGTGCCCCCTTCCCACCCTCCCGGATATAATGTTTTTTCGACCCCACCACCATGTGGTCGGTGCCGGTAGGGAGGATGCACGATTTACACCCAGCATGATGTCTCCTCCGTTCTTCTTTTCGCTTTAGATACCTCCTTTCAGGCAGTAGCTGGGCAGCTGCGCCTGGATATGAAGTATACTGTTATTTCCGCGTACATTCCACCGTCATCCGACTTCGACGCGGGGGACTTCCGCCGCGTCGTGGTACGGTTACCGAGGCCCTTTCTTTTGCTCGGAGATATAAGCGGTAGACAGTCCCTATGGTCAGACTACTCGATTAATCCCAGGGGTCAAGTCCTTGGCGAGTTGGAGATAGGTGTCCTAAATTTAAATGCATTCACGCATCAGTTCCCGAGAACGGCTTCATTTTCCTGTCTCGAATTATCTTTGTACTCTCCGGATGCACAGCTTGATTTTGGGTGGTGAGTGGTCGATGACCTCCATGGTAGTGATTACTTTCCCATTCAAATATCGTTTTCTGGACCGCTGCCGCCCGAAAGCTTGGCGCGGACTCGGTGACCTGCATTTCAGAAAATGACTGATTTCTCTGTCTCAGTCAAGTAGTTTATGTTGGTAGATGAGGCCGTTGAGTTCTTCTCCGGTAACTTCATCGCCGTGGACCTAACCAGTATTTCTAGAACGTCTTGCCTTTTTTTACGCCGACTGCTTTCGTGGTGGTCAACCGAGTGTGAGGCAGCCCTCAAACAGAAGCGTTATGCCTACATGCGCTATAAGCGCCGCCCGAACGACTTCACTGTCTGTAAATTTCGTTAAGCTAGGGCTAAGTTTCGATCTATTTTAAAGCACGCCCGCTGCTCTTCTTGGTGGGCATACGTGTCTTCCCCCGTAAGGGGCACAGCGAGTTGCTTTCCTGGCCATCGTGCTGACGGGAATTCTTTTTCTTCTTCCGTCAGTAGGAATCCCGACGTTGGTGTCGAGACGACAGTAATGTCTGTCATCCTACAGTGGAATTGTCTAGGGGTTGTCCCCAAGTGGGAGGAACTCATGCTCTTGCTTTCTAGCGTTTGGCCCTTGGTGGTCTGTTTGCAAGAAAATTAGCTTGCGACTCGTCCCTTCCCGGTGCTTTCGCACTTCCGGGTGTTTAATTCCACAACCTACCCGGCTGGGGGCGTGTCCCAATGTGGTGCTTCATCTTTTAATTTCCTTTCGCTATTTTCTGCGCCACTTTCCCTCCGTACTACCTTGCCGGCTGTTGCTGTGAGGGTTTTTATCTCCAAGCTGTTAATTGTTTGTTCTGTGTACATCTCCCCGGATTTTAATTTGAGTCGGTCGGATCTTTTAGAGGTCACAAGTCAGTTGCCTACCCAGTTTTTTTACTTAGCGATTTTAATGCTTGCCACCCGTCTTGGGGTAATACTACCCGTAATTCTCGGGGCGATGTGTGTCGTAGAATGGACTCTCGACGATATACCATATATAACTATTCGTTGAGGGAACTTCTTTAATTATCTTTAGAGTGCGTGGATTGTCTAGGCTGGCCGATATTATGTATCTTTGATATGCTTAAGAAGTGGAACTGAGTCTCAAGGATAATAATATTGCTATCATTAATAAAATAGAGTTTTATTAATAATAACTATCAACAACACACAAAACGGAAAATATTGACATAAACAGAGAATTGAAAAGGGTCGTGGGGAATCGAGCTAATCCGAAGCTTAAAAGATTTAAAAAGGTAAAACAAATATGAAGTTAAAGGGAGGGGATGGTTCGCTAAACCATTTGAAGCACAGGATAGAGTTGACAAAAGTGTTAAATACTCAAAGGTAACGTTCGGCTTACGTAATTATACTTGTTGTGCAGAGGAAGGCGACGTGAAGGAATTTTCGGTCTGCTGGCAAATTCCAGCTGAAGGAGGGGGAGGAAATTAAATGATCCTGACGTGGCGTCTTGGGAATGAGAACCGTTTCTTGACGAGCGGCTTGAAGAACAATGGCTGTTCTACGTTGTTCTCTTCTGAACAACAGGGGGGGTGAGAACCGTTTCTTGTCAACGGGCTCGAACGAACAATGGCTGTTCTAACGTTGTTCTCTTTCTGAACAACAGGAGAAGGGTGAGAACCGTTTCTTGGCGAACGGGCTCAAACGAACAATGGCTGTTCTACGTTGTTCTCTTCTGAACAACAGGGCGGGGGGTGAGAACTGTTTCTTGTCAACGGGCTCAAAAGAACAATGGCTGTTCTAAAGTTGTTCGCTTTCTGAACAACAGGGAAAGGCTTGTGAACTTGGCGTCACGAAGGCTCGAACCTTGGCACTCAAGGGATGTTGTCCTTCTTCTGGACAAGTGATGGTGAATCTCGAGGTCGAGGTCCCTTGGCGCACAAGGTGAGAGTGGGTCGTAGTGATGTTTCATGACGAAAATCTGGATCTCCAATCTGATCTTAGTGGTAAAGTTTCCAAATAAATAGTCAGGTCATCCCCTTGGCGTGGGGGACAATGGAGTGGGAGCTTCGAGGGAATGCACAGCCGAGCCTGTGAACAATGCCTTATCTGCCCATGGGCCTAACTTAATCTGGCGAGGTCGGCGAATGGGGCAAACGGGGGAAGATAAACCTCCTTGTTTAAACATTGACTCAGGTGGCTGCGATAAGGCCCCAGGCTTCAAAGCGAAGATGCGCGTGGGAGCATCGTGGTTTTAAATAACATGTGATAGTGGTTAAAATTAACGCGGCCTCAACCCGTTCTATCACACCGTGGTTGAGCCCCTTTTATTATCCGATTTCCTTTGTCTTTTAATTTCCGGCGATCTTACTTCTTACCATGTTCAAACGGATTCTTTTAGTGCTGAGACTTGTTAATATGTTCACCCGATTGTTTCCTCGATTTACGGTGGTCGATTCGGGACGACCTTTACAGGAGTGATCACTTCCCGATCGTCCTGTCGGCCGCCTCTCCTGGCTCGTGCCATTCCCTCCCTCCTAGTTGGGGTCTGTGGCGAGCAAATTGGGTTGGGTTCCGAGATGGTTCCTTTACCGATACTGCCCTGGGATCCTTCGATACCGTTGATTCAGCGGTCTCATATTTTACGACTCATATTATCGAGGGTGCTGAGCGCTTTGTTCCGCGGAGGTACAAATGTGCGGGGCGCTCCACCGTGCCCTGGTGGTCGAGGTATTGCGCGTCAGATATTTCTGCCCATCAGTTGGCTCATTCCCGTTATAGGCGGAACCCAACCGCCTCGAATATGTTTTATCGGAACCGAGCTCGTGCCATTCACCAGGGGACCCTCCCTCATACCCGCTGTGAGTCTTAGCGCCGGTACGTATCTTCCATATCTTCGTCCACGTCGTTGACTCGGGTTTGAAAGCGAATCAATAAGATCCGTGGTCGCTACGCTGGTCATGCAATGCCATGCCTATTTTGGATATCGGAGGCTATCTTGTGTCGGACAGCCAGTTTGTCAGCGATGCTCTGGCTGGCCATTTTGTTTTGGTTAGTATCGCTGATAGCTATCTTCGACAGTTTCTCGATCATAAGGCCGCTATAGACTCTCGCCGTTTAGATTTTACCACGGGCACCACCTACTCTCATAATGCTATATTTTCCGTCTATAAGCTGCGGGATGCTTTGTCTCACTGTGGTTCCACCTCTCCCGGTGAGGATTGCATCCACTACGACTTTCTGCGTCGTCTTCACCCCCTCTCCGAGTTATTTTTCGTTGACCTTTACAACCTGCTTTGGGTCAAGGGGATTTATTCGCCATCCTGGCTTATGGGGATTGTTCTACTCTTTCTCAAGCCCGGTAATGATGGTTTGGACCCCAGTCTCTATCAGCCGATTGCTCTTACGAGATCCCTCAGTAAGTTATTCGAGGGAATGATTCAAGTTCGCCCTACTTGTTTTTTGGAGTCCAACTCACTCATCTCTCCATTTCAGTGAGGTTTTCGCAGCAGTCGTAGTACTATTGACCACCTCATCCGTTTGTAAGACTCCGTTTTACAGGCTTTTTCCTCCAAGCATCAGGTATTGGCGGTGTTTTTCGACATTGAGAAGGCCTACAACACTACGTGGAAGCATGGTGTTTTACGTCAGTTATATGATTAGGGTATGAGGATTTTTTGCTGGTTTTTATTCAAGAATTTTATAAGTCTCGTAATTTTAAGTCAGTGTTGGGATGATTTCTCAGGCTTGCGGGTTCATGAGGAGAGTGTTTCCCAGAGGCATGTTTTAAGTGTGACATGTTTTGCCGTTGCTATTAATAGTCTGGTGTTCACTCTTCTGGAGGGGGTTTCGGTTTCTCCCTGCTTGTCTTCTGCTATCCCTCGATTACAGTTGGCAATTGATGCCGTGTCGGGTCGTGCTTTCTCTAAGAGGTTAAGTTTTTCGGTCACTAAAAAGAAGGCCATGCATTTTTATCGGGATTGTGGGGTCCTTGGTCCCCTTTCCTCATTTTGGATGGCACGGCGAGTGAGTATGTACCCTTTTTAAGTTCTTGGGCTTAATGCTTGATAGCAAGCTTACTTGGGTGTCCTATTTGCGTCGCTTGAGGGCTTCCTGTTTGAAGGCTTGGGATTTACTTGGAGATTTATCCCACGCCACTTGGGGTGATGATAGGAGCACCTTTTGGTCGGTTGGGGACCATCTCATCCCCCTGAGTATTCCCAGGGTGTCGGCCCTCCCAGTCCCGTCGTCTCTGTGTTGGAGCGTTCGCCCTCCTAAGGTCTGTACTGCTTTCTGGCGTTTCGAGAAAGGGTCTACTGACCCCCGTCTATTAAAGTGCCTGTTTCTTAAACATGCGTGTTCTCATACGCACCAGCGTTCCATCTATGCTGAAGGCTCGAAGTCGCGCCTCGGTGTTGGGGCGGCCGCGGTGCCCTCTACGGAGTCCCTTCGGTCCGTTCTCACTCTTGTAACATTTCCTTTTACCGCTGAGTTGACATCCATTATTTTGGCTTTTAATTTGATTTTATCCCTCAATTCTTTGGACTTTATTGTTTTTAGCGATTGCCGGCCTGCTTTGGATGCGATTCGCTCTTTTACGTCCACCAACACTTGGGTTTTACAGATTCGCTCCTGGCTGGTTAGAAATGCCTCCTGTTACACGGTCGCGTTCTGTTGGGGCTCCGACTCATGTTGGGGTTTCGGGCTGGCTCGTTCGGCCGACCTCGAGGTCCCAGATGCCACCCCTCTGCCCTTTAGGAACTTCTACCTCGTAATCAGGGCGTATATCTTTCGTTTGTGGCAGAGAGAGTGGGATTAGTTCCCCCTTTCTAAGCTGTCCCTTATTAAACGTTCTGTATGTCTTTGGCCCTCTAGCTCTCAGCGACTCCGGTCTTCAGAGGTTGCTCTTTCCCGGTTGCAAATTGGGCACACGCGACTCACCCATGGCTATTTAGTTTAGGGTGGAGGCCGAGTTACCCCTGGTTCTCCCTTTTACTTTGGCGAGTTGTCTGTGGCTCACATCATAGTAGTTTGTCCCCACCTTGCTTCTCTTCCAAATTCTTGCTTCCCTATCCTTTCTGGCGTCGCCCCTCCTGCTAGACTTCGCTTTCTTTTAGCAGAGGACCCCCATCGGCCGCCCTCCCTCCTTACATTTTTATCGTGAAGTAGTGTTTTATCCCTTTTATAAATTGTCTTTTCATTTTTGTCTTTTGATTTATTGTTTTGTATTTTGTCTTGTACCCTCCCGTGCGGCTGGCGCATGTCCTTTTTCGGGCGACCCTGTTTTATTAGTGCTGCCAGAGAGAATCCATTAGGATTGGGCGGATGTCTTCTTGTTTCATTTAAATAAATAACTTTGTGAACACAGATGGATTGTTGTAGTTGTGTTCTAATATTTTGGGATTGTCTGGTTGTCTTTTCAATGTCCTCTGTGACCGATTTCTTTCAAAGGTGAATCCGAGTCCATAAATGACATTAAAAACTACCCACCCCCTACCAAACACAAAAGCAGCCCGTCATGTTTTACCCACGCTAAATTTCCCCTTCATAGCGAAGAGATGCAAATAGCATCTCGTCCAATCAGGATTTATCCTTAGGCAAAATGACCTCAGGGCACCCCCCAACAAACCTCCTCCAAGCACAGCTATCATGCACTCGTTCCTCTGTCAGCCCTTTCTCTTTCACTCAAGTAATTAATCTACATCTGACGTGGTATTCCAACACTTCTCACACTCATATATTCTCTTTACAAGTCTATTTCCATCTATTCTCCTTACATGACCATACCACTTCTGAACACACTCATTCACACTACTTTTCGCGTACCACGTATCCCTCTCAATTTGTCTGTTTGCACTGGTCTCACTCGAGACTTATCTTTCTTCAATAGCATTGCCCTCTCCCCGATCGTTGAACCAACAACTCTCATGCAACTTCTCAGCACATTTCAAGCTTTCATTCACGCTCAAATTGCCCTAGAAACTTTCTTACCATTCAAAACCTTTTGGATGCAATCGGCCTAATTTATGCCTCTATCTTTCCTTATACATCCTAAATGCTTAATTCTTTGCACTTCTTCAAGGAGAACACCACGGACTTTAATATCACTCCCACACCCCATTCCACCCCAACTTTACCCTTTGGGAATTTACTTTTAGCCACCTCATCGTTCATAACCTATCAAAGGTTTGATCAACATTCCCAAATCCTTCTAACTCAGCTACCGACACCAGATCATCAGCATATGCCAACATATACAAAACCTATGCCTCGCCATACCTCTTCAATCTTACACCCCCTTCCTCCATTTCCATACATCTCACGGTACTTCATCCATAAAGATATAAAACATCAATGGAAACATCACACAACTTTGTCTTACACTACCAAAGAAAGTCAATTACTCACTTCGGTTATATTTCACGCTAGCGCACACCCTCCAACACAAATACTATTCACACCATCCAATAGTTTACCACCCCATAGATTTTCTGGAACTTTATAACTATATGGAGACTTATCCTATACCTCCCAAGGCATTAGGGCGCCATAGGATCTTCTTCCATTCGTTTAATCTCTAACGTGGCTCAACAGAAGGAGATCTAGGAAAGCGCTCTGTCTGTAAAGGATTGCCGCCTCCGAGCGCGGTTTCATCCATCATAGGTGCGACTGGGGAAGGAGGGGAGGGGGGTAACCTGAGCGACACCTTCGACTGGGGGGTTTCCTGCCACCATACACAAATGGTAAGGAACCTTCTCCAAGTAGTTCTCGCTCTATTTTGGATACCCATTCCCCCTCCTATCGTTTCCTTAGTGAACTCTCCAAAATTTTCATAGCGAACAGGAGGTTTCCCTCATATATCCTGTTCCAATGACTCCTTCGGGTGGCTCTCTACTTTGACCGGCAGTCCCCACTTTCTCTTTTAAGCCTCCCCCTCCCAAAATACGCTTAATCAGCGCAAAATAATCGTTCGCTCCTTGTGGGGTTCCATGTAGACCATTCCTGACTACGAGCCGCTTAAGAGAGAGAGAGAGAGAGAGAGAAAAAAGGGTGCAAACTCTGTCCTCCTTCAAAAGATAAAAATTAAGTCACGGATCTTTTCCTTCTGGGGAAAGATGGGTCTCTTGCTGGCCCTGCAGGTGATCAGGATAAGGCTTCTGAGCCCCCTCGGATAGATATTCAAAAAAAAAAAATCCAGAGCTATTCTACAGAGTTGAGGAAAAGTGAACGGAGTGTCACGTACGTCGGGTCCTTCATCGAGAGGCTGCCGGGAGTTTTTGAGCCCGCCCGCTTCAAACGATTCCTTGTTTGTTATACTAACGGAGCCTGCCGTCCGACCGACATATGTTTCATCAGCGCTAGGCCTTAGTTTAGGTCCCCTGTAGAAAATCTAAGCTCTCCCCTTTATCGTGTAGGTGAGTCCACAATCTACTGTAAACTTCGTTAAAGTAGTAGTTGCCATCCTGCTTAGGCTATAGAGAACCCCGACCGGATAATGAAATGTACATAAAGGTCAGTATGACCATCGCGGTGACCCCGAGGGCACTAGGTGCCAGTCCTCTTTGGGGAGGGGTGCCAGGAAGTAGTAATAGTAGTAATCTATGCTATGAAATTGCTTGGCTACTCCCAAGAAAACACTTAGGAACTGACCGACACGTATCTCTCGGAAAGAAGTCCTGACCGTTCACACTCTGGACCGAAGTTCCTTTTAGGAGCCAACATATTCATTCCAAACCATTGTAATATACCACCCCATACCTAATATCCCAGCCACCTCTTCCTTACTACCACCATTCGTACATAATCCCAAACCATTCACTCAGTCCAACACTAACTCAGCATTTTCCTGTATTAGGCATCACATAATGCAGAGATCTGCAAACACCCTCTTTTAAATCACATCCACTACCCTTCTCTTTCCCTGATCATATTTGCCCCTCACATTCCATGCACTTACACGATTTTTTACAAGTCACCTGCAATAGCCGGATTAAATGGGCTGGGTCTGCGATACCCTTATACCAGGGTGTTTGATGAGTTCTCAGCCAAACATACAAAGAGGAGAGACAGGAGCCCACCGCAGTAGGACGGGTCATACTCTAGAATTTTATGAAACTGGTGATAAGGGGTATTCAAATGATGAATATTGGTGAAAAGAACAAACTTTTGCAGAAAAGTTAAATTCTGATTGACTCAACCTACATCAATTTGAAGTTGAAATATTGTTAGTTCTGGGTCATTTACTATATTTTACTATTATTTTAGTTACCCATAAAAGATCAAATTTACTGTTTTCTATTATCAATACATTTATGTAGCCTGAAAGATATTTGCCTAAGAAAATGTAAAAATGTATTAGAGAGACATGAGAAGTAGGTAACCTGTTAAAAATGACCCTAAATTTAGTTTGGTCTAACTCCAAAATTGCAAGTAGCCAGTATTCATTACTCAGTGGAAGGCAATATTCCAGTAGTATTGCCAGTTCTGGCAACTTTTGTAACTGGTAACTGTTTATAGAGCATTTGAATTTTATTTGAATGCTAGTAAAGGCTGTGGATCATTTTAGAATAACATATAATTATTTGGTAGAGATTATTTCTTAATCTAAGTGCCATCTTTTCATTTGCAGATATACCAGCGATTAGTGTGACAATGGCGAAAATCAATACAAGGTCCAAATCATGTTCTTATCTGACTAATTTTGAGGGGGACTGGGCAAGAGCTGAGGGTGTCTGAGCTACCAACAATAAGAGATATTTTGAGGTAAGTCATCTACCTGAGGGAGCAAAGTGAAGATGACCGGGAAAATTATGAAGTGGACCAAAGCTAAGGCTATAGCAATGCCTCTGAGGCATTCCTATAATAAAAACCTCTTTGGAAACTTAAATATATATATATATATATATATATATATATATATATATATATATATATATATATATATATATATATATATATATATATCATCATTTCGGACTTGTAATCTTAAAATAGTAAAAAGGGGGGAGGTAACCTTCTTAAGGTTATAGCAATGCCTCTGGGCATTCCTATAATAAAAACTTCCCGGGTATGGGCACCAATTTTATAGTATATGGTTATCTATGTGATTTATCTTCTGTTAATAAATCAGCCTAAATAGAGTTTCGAAAACCATAACCATAAATTTATTTGATCGAAGTTGTTTGCCGTTAGTTTTAGGCCTAAAACGACAGCGAAATAAATTTTGGAATAATGACTTGGGCTTTAAGAAAGACAATTAAACAAATATAAATATATTCATAAAATAAACGAATGTACAATGAGGTAAGTAGGTTAGGTATACAATGTAAGATATTTTAACATATGATTTATAGCAACAAGTGAAAAGAGAATTGAAGTATGTGAAATTAATATGGTGGAATAATATGGTGAATAATAAGGTGAATAATATATAATGTATTGCCTATGATGGACTGTGAATTAAGGGCTGCAATGAGAAGTAAATATAATTAGGATCTACTCTCGTATAGTCGTTTGCAAAGAATGTGAAAGTGGAATTAACTAAGTATGACTTGTTTGGAGGTAAATGACTAATTGTAGAAGGAATGATTACCGACCTTTATACGAAGAAAGTTGCGCGTCGACTGAGAAAGAATAGTGTGCTATTTTGTCGAACTGGAAGCGTGTGTTTGTTTGTTTTTGTGTGAAATTTTAAGAGATGTTGTTTGGAACAGTATACGTTAAATGAATTAATTAATTATTAAGTTTTACATAAAATGATTTAATTTACAAAAATTGAAGTAAATTAATTGAAAGATTAAATTGAAAAAGTTAAAGTAAAATAATTAAATGATTAAATTAACAGTTAAAGTAAAATAATTGATTGATTAAATTGACAAAGTTAAAGTAAAATAATTGAATGAATTTTAGACATAATAAAGGATGATATATATATTTAAGTTTCCCAGGAGGTTTTTATATTAGGAATGCCCAGAGGCATTGCTATAATGCTCTCTTCAAACCACCTATTGTAAATCAAAAGGTCACAATAATATCAAAGCTTAAGGAGGTGTGGAAGGAGGTAGTAAAGGTTTCCCTTGGTAAAGAAAAAATTGAAGTAAAAGACAAGTTCATTGCAAAACTAGATAAGTTATTTGATATATTGACATGCAAATGTCAAATTTCCATTTGTGAAGAAGTAGGTTGTAATGGCTGTGAGACTGAAGCCCACATTAACTGCTGTTGTAGTAAAGCGAAAAAATACCTACTATGGAACTGGCCTTTATGTTTGGATGGCTGAGGAAAAGGGGTTTGGATAAAAGCTTAATGGCCATTGGAAGAGACTCCACGAATGCAAACACAGGTGTAAATGCTGAAGTAATGCGAAAAATGGAGCTTCATTTGGGCAGAAAACTTGTTTGGTTGGTCTTTAACTTGCACACTAGGGAACTTCCTCTCCGTCATCTAATTTTCAACCTGGATGACCCAACACTACCTGACAACAGATATTCCGGACCAATAGTAAAGCTCCTTGACTCTGTTACAGACTTGAATATCAACACAAATTTCACTCAAATATTTTTAGGTCCTCCTCTTACCAAGATACCTCAGGAAATGGTGCAAGATTTTTCCAATGATCAACACTACGACTATAGAATTGTATTGGCAATCAGAGATGGAGTGCTTCCTACAGGGCTTTCTCTATTGGAAATAGGACCTGTAAACCACAGTCGCTGGCTGAACACAGCTAACAGACTTCTTCGGCTGTGGGTGTCAAAGCATGATCTCAAAGGAAAAGCCTTTAAGAATCTACGACTGATTGTTGAGTTCATCATTGGTGTATATTACACATGCTGGTTTAACGTTACGATTAAGCACTCTTCGACCGAGGGACCTAGGCACATTCTTTATCAATTTCACTGCCTTAAGTCTCAGAAGAAGGAGGTGTTGGATACTGTTTGGCCAAATGATAAGAGATCAGCTTGGTATGCATACAGTGAAGCCATCCTCCAAATCCTCTTATGCTCTGAAGATCAGGCCGAGAGAACTGAAGGAGTGAAAAGAATTCAGACCATCAGGGAAGAAGGGAAGCCAGATACTCAAATGGGAGACTCCTTTATAAGTCTTAGAAGGACACCAGACATCAATTGTGATGCTACCTGGATTGGAGATCTGATCAATTGGTCAGAGGATTTCTCTGAGCTACCTCTCACTTGCTCTTTAAGTACTTCTGAATTGACTAAGGCTTCTTCCAAGTATTTTTCACATGAAAAGAGGGATGGAGGAATCAGGGCTCAATAGACAAGTGGACGTCTGATGTCCAGGAATGAGTCAAAGCAAAATTTGTGTGCTCTGGTGAAGTTTAACTTTGAATATGACCCAAAGTGACCCATGCAGCTATATGTGGAGCCTTGTATACACTTTTATCACTCAATAAACGTGTAAATTAAGGGTAATTTATGTTTGTGTGTACTTGGATTAAATAAAAATAGTTTACATAAGCTCGTGACGAAAGGGAAAAATTTACTTCTATTTAAATGGAAATTGATATAGGTAGGAGCAATTGTATAACAAAATAAAGTTCTTTTTCAAAATCTACACCGGAAAATCTATCATTTAAGCACCCCTTATTAAAGGATTTAATGATTAGTTGCCCCAAATTATGACCCGCCCTACCGTCGCAGCCTGATCACGTTCATACATATTCTAACACGTAATGCACGAGCTGGCATCCTCCCAGCGCATTTTGTTCAGTTTAACGGTGATTGTTCCTGAGTTGGGATGGCGTCTTCCGGCAAAATGAGTGAAGTTGAACACGGGCTGTGATAAAGTTTTCCGTGATTCAAGGGAAAGCGCCACAGTTGATTCATGATGAGTTGAAGACCACGCTAGGGGGCAGTGCCCTATCTTATTCTACTGTCAAACATTGGGCTGCTCTCTTCAAGCAGGACGAAGACTCGTGTTGGGATGACCCTCAAAGTGGTGGTCCGTCAACTGCAGTAACCAGGGAAACTGGCTATGGTGGAGAACATGGTCATAGGTAATCGCTGAATCTCAATGCAATACATTGCTTATCACCTGGGCATAAGTAATGGATCCATTGTTACCATCTTGCACGATTACCTCAACCATTCCAAGTTGTCTGCCCGATGGGTCCCAAGAATGTTACGCCCAAGCAGAAGAAGAACCAGATAATGACTTCAACGATGGAGATGTTGACTCTCATGAGAGCGGACCTGGAGGGATTTACGGCCCGAATCGTAACTAAGGATGAAACGTGGGTTCCTCATTTCGATCTAAGCAATCTAAGCAATGGAAGCATCCCTCCTCTCCAACGCCACGAAAATTCAAGGTCATGAAGTCATCCCGGAAGGTCATGGTGACAATGTTCTGGGACCCTGAAGAGATCTTCCTCGTGGACTTCTTGGATCATGGCCGCACCATTAACGGACCATACTATGCAGTTCTACTGGGAAAGCTTCGGGAGGCTCTCCTTCAGAAATGCCGAGGGAAAGTGACCCGAGATGTTGTTCTGTTGCAGGTCAATGCACTTGCACATAAGAGCATGGTGGCCGGGAACAAATTGGTGTCCTGCGGCTACGAATTGTTGCCCCATCCCCTTTATTCCCGCGATCTGGCCCCCTCAAACTTTCACCTTTTCCCACACATGAAGAAACAGCTGCGCGGTATCTCTTTCGCTGATGACGAGGAGACCAAGGAGAAGGTCTTGGAGGGATTCAACCCATTATTCCTCGGGGACGGATTTTCGCTATTGAATAAGAGACTAGAGAAGTGCATCAATGTCAAAGGCGATTATGTTGAAAATAAATAAAATTAGTTGAGTGAACCTTGCTGTAATATTGCTCCTTCTGGGTTAGGCCGAGAACTTATTGAACACTCCTCGTACATTTCTTAAACTTATTTCGTTCAGTGGAGGAGTTTGAGAGGCGGCTTCTTAGACCAGTCCCATCCCCCCCTACCCGATTCGTTGGGCTCTCTAGGTATGAGTAGTTATGTTGTGGTTTCACGACCGATTCTCTCTCTTGTATCGATGATCTTTCTCGACGTGGACTTACTCTTTAACGTGGATCCGAATCACTTTTCTATAATATTGGACAACCGGCGCAAGTTGGACCCGAATCTGGAAGTCTATTTGGCGACTGACCACACCAGATGTGGCTTAACTCCTAATGTGTTTTCTTTAGGCTTGTGTGACTCTTCTTACTTTCCTGTTTATTGCCCTTTGTGATTTCCTTTTTTGTCTCTTGCTCAACTGTTAAATGCTTTATCCTTCACTGGTGGGGTTCGCCTTCACATTCGTGTGGTCTCTAATATTTCGTGATCGGCAGGTTTTTGCAGTACTTCTCGCAAGCGGTGATCGTTGTCGCCACGAAAATGGACGCCAATAACCTGGCGATGGCCATGGCCCCAAACTGCCTTCGATGTACCAGTGATGACCCCAAAGTTATTTATGAAAACACCCCCAAAAAGATGGCTTTCATCCGAACGCTCATTCAGCATTTGGACACTAATTTCATGGAGGGGATCGTATAGGCAGACCTTTCTACATAGGAACTCATCTTTGCAGCAGGCTTTGTAGAAGCCCACTGTTCATTCATTATACGCTTCGTCGCTTTCTCATTTATTAAAGCGTGTTTAAAGTGTATTGCTTGTTACACGTGTGTTTATATAATCTTAGTTTGAGTTAGATTATGATTAATACCAGCCATATTACAGGATTAAAGGTGCTAGGATAACTTTCTGTTAGTGTTCTTTACATATTTGGGTTAAGTTTGATTAAGTAATTATATAAGCTTTGACCCGAATACACTCGGGTAAGTCACTGAATTCACTCCATGAGAGTATTACTTCCCAGGTCGCTCTCATATTGTATGAAATTAGCGTATAAGGTCAAGGTGTCAACTATCATTTCTGACCACCACCCTTTGGAAAGGGGTGCTGGTGTACACGTCTTCGGATACTCCCACAGTACGCGGTTGTACGTGTTTCCGGAAGCTCCCATAGTACCCGGTTGTAAATGTTTCCGGACGCTCCATAGAAACAAGGGCTACTTTATCATCCTATTACTTTCCTCTCTCTCACATTGCGAGTGCCTCTCTCATTTCTTGTTTATTGGCCCTTTTTTCGTTTAAATTTCTCGGTGACATTGACGGAATATGTATGCGTGTGATTCCCTGCGGCCGCTCGCGCGTGCCTGCCTTTACGTTTGTATGTGTGGATTATGCGCATCGGTACAGTTAATTTTGAACATGTATGTTTATAATTTTATATTCCGAAGAAATATGTGTAGAGTTTTTTTTTCATTATACGGCCATTTAAAGTAATTTTAACGCTCTAAAAGCTTTACTCCTAAAGTTAACCGCCTCCGAAATGCAAATATCAACACATGATTTGGTCATTGACCATGTGGCCGATTTCCATCATGCTGATAGCCAAATTACACTACGATTTATATCTTGCCAAAGAAAATGCTTTCTCTTGTGTCAACTGAGCCAATTGAACATTCCACTCTAACTTGTTCTGTATTTTTTTTACCAACTCCCAAACTATTTTTAGTCCCCCTTTTTTTCTATATATCGATGTTTGGGGTAGGTGAGGTGTGTAACTTTTCCAAAATATTCTTGTGTACATATTTTTTCATGACCATGGATGCATGTCTAGTTCCTAGAAGTAAACTAATTAGGAATATAGACGTAAAACACAGACCTATTTATTTAATCTTTGACTATTTCTCTAAACGTCTGATCATTTCTTAGAAGCTTTTCTAAAGCCTGGTGTTCCTTAATGTTGTTTTTTTCTCCTTTGTATATAGATTAATATGTGGCTATTTTAATCTAGATTTTTGTATTCATGTATGGTATTTGGTTATTAGTAGTGTTAATTTTAGTTAATAAATCAGCCTAGATAGCTATTTGAAAACCATTACCATAAATTTATTGAATTGGATGGAATAGTCGTCTGCTAATATTTAGGCCTAACGACTGACGTGAACTGAATTTAGAAAACTTCGGGCGCTAGGTTTATAAGAAAACGGACGATAAACAAAATAAATATATTTATAAAATCAACGAATGCACAATGATACAATTGAATTAGGGAATAACTAGTTAACGGTTATTACAATCATACGAATGAATGATATAATTAAATTGAGAATTGTTGAGGAATACAACGTAATGCAATGTATGAAAGTAATGAAAAGTAGAGTTAAATGTAAAGTAAAATGAGGTAAGGTAACTATGATAACTAAGATAACTATGATAACTATGGTAACTAAAGGAACCATGATGGACTGTGAATTGGGATCTGCAATTAGAGAAGTAACCAGAATTAGGACCTACTCTCGTATGGCAGTATGCAGAGAATAAGTGTGAGAGGACGAGGAATTAAACTAAGTATGATTTGTTTGGAGTTAAATGATTTAATGGAGAAGGAATGATTACTGACATTTATGCTGAGAATGATGAGAGATGAGTGAGGAACATGTGTTCAACGTGGAAGAGCTGAAATCGTGTTAGTTTGTGTGTTTGACTAAAGTAAGTGTTGCCGAAAAGAATGTATTTTAGCCATAATTTTTGGATGGCAATTATATATAACAAAAGATATATTGAAAGTACACATACAAAATATTTGAGATTTTGGATTGATTATTTATACCTAACTAAGTTGAGATTTTACATAAGATTTAATAGAAATTGTAGAAATTAAATGGGAAAATAAATGGATAATTTTACATTGAATTTAGAAAGGAAAGTATGCTAATATTTATGCACAAGGTATATTACGTTAAAATGATATTAGGTAATGGTAATATTTAAATTGGTGCAATAGAATATTGATACATGTAATATTTTATAGGAATGCCAGAGGGCATTCCCCTAAGAAAATTACCCCCCCCACTCCTTTTTTATTTAAGACCCGCTGTCAGAGTAGCGCCGAGGCCTTCTGACGGCACGATTGGAGCGTGTGACAGTGCCCTTGGTTTGGCTGCGAGTGCGGGGACGCGGATTTGCTGTAGGAGTACCATTAGCGTTAAACGAGGCACTGACGCGAGAGAAGTTGTTGGAGCGAAGGTGATCCGTTTGTTGGTTCCTTCTGAGATGGCATCAAGCGGGATGTGGGAGTCTTGAGTCTCGTTGACCTCTGACATAGTGACCAATGGGGAAGAGATTGGCTCCTAACTGACCACCTCTGACGACGAGGGTTCCTGCAACAAAAGAGGAGGAGGCAGCAAAATGGAAGGTGGTGTTTGAGTAGCAGGGGTGGATGATAGGGTGGGTTGAAGATTGTTTTGGGGTATTACTGTACCATAGAGGGGTATAGTGGAAGTAGAAGTAGAAGGTAAAGGTGAACGTTTTCTATATAGGCGGTTTGATGGCGTGTTGCCATAGCACTGTATGAGTGCTGAATGAAATGATGGCGTGTTACCATAGCACTATATGAGTGCTGAATGAATTTAGGGCGTGTTGCCATAGCACTATATGAGTGCCGAATGAATTGATGGCGTGTTACCACATCACTGTATGAGTGCTGAATGAAATGATGGCGTGTTGCCATAGCAATATGAGTGCTCAATGAATTGATACGATATGGAGTGAGGATTGAGTGTGAGTCAAAATGCAAAAGTGAGGACCTACCTGAATAAGTGAAGTGAGGTGTAGGTGATAGATGTTGACCCGTTTATTGTTTATCCCTTGAGTTGTTAGTTTAAAGAATGCGAATTTGAAGGTTGGGAAATTGAAATTTGAGGATTTAAAAAAAGTGGTTGAGTTGGGTGAAGTGAGAAAACTGGAGGTTGAGGTTAGAAGAAGGTACTGGTTCCAAATATGTGTACGGTTGCTTGTTCACCATATTTTTTGTGGTACCAGCACCACTGAGTTGAATGAGAGGAAAAAGAAACGTTATGCTTCGTGAGACTACTTGGTGCAGTATGTGAAGAAGCATAACAGTGGCTACAAGGCTGTGTACAGCGTTGTGCCCGTACCTTTGATGATACCAGCATATACCCTGATGCTGTGGAAGGTTATATGAATAGGCAGAAGAATAAGGTTGAAAATTTTGCTGCCTCTCAACTTTTGCAGTGTGATGCCCTCATTGGTTTCTCGTATGGGAGACAGAGCGGACCTGCGTCTCCGATCGCCAAACCCGTTCCCGTGCTCGGTCTGTGATTCCCGCTGCAGCTTTAACCACTTGATGTCGGCTTTCATCCTCCGTTTGGAAGCTTCAAGGTCATTCGATAGAGAAGATGGAACCTTGAACGATCGGCCCGGTCGTCAGAAGAGCTCGACGTTCCTTGAAACTGAGAAATAGAAAGATTATTGTTAAATGGGCCGTTAGTCTGGCCGTTGCCCCAATTCACATAAGGACTCTTGTATAATTTGTCTGCGGCTATAGCAATCTCCTCAATGCTCGTGGGGCTCGAGCCTAGGATCAGTGGCTCGATTCCCTCTAGAAATCCTCTCATGAAAATCTCTGAGGAGAGGGCTAAAAAGTTTGGTTTGAGTACCTTTTACCCTGATAAGGTCCTTCAGATGCATTAAAAAAGAAGTAAGACTCTTATCCCCCATTTCCCGTGTGTTCAGGAGCTCTCTCAAGTAGTCTATTTGTGACTTACCGTATTTGATGAGGAAAGCCTCCTTCAGGCGGTCTCGAACGCCAACCTGTTTCCCATTATTTAGAACTTCCCTGAATTGCATAAAGATACTTATGGGCAAACGCTGAATTATTGCTGCAATTTTTTCATCTTCGGTGATACTCTGGGGTTTAAGGAGGATGGACGAGACTTCCAACCATGCAATTGGGTTTGCAGGATCATATACGGGAAGCGAGAGGTACGCATGTAGCTGCCTGTGCGTGGACTGGGGATTCGAAGCAGTCGGTTGGTTATGATGATCGGGTTGGCCGTTAAAAGATGTCCTTATTTGTTGTGTTTGTTCCATCATAGTCACTATGGTTTATGTGTACTTGTGCTGGTTGAATGAATGTGTTGATGTGAGTGAAGTAGTTGTGGTTGTGTGCACGTGTGTGTATGTGGTAATTATTCACGAGCACAGGAATGTAAAGAAAGGAAAAATAATTATGAGAAATAAAGGAAATTGTCCACTCATTGTATATAGGGGATAGTATCAAATTAAAATTATATGAATTATGACAATTCGAAGAAGGATGCTAAAGATAACACGTGGTATTAAAAATGAACACCTGAATCAAAATACTTTCTAACGAGAATAGCAGGGAAATGACGCGCGGAATTCGAACATTATTTTAACGTTTGAAGTTATTTATTGATTGACGGGAGATTATTAAATTTTGGGCACCATTTAATTGTATTCGGTTATTAGTGGGATTCATTTTAGTTAATAAATCAGCCTAGATAGCTATTTGGAAACCATTACGATAAATTTGTTGAATTGGATAGAATAGTCGTCTGCTAATATTTAGGCCTAACGACTAACGTGAACTGAATTTAGAAAACTTCCGGCGCTAGGTTTATAAGAAAACGGACGATAAACAAAATAAATATATTTATAAAATCAACGAATGCACAATGATACAATTGAATTAGGGAATAACTAGTTAACGGTTATTACAATTATACGAATAAAGGATATAATTAAATTGAGAATTGTTGAGGAATACAACGTAATGCAATGTATGAAAGTAATGAAAAGTAGAGTGAAATGTAAGGTGAAATGAGGGAAGGCATGTTAAAGTAACTAAGGTAACTATGATGGACTGTAAATTAGGATCTGCAATAAGAGAAGTAACCAGAATTAAGACCTACTCTCGTATGGCAGTATGCAGAGAATAAGTGTGAGAGGACGAGGAATTAAACTAAGTATGATTTGTTTGGAGTTAAATGATTTAAAGGAGAAGGAATGATTACTGACATTTATGCTGAGAATGACGAGAGACGAGTGGTGAATATGTGTTCAATGTGGAAGAGCTGAAAGCGTGTTAGTTTGTGTGTTTGACTAAAGTAAGTGTGGCCGAAAAGAATGTATTTTAGCCATAATTTTTGGATGGCAATTATATATAACAAAAGATATATTGAAAACACACATACAAAATATTTGAGATTTTGGATTGATTATTTATACCTAACTAAGTTGAGATTTTACATAAGATTTAATAGAAATTGTAGAAATTAAATGGGAAAATAAATGGATAATTTTACATTGAATTTAGAAAGGAAAGTATGCTAATATTTATGCACAAGGTACATTACGCTAAAATGATATTAGTTATGGTAATATTTAAATTGATCCAATGGAATTTTGATACACGTAATATTTTATAGGAATGCCAGAGGGCATTGCTATACATGTTATTTTTGTGGTCGAAGTACATTTATTTCTTAGTTATGCTGTTTAAGCAATAAAAAGTGAAACAACTCTGAATTTTATTATTGCCATGTCGAATTGAAGCATATTTTTGAAGATGTACAAACATTCAATAAAGGCTACATACAATCCATTTGAAAGTATTATTGCTTTGGTCTTCTTTGTCTTCTAAAACTTTAGGCCCGACAAATACTATTCTATTTACTCAATTCACATAATTAATAATAAGTTAACTAACATAAGGTTACAACATAATTTTTTGTTTTGAAGTTTTATAACAATTTTGTTGCTTGTTCCCACCAATGTGTTTTCAAACCATTTGAAAGCAGAACGCTGATCTGGCGAGGAGGATCGTTAATTTGATGACAGAGAGAGTACAAGTGAAAGTAATATTATTGGCACAATGAAAGTAACAAGGATTATTTGTAACATTAATCAGTAATATAATACTTCAAAATACGGCATGATAATAATAAGTAAAATGTTTTAAAAGGCCGTTTAAATGCATTAAAGGAATCGAGGTGCTGGACAGATGTTGATTTAATAAATTTAGGAAGATTAAGATTTCGAGCAGAATAAAAGAGTTTCGTAATCGTGTTGGGTTATAAAAGAGGGTGATAAATCACTTAGAAAGGGATTAAATGGCGGTGTTAAGGATTTTGTGGTGTAATAGTTTACGAGAGACTTGAGAGTGATTTTGTTGTAAGTAAGAATTTAAGAAAACAAATTGGACAGCTGCCCAACCCAAGTGGATTCTAAATGGTAGCACAAACAAATGGGGGCAAATTAATTATAAAAGATGGAGATAACCACTATGAGATAAAAATGCCCAAGTAGGCAGTCGCCAGATGGGCTCCCAAAATGAAAAGAAAAAAACTTTGCGATAAAAATGTTAAAAATCACATTGAAAAGATTCCTCTGTCAGAAGAAACCGAAGGTGGGACAGGCAAGGCATACTTAAATGGGTCGGGAAACAGGACGACTGGAGAATAGCAAAATGAGGACATTCCAATAGAAGAAGGGCGACCGATTCGTCTCCTCTACAAATACGGCAGCAAGGGCTGATTCGAGCGCCAGCCAAAACAAGATGGCCGTGGGTAAGTCTCGTCTTGGCGATGCGAACGCGGCTAAAGGCCGCCTCTAGGGACCGTAATCTCTGAAGGCTCGAGTGCCAAGAACGAACAGACTTTTTGATATATAATTTAAATGGTGAACACCCATCGCATTTGTCCTGCCACAAATGAAATCAATCCCTTATAGAGGAAAATAAGTCGAAAAAAGGCAATGCAAAGTTATCACGTACCAGCTGATCAGCCTTGTTGCCCGAGAACCCACAAAATAGAACCGGATAAAGGGACGCATTCTGAACCAGTAAGTTGCATATCCCCGCAACTAAGGGATAAGAAGCACAAAACGAGCGAATCGCTTGTCAGAGTCAGAGAAGATAACGAATTCTTTAAAAGGTAAAATTTAGATGAGCCTGAAAGTTAAAAGAATGGCAAAGGCAAAGTAAAAAAAAAACTCTCCTGAAAAAATGGTTGCAGCACCCACGCCTCGGTCGGACTTGGAACCATCTGTGCCTATGCGACAGTGTGATGTAAGGTTGCATATTTGAAGAACGGGCACTTAAGGTAGCAAAGGTCCACGGAGGACTTGTCCAAGCTCCACATGCCTTTGCAAATTGTGGGAGGTGATGCACTCCAACTAGGGGTCGGCAACGACGGAAAGGCAAGGAACCTTAGGGCAACCAGATTGGAGAGATTATCTCCTATCCGGAGGCTCATGGAGCGAGATAAAGAGGGCAAACTATCGAATGCCTTCCGTTGATTCAGCAGCATAAAGGCCTGCTATACACGACAGAGGTATCGTGTACAGATCTGGAGTCCATGATAAGGCAAGGGGAACACCCCACTCTCACAGTAAAGGCTCTTCCTCATGTCGATTACATGGCAGGAATCCGGGCTGCTGGGCAAAGATGTGAGATGGCCGAAGGTAACTTAAAATTTGCGTGCCATTGCGCTGCGACTGTTCCCATGGACCTACCCCCAATGACGCCACTGCTTCAGGTTGCTTTGTGCCTTTTCGAATTGAGCAAACCTGCGGCACGCACCGCCATTTGATGGAGCGCTCGCCGGTATCTTAGTGCAACGACTGCGTTGTCCCCCAGACTGTTCGTCACATTCTTGTCGAATGACTCATTCTCGGTGATCTTCGCGCACGTTACCTGTCCCGGTACCGGGACGAGCGATGGCGCTACCGCTTGCCCCTTGTAGTCGGGACGGATTCATGTACACAGACATGCGGCCTATATGACTTTTTGGATGAAGCTGGCTTCTTTCACTTTATTTGACTCTCTTTGTTGTAGGTCGCATGTTCCTGCGCCAGGGGGAGACGGGCCTATTCTGACGCCGGAGCGCGCTTCCTTCTTGTTACTTTTTTTATTATCTTGTTTTTGTTTTTTTATTTGTTGTTGCTTTTAGCTTGTTTCTTAGCCTTCGTTTTATTTACAGTAAATACTGGACACGGGTGAAGTGCAGAAGGCTCCACTGGAAATACGAATTCCAGGGCTGCGAATCGGGTTCAGCATTTTAAAGTACTGGATTATACGAGGGCAGTGTGGAACATTGTTCAACGATAAGTGCCCTACGACATGTGAGAGACGACCTTTAAAATATCTTAGAACCTTTCAAAAAACTCAATGAAATATACACAGTGAGTGATTGGTTTCCAGGAGCCATTTCAGACGAACGAGCACCATCTTCTCTGGCAACCCTCTCAGACAGCTGCTAAGATCTATAGGGCGATAGTGATCTATGTCTAATCCGTCCCTGCCTGGTTTCACAAACGGGGATTGGGGGGCAATTCTAACGCACCATGATGATAGGTAAGAACCTTTCACCCATATAAGGTTGTATAAGTCAAGTAAGAACAGGAAAGAATGTGGATGAAGGTGCCGAATCATATCATAATGGATCGTGTCAAGGCCAGGAGAAGTAGACCCCAAAAAGGAACAATGCAACACGCAACTCGTGGATGAAGAACAAGGCATTATACGAAAGATTGGGGTTCGTCACAAAATTGAGGGGATGGAACCCTTTGTTTGATTTATAGGCTAGAAAAGCCTTATCGTAACGACTGACACTGCTGACGCACGGAAGTGGTTAGCCAAAGCGTTGTTGACATCCCGGCTGCCATTCACTCTGGTCTTATGACTAGCATAACGACCCCGGATCTTGTTAATCCTCTTATTAGAGGAAATCGATGAAACGTAGCAACGTCATAAAGTTTGCCTAGCCTGACGAAGTACCAGCCGGAACCGGGCATGAACTTTGTATTTTTAACTGCATTTGGGCACTCTAAGGTCCATCAGAGCACAGTTGAGTGACCTGTTACGGTTCGCCTCCGGGGAATGGTTTGTGTGGCCACGTTGTAGATATTCGATATGAAGGACACCTCCACGTCCATACTATTGAAGCTCCCCAATTGAACACTTATGAAAGACACCTCTCAGAAACTTTACCCATCAGCATGGCCTAAGTTCCACTTGATGTATTGCTGGATAAGAGCTAGGATGAACGACCGACAAGACAATAGAGAAGTGGTCACTCGCATGGAGGTCAACAAAGACGGACTATCGAAATTCAGCGAGACAATCCGGAGAACCTAGAAACAAGTCAACAAAACTAAAAGAGTCCGTCTGGACATGATAAAGTCACCGATGTTTAAAACGCAGTAAAGGTCAGATAATAAAAGAGGGTAGAACGCTACATCTGGCAGTACGAGTAACGTCGCCCCAATATGGGTGACGCGCATTAAAATCTCCGAGTAATAGAACGAGGATGGCAACTCATCTACAAGTTCTAATAGGTCGGCTTTTAACAATGGTAAAGAAGGAGGGAGGTAAATAGAGTAAACAGTAAAAAGCCTTGTAAGAAAAACGCTCACGGCAACAGTTTGGAGGGTAGTGTGAAGGGCGAAGTGAGATACATGGTGGGAGACGATCCCCCAACAAGAGCAAAAGAGTTGAAAATACGAAAACCAGGCACCGCCGGAAAGGGCCGTTACCCAGTTTGTTCGCCTCAAGATATACTACAGTGGGATGTAGAGTCATCAAAAGGACTGAGTTCTTTCCATTTGGGAAAAACACCTTGACAATTCCATTGTAAAATTAAGGATATTATATGGGACGGTTAGATACCACACTAGATATATCCTTGGGGGACGAAGAGCTGATTTCTAAGAGGCTGCTGTAGCAGGGAAAGAGATCCTCGAAAGAGTGGTGACGGTTGATATTTCCGAGGGCCCCGACGAACCGACAGAAGCCCAGTTCCCTCCCTGTAACTGGGGCGCACGGCCCGATAGAAATGGAATGTCTAGGAAAGATTTTCGGACAGTAGATCCAGAATAGTTGGCCGAGGACGCTTTCGATGTCGGAGGGGTTGATACAACAATTACAACTGGCGATGTTAGAATATCATCGGCTTCCATTGGATCATGAGTAGGGGAGTAAGTAGACGGAGCAGGTGTTCGAGGCAAAGTAAGGGGAACCGGATGGATTTTTGCAATCGTTTGGACCGGCAAGGGATCTACGCCCTGTAAAGAACGGGACGGGCTTGAGGACAAATAATATTGAGCAGCAGGAGAAGAGTTCATTGAAAACTCTTGAGGCTCAGCTGAGTTAGCTACAGAGGTAGCGCACTTATTTGTGGCTGACGACCCATGAAAGGAATCTTTCCTCTACCACGGGGCTGGGTAGAAAAGCCATAACTGGTCGATACAGAGGATTCTTTCAAATAACGTCCAATATCAACAAGGTTCTCACCCTGAGCAGCGGTCCCTGTTAAAACCACCGGGAGGAGGAGGTAACGGTAAGTATATCGGTATGAGAGCGATATTTCGAAGGTATATCGGGAATACTTCTGACATTAGCGGAAGATAGGCTACTGGTGTATCGAAACTCGAACGTGATGGTCGGTTTCTTTCAGTGTCGCGCTAAACATCAAAAAAGACGGCCACCAGGCGAAGTTTGTGCTCGAGCACATTGGCGGGCCTCCCTCCCATCCAGACATAGTCACGCAAAGCGAGGACCATGTGTTGCATGTGGCCTAGCTATTTGGAGAATCTACTCTGAATTTTTGATGGAAATAAATGTGACCTGGCGCAAAATGGAAGTTAATACTCTTTTATAAATGTTAAATGAAGTATTCCCCTATTTGTACGGTTTGAAAAGTGTATGTTTATTGTTATGCATTTGTTTATATTTTTGGTTTTCCAAAGACTATCATTATGTGAATTAGGGAGAGACTCGGAGCGAACAGTTCAGTTTGTATTGTATATGTTATAGAAAGTATATGAAAAGGATTCTACCGCAGCATTTAATTCAATGAATTTATTTTAAGGGTGAGAGTTGCATTAAGAAGTGAGGGCCTTACGCAGTATATTGAAGTTTGTTTAATGGAGTGAGATGATTTGTGGACGAAGAGCTTTGTTTTAGTTTGTGAGGGAAAGATGGAGAAAATATTTATGGGTCAGTTAAAAGTTGATTGTACCAGATATGAGCAATATAAGGTGAAGTGGAAGAGAAATGAGTATTAATAAACAGCTTCCACATCCATCTGGCCCTTAGTAGAGGCAGGTACCTGGGTAGTTGGCTGATCTATAAGTTCATCATCATACGGAATCGTTAAGGATTTAGTTTTAAGCGGTACATGGGTGGGTTCATGATTTGATACATATAAGGGGGAGGGGTGGATTGAGTTCGGTCTCTGCCTCTTGGATGTTTATTCCTGCGTTTTGGGGGAGACTCGTACTTCGAAGATAGGTGAATGACATGTACTTCGGTTGAGAGTGGCACTCTTCGACGAGGAGAGATGGGTTGTGTTTCATCAAGATCAAGAGGTGATACTGGTTCTTCTATTGCGTCACCTTGTTGCGAAGGCATAGCTGGGTCTGTTCGCAAAGGTTCCTTGGTGCGTTGTTTCAAGGGAGGGGCAACCGTTGGAGATAGAGTCTGGTGTCGGGTGGTCAGTTCTGAGCGTCGATGTACTAGACGTGGGTAGAGTGCCGTTAATGCTAGGAGCAACACTCTTCACAGCGGAAAAGCTGGCTGTTGACAGTGATACATTCTTCACGCATGTCTAGTTTCTCTTGGCGTCTAGAGATACCGGATCTTAGGAACCGAACACGGATCTCCTGATGATAGAGGTAGTGAGGGCACTTCCTGAGGCGGGCATCATGTGGGCCGCCACCGTTGAGGAAGTGAGTCCTTTTTGTGCAATCTGCGGCATTGTATCCAAATTGTCCACATCGAAAGCACAGATTCCCAGTACTCTTACAATATTTTGCGGAGTGAGCGAATCTGTTTCAGTGACGGCACTGGAGTGGAATAGAGAATTCTTCTTGAACTCGTATAAGTGTTCCTGCAAATTTTATAAACATTGGCAGCGTTTGTTGATTTAGAGTTATCTTAGCAACGCTAAATGGAGTCGAAGAACGAGGAGATGGCTTTTTATTATACTGACCGACTTAACATTATGTTGTTGGTCAGTGAAGACATCTTTGGTGACGAAAGCAATGAACTAGTCTGTGGAGTCAGGTCCTGGGAAGAAGTTATCGACTAGGACCGTGCAGGGCTTGACATTAAATTCGTTCTTATTACTGACCGAGATTTTTAGAGAGCCGAGAGATTGTAGGCTAAGCAGACGTTGGGAGAATGATTCAGAGGTAGCTCTTCGCGCGTGAGTCAGCAATTGAGAAGTCAGGGGCGGATTTAAGCAACATTTCTTTTAAGGCGTGGCACGTGCGTAAACTACAGACCTTTTGTTCTTCTGGAACACGTAAGGATATAGGATGCTATGTAGGTTTGTTGTCAGTTTTCGGCGAAGGTTGAGATGCTGTTGAGCTCTAGGTTTGTTGATATTGCAAAGGGGTGACCTCAAAGTGGTTGCTTCGACGATTTTCGTTTTAGAGCGAGATAGAGGCTGTCGCGTAGGCCCCTCCCTTTTAGCTCCGATCCGGGATGGTTGGGTGAGAGAAAGCTGGTCGGTATCTACCCTGTGGAATTAGAGCCGTCCAGAGAAAGTTGTGGGAGAGGTTGGAGGGAGAGTGAGGAAGCAGGATAGGAAGACGGTGTCAGAAGGAAGGAAAATAGGCTAAGCTGGCGTTGGACGGGGCGCTGAGTCCCGTCAGCCTGGCGGCCAGGAAGGCAAATCGCCGTGCCACTTAGGGGGTGAAGTTTCCGAATGATTATATACCAACACGGCTTTCTTCTCTGAATAAATCATTATAAAAAACACTACAAAAACTGTGCCAACTGGGATGACGAAGGATTCCTTATAAATTATATATTTGATACAATATCGAGGTAACATGTACAGTAAATAAAATAACATATTATCAAAGTTCTAAAGATGAAGTTTTGTTTGAGTACGAAAACTATTGTCTACATGAATCATAACTTTGCGAAACAATGAAAATAAAAGTGATCATAGGCTAATAACTACGATAGAACTTGTAATTAAATATTATTATGCAAGATTTTAGCTGTCAAGGCTGGAATAATTTTTTGATTAAACTTTACTCTTAATTACGTAATATAATCTCTTTGCAGTGGCAATTTTTGGCCCACACACCAAAGAGTAAGTAAACACTGAATTCACAATTACTAAGTCTTATTTATTCAAAGGTATGTACATATATATATATATATATATATATATATATATATATATATATATATATATATATATATATATATATATATATAAGTTTTCTAAGTACATCTTTAAGAACGTGAAAAACTGTTTAAGGTAACGTCTTTTGATTACGTGTAAAGCATAAATTTTGCCACTATCTTATTATTCACAGTTCGAATAGAAATGGCTGATATAGTTAATTCTGATTTTTTTTAACAAATAATAAACCTAATGATCGGGTTATCTTAATAAAATGCCATAGTATTGTGTGATAAACTAATTCTTAAATTTAAACTTTAAAAAGAATTGCACAGGACGAGATGATGAATGAATTGATCTTTGCCACTATCCAGAAATAGACTGAAAATGGCCTCTTGCCACCTGCCGAATTTTCCTTTCTGCGAAGCCTGGCAATAAACGATAATAACAAATGCTCGCTGTTTTTGTTACTGTAGGGCGTTTGTGTACGGAGGGTAGATATAATAAGATAGGAGTCGATAAGAAGAAGTTATGGTGTGAAGAAGGGGCTGAATGAGGTTGTACCCTCGAGTGTGTTTGGTGTGGTATGACCATACAATAAGAATGGTTGGAAGCCTTGCGTTATAAGGAGAGGTGGAAGGAATGAGGGGTTTCCTCTACGGGGTAGGATGGTGGTGGCTAAACCGAATAAACTTTTCATTTAAAATGAAAAATTGCACCAGGGCTGAATTTTCAACCCATTTTATCCTGATTACGGTCCTTAAAAATGGGACAAGTGATCGTACAGGACGACTAAACCCAGATAGGGGCCGCTATTCTAACAAGCCACTCCCGATTTTTGTTTCTTGTGTCAAGTGATTAATATTTAAAACCTTTCAAACGTTACTGGTACTCTCATTACTGTGTAGTTGTCTTGTACAGCATATACTCTAAATTATTTGTCTCTCTTCTTTCCTATTATTCTTTATATTTTAGGCGATTAAGCACTTTATTAATAATAATAATCATGAATTTAGATAAAAAAAACGTATTTGGCTTTTAATACATGAAGCAGCCTTGTCAGGACTAGGATTAATAGTCTACCAAAATGTCTGGTCTTTTATCGGGTGAAGGAGAGTTGAAATTTGCGTTAATATCTTCTTCAACCGAGACTTCTGTTCACCCAAAGCATTTGTGCTCATAAAAGAAAAAAAAAATGAGAACTTATTTCATTAGAAACATCAATTTGTCTTCGTCACGTTAATGGCTCCTTCGTCTGGGCATCATTTTATTCTTTAAAATATTCTTTCGGATAATTTCAGGCACATGGATCGTAGTATTGGAAGATTTTGATTTCATTGACAAGAACGAATGCAATGGCGGCTCCAATGGCTGATCCCGCCTGGGTAACGACTCCGGACCAAAATAGCGGCTGCGCCCCGTCCACTCGTATCAGGTTGGTGATCTGCACTCGGACAAAGGTAATTATACCGGTAAAAGCAACCCACACTGTTACCTGGAATGAAACAGGAATTTAATACTTCATTGAAAATCAATATTTAAAAGTACAATTTTTCGGTTTCGAATATTTGTAGAAAAAAAGAGCATTTTTTGACTTACTATAAAAAATGAGCCAGATAAAGAACCGACTAACGGAGGCGTCGGACTCATCGCAGCTGTCACGAAAATGTAGACCCCCAACATAGTTCCCAGCGCGCATAAAGAAACTACGGACCTTGGGCTGGATTTTGGGAGGGCCATCGAACAGAAGGCGGCCAATGGATTAGCAAGAACCGATAGGGTGGCTGCTAAGTGATACGAGACGTCTCCGTACGGCCCGCAGGAAAATGACTGAATGGATGGAAGAAGACCATTGGAAAGCAGACATGCCCAAGCGAGAACGCCTAGCAGGAAAAGGAAAGTAACACTCTTCATGGTGAAAGTCTGATTTGTTCCCCTCGTTACTAACTGATATTCTTCGGAATTACGACCAGGGTGGTTTGATGCCACTCGAGGGTCGAGTAATACCGACCTTTCACTCTGGATCGATGGAAAATGCTCTAAGAGAATGAAGGACGAGAAACTAGCGACCATCATTCCAAATAAAATATAGAAAAAGGTCTCGACTGAAAAGTTGGGCTCGGGCTGTTGTTTTTGGAGATGCCAAATTATGGTCCCAGTGGCATTATCAAAGTGCGATACATTTACACATTTTGCATTTCCTCCGACTCCCTGCCCAAGGGCAACTAGAGCTGGAAGCAAACCGGATAGACCCTCCCCAATCAGATAAGACGTCAAATATATTTCCCTCCAAAAAGCCATGTAGGGGATATAGAGTACAGAAGACGTACAGTCCACGAGGGAAAGACATAACAAGAGCAAGAGTAAGGCTGTTGATCTTTCACTTCCGGCCACGACAGTTGTTCTGTTCCAGAACAGTGCCAGCAGAAGAGATGCCACAGTGCCAGTGCAAATAACTGCATAAATCATTGGCACGGATTTAAGTGACCGCGTATACAGATGTAAGAGAGAATAAACGATCGGTCCAACGTTTGCGATCTGAAAGGAACGAGAGCAAATAAATTATTCCTTACCAAACTTTATATTTCCAACAACTAAATTCCATTCAATTTATTTTATACCTGGAATGAATGTGCGTAGATGTAATGGTGAATAGCATTAGAAGTGTGTTCCTTGCAGAAGAAGTTTGTCACATTTTGACCATGACTAATTTAGAAGCTAATTTTGATGGTAATTTTGATGGTAAAAGGAGACAAGTCAAGGTTTAGAAGTTGAAATGTTCCATTTTTAAAGTGTAATTTGGAAAGATGGACAGACGGTGCATGGCTGATGTTAATGAAGCTAAAATTTAGGGATAAATGTATATGGATTTGTCTTGTCAGTAAGTAATAGAGTACAAGAGTAGATAGTGAGTGGCACGATTTTTAAATCCACAGGGAGGAGAAAATCATTGCGAATGGTACGAATTTGCGACGTTGGCGCTGATCGGTAATTTAATTTTTAAGGGAACAACGAAACTAATCGCATTTTGGATGATAAAAAGCTCTCTTTAAAAATGATGTATTTTCTACCTCCTGCTCAGTATTCGGTAAAGGTGAAAGTCATTGGTATGGGATATAAAAATATTGGCCCTTATGTACTGTAATGAGAAGATGGGCTGAGACCTTGAAGCCAAAGCTTAAGCATCGGTTAAGTTCGGTGGGCAAACACTCGAGGTTTCTTGTTAAAGTTCTGAGCGCTCTGTAGTTCAGGGTAAAGTTAGTGCGTTTGAGGGTCTGTTTATCTTGCATGAATTTGTTCTTGGAAATTTATATCAGATTCTCTCTGACCAGGTATTTTATGGTTTACCTCAATGGGATGTCCTGTGTGGCATAGAAATTACCCAGTAAGGGGCACGGCGATTTGCTTTCCTGGCCCCCGTGCTGACGGAATTTAGCGCCACTTCAGGCCTCAGCTTTGCCTCTTCTTTCTGACACCGTGGCTTCTTACCCTACTTCCTTACTTTCCCTACAACCTATCCCACAACTTTCTCTGGTCAGCCTCGAATTTCATAGGGTAGACGCTGACCAAGTTCCTCGCAGCCAACCATCTTGGATCGGGGCTGAGGCGACAACGTCCCATCACCCCTGAGCTCCGGTTCGGGGTGGTGGGTTTTTAACAACTTGCTTCACTTCCACCCTCACCTTCCTCACATCCCCTTTTTTCCTCCTATCACTGTATCGATTTTACGTCGTGCTTAAGGTGGAGCAGCCATGCCAATGGGCTGCCAGGCAACCAGGCGGGAGGAGTGGCCTCAAATGGCGGCAGCTGGTTTTACCGGCCTCATATTCACCCCTCGCAGAGCGGGCTACTGCGTGGAGTGATGAACGTTTGCATCCCGTATAAACAATAGGGTCACCATGGCAAGGATGAGAAATTAAAAAAAAACTATCCACTTCTCCGGTAACATCGTCGGAGCCACCCAAGGCAGCTCAACCGAAAATATGGAGGTCCCACACCACTCTGTGCTTGCTCAGGGGAGCCTCCAAATTTCTCCTACTTAAGAAGGGGATTAGTTCTTTTTCTAAGCCAACGAGTGCAGGAGACTCCCCCTCACCCATTTCTCTGGACTCGCCCTTGTGCAACTCCCTCCTTCTAGCAGCAGTCCCTCCTTTTCATTCACAGGGGACTGCCAAGATAGCACGCAGGTGGCCCAAAATTGACTGCTCCCGATGGGAGCGGCTCAATAGGACCAACCACCTTGGGGAACAAGGGATGGCAGGGCCCATCGATCCGTGCCCCCTATCGTCCTGCACTCAAGCGTAAAGAGTGTACAGGGAGTCAATGTACGAGCTCCCCTCTTCCCCGACGGATGCCGGTTCGCCGGCCCACAACGAGATAGGAGGTATCTCATGGGAGAGGTGCAAATAGAGACCCCCCCTTCCTGAGATGGACTGGGTCCCTGAGGTGACCCAGCCCAGGACGGTAGGATCTTCCATGGGGTCGAACTTGGGATCGGTGCCAAGCACAGAGCCGGAGTCCGCCCCTGTGCAAGGTCCTCCTCAGACAGCTCGGGATACCAAAGCCTTACAGGATAGGAGGAATCTCCTCCCCGGCTAGTGTCCTGGGAGAGCCAAGATCTTCACCATTTCAGAAAAAAATCTTGCGGAATCCGGTCCATATGGCCAAGGGGCACCTGTCGGCGGAGGGGAGAAGCGGGTTCATTCCCCCCCGTCCTCTCCTAAAAGATAGATAAAGCACAAAAAAGACTCAGAGCTGCTCTCCCTCCGCGAGAACGAGGGGAGCAGACAGGGCCACTGCCGTTTCGGTTTGCGACCAAGCCAAGATTGGCACGTAAGGAACCGCTTCTCTTCCAGGTGTGGAGTCCCAGAGTAAGACCAAAAGTGCGCAGAGCGGAGATTCGATTGCGAGTTGGGCCTTCATTCAGAGGCTACCCGGCGTTTTCGGGTCCGTTGGCTTCAAACGCTTCCTCGTTATTCGATCCACTGCAGGGCAACATGATCCATCAGAGGAGAGTTTTAGCTAGTGTGATTGGTAGAGAGCCGAAGGTGACCCGTTTCTCGGACGGGAGCCTTCTAGCGAATGCATCGATCCCTCCAAGGGCGCCATGATTAATGCCCATCGGACACTTGATGGCAGGCCGGTGAGTGTGACGCCACAGTCTACCATAAACTTCGTGAAACTCATGGACTACTCCATAGATGATATCAGTTTGGAGCTAGCCGATAATGGAGCGATCAAGTTCGAACGTGTGATGAGAAAACAGGGGGAGGCTTCGAGACCCACCCCTACGCTCTTCGTTATGTTCGAGTGTGACAATCCCGTAAGTAGCACGGCGATTTGCTATCCTGGCCGCCGTACTGACGGGACTCAGCACCCCATCCGACCCCAGCATAGCCTCTTCTCCTTCCTTCAAAACACTTGTTTCCTCTTTTTTCATACAACCCCTCCCACAACTTTCTCTGGTCAGCCTCTAATTTCACAGGGTAGATGCTGACCTTCTTCTCAAGCCAACCGTCCCAGATCCGGGCTGAGGGGGAGGGGACACTGTTCCCTAACCCCTGAGCTCCGGTTCGGGATGGGTTTTTTTAACAACCTGCTTCATCCCCACCCATACCTTCCTCACATCCCTTTTCCTCTCCTCTTCACAATCTATCCTTTTACGCCGCGTTCAAGGTGGAGCCGCCATGCCGATGGACTGCCATGCCACCAGGCGGGAGGGGTAGTCCCAAATGGCGGCGCCTGGCTCTGCCAGGCCTGTAAGCACCTCTTGCAGTGCGGGCAACTGCAAGAGGCGATGAGCTATTGCGTCCCGTGGCACAAATAGGGTTACCATGCCCATGGATGAACATAAAAAAAAATCTCTCCCCATTCCCCCTTGTACATCGACGGAGCCGCCCTCCGGCAGCTCGAGCAAAAAAATGGAGGTACTCCTCCCCCTGTGCTTGCGCAGGGGACCCTCAAAATTTCTCTAACTAGAGGGGAGGCTTACTCCTCTCCTTCGTCTACGGGTGCAGATGACTCCCCGTCACCCCGTTCTCTGGAGGTGCTTTCGGGCACCTAGCCTTTTTCCAGCGGCAGTCCCCTCTTTTCTTTCCAAGAAGACTGCCAAGAAAGCCAGCAGGCAGCCCTTAGCCAGCCGCTCCTCATCGAAGCGGCTCGGTAGGGCAAATAGAGGGAAGCCAGGCCCCTTCAGTCGCTTCCCTCAAAAGACCTGCTGGCAAGGATATTAAACCTGGCCGGGGTTAAGGCCTGTGCCTCCCCGCAAAAGACTCTTGACGCTGCCAAGGGAATCTGTGATGTCCTGGGATGGGATGGCCAACTGGAGGCCCCTCCTGTGATAGACTTGGTCCTTGAGGAGAACCAGCCTCAGACAGTAGGGCCTTCCATGGGGGGGATCCATGCTCAGCGCCAAGCACCGAACCCGAATCCGCCCCTATGCAAGGTCCCCCTCAAATGGCTGAGGGCTCCGAAGCAGTACAAGGAGGGGAGGGATCTCCTCCGACAGGTGCCCCTACGACTACCAGGACCTTTTCTATTTCGGAGAGGGACCTGGCTGAAGCCGGCCCATCTGGCATGGGGGCTTCTGCCGACGGAGGCGAGAAGCGGGTTCATTCCCCGCCATCCTATCCAAAAAATAAAAAGACAAAAAAGACAAAGAAGACTCGGGAGTCCTCTCCATCGGAGGGGGCTACGGGGGCGGATGGGTCTGCTGCCACTTTGGTAGGCGACCAAGCCAAAGTTAGCACATCCAGCCCCTCTACCCCCCCCCCCCGTGTGCGGAGCCCCTGACTAAGACCAAGAGTGCACAGGGTGGAGCCTCGATGACATCGAGGCCCCTCATTCAATGGTTACCTGGCGTTTTCGAACCCGCTGGCTTCAAGCGCTTCCTCGTTATTCGCTCCACTGATGGCACCATGTTGTCCAAGGGCAACATGATCCATCAGAGGAGAGGATTAGCTAGTGCAATTGGTAGAGAGCCGAAGGTGACCCGTTTCTCGGACGGGAGCCTTCTGGCGAATCCCGCCGAGGCGGCCAAGATAAGTGCTCTTCGGAAAATTCATGGCACCCCGGTGAGTGTAACGCCGCACTCTACCATGAACTTTGTGAAAGAAGTAGTTTATGCGAGGGAACTCGTTGACTAATCTATTGAGGACATTACCTTAGAGCTGGCCGACCATGGGGCGGTCAAGGTCGAACGTGTGATGAGAAAACAGGGAGAGGCCTCGAGACCCACCCCTACACTCTTCGTCACGTTCGACTGTGACAAGCTCCCTGAGTCGGTGCGTGCCGGTTGGTACCGCTACCGCGTGAAGGCATTCGTGCCACTTCCGTGGCGGTGCTATTACTGTCACCGCTTCGGCCATACGAATCGATCATGTAGACGTGAAAAGTCGGGGTCACCCGACGTATGTGTAAATTGCTCCAAGGTCGCACACGATAAGTCTAAATCGTGTGTGGCCAAGTGTGTCAATTGCGGAGAGCCGCACCCCGCTTCTTCGAAGCAATGTGGTGCATATCTCCTTGAGAAAGAAATCCTGGCCGTTCAGGCCCAGGATCGACTCTTAATCCGCGAGGCTAAAGACTTGGTCCTGGCGCGCCCGGCTCTGCCTGGGACGTCATATGCATGAATAGTTAGAAAGGCACCCTCTGCTCCTGGCCCATCCAGGCCAACGAGCACGGTTGTTTCCGCGCCCATTCGGAGCCCTTCTGCCGGCTCTACTACACCCGGGCGGTTCCCTGGTAAAGCTGGCGGCAAAAAGGGTTCATACCCAGCCCCGGCTAAAACCAGGGCTCTTCCCTCTCCCTTCAGCGTGACTGTTTCCCGTAAGGCGAAACGGCCACGTGCCTCCACCGAGTCGTTAGACTCACAGGAGGTAACACCCCCTGAAGATGGTCGCTAGGATATCTTCAGGGGTTCCTAAAGCTGTCCCCCGAAAGAAGGACATGAACAAAGGAGCTTCGGCTCCTTCGCCCACGCCCCGAGGTGGAGCGAGTGGATCGGAGACCGTGGTTCCTCGAAAATAGGGCCCCCAGCCTCCGTGGCCGCAACGCCCGCCTAAGGTTTCGAGGCGGAGGGAGAAAAAGACTCGCATGGCGAGTAAAACCTCCACCAATAAGTCTTTAAAGGCGACAGCGCCTTCAGCGCTTTCTCCGGCCAACAGCGCCCGGGTTTATGCCCCCGGGAAGCGTACGGCAATTCCCGTGAGGGTCTTCAGTTCGAGGAGGGCCCCAGCGTCTCCTCCGGGCTAGACCTGGAGGGCATATTCCTTCAATGGAATTGCCGTGGACTCCGGGCCAACTGGGAGGACCTGCGGAGGTTCGTCTTGTCCCGTTCCCGTTAGTTATCTTTTTGCAGGAGACCATGCTAGATGCGTGCCCCCTGCCTGCCCTCCCGGGGTATAAGGGTCTTACGACCCCAACACCGCGGGATGGCCGGGCTGGGGGATGCGCGGTTTACACCCGGCATGATGTCTCCGTTCTTCCTTTCTCTTTAGATACCTCCTTTCAGGCAGTGGCTGTGCAGCTGCACCTGGATAGGAGGTATACTTTCATTTCTGCGTACATTCCACCGTGAGCTGACTTCGACGCGGGGGACTTCCGCCGCGTCGTGGCACGGTTGCCGAGGCCCTATCTCTTGCTTGGAGATCTGAACGGCAGGCATCCTCTCTGGGGAGATTATTTCCATAAATCCCAGGGGACAAGTCCTTGCCGATCTGATCGAAGAGCTTGAGATGGGTGTCCTAAACGTGGATGAGTTTACGTATCACTTTCCGAGAACCGCTTCATTTTCTTGCCTTGACCTATCTTTGTGCTCTTCGGATCCACAGCCTGATTTTGATTGGGTGGTGGTCGATGACCTCCATGGTAGTGATCACTTTCCCATTCAAATATCATTTTCAGGGCAACTGCCGCCTAAGAGACCACCTCGGTGGTGCTTGGCGCAGGCGCCTGCATTTCCGGAAATGACTGAATTCTCTATCTCAGTCGAGGAGTTTAGGTCGGTAGATGAGGCCGTTGAGTTCTTCTTCGGCAACCTCATCGCCGTGGGCCTGACTACTATTCCTAGGACGTCTGGCCGTTTTGCACGCCGACCACTCCCATGGTGGTCGGCCGAGTGTGAGACGGCCCTTAAACAGAAGCGTTATGCCTACATGCGCTATAAGCGCCGTCCGAACGATTTCACTGTCGGTGAATTTCGTCGGGCTAGGGCTAGGTTCCGGTATATTTCGAAGCACGCCCGCCGCTCTTCTTGGCGGGCATACGTGTCTTCACTTAACGGGAAGACCCCTTTGAGATGAGGTAGGGAAGCGAGTCAAAAGGATTCAGGCCAAGTTCTCGCAGGACCGCCCTCCTGTTCTCCAGGAGAATGGGACCGCAATCTCGGACCCCGCGTCCGTGGCGGAATCCTTAGCGACCGCTTTTTCCGCATTCTCTAGCCGGGATGCTGCTCCGCCAGCATTCAATGCACGTCGTGATGTCGCGGAAGGCCGCCGGCTAAACTTAACCTCCAGAGGCGGAGAACCCTTCAATGACAAGTTTACTGTGAGTGAGTTGCGTTTCACTCTCGCTTTGTGCACGGACACCGCCCATGGTCCGGACGATGTCCCGTACGCCATGCTTCGACACCTGGGTGAGCGAGGCATGGCCTTTCTGTTAGATTTGTTCAACAGGATCTGGGTAGAAGGTCTTCTCCCAGACTCCTGGCGAATCGCTACTGTGCTCGCCTTTACCAAACCGGGGAGAGATCACTCTACTCTGACCTGTTTCCGCCCAATCTCTCTAACCTTTTGCGTGTGCAAGTTGATGGAGAAATTGGTAAACGTTAGATTAGCCTTTTTCCTGGACAGCCTTTTTCCGCACAGTGCGGTTTCCGCAAGTTCTACTCCACGTCGGATGCTCTGCTCCGACAGGTAAATGCCGTTTGCGAGGCTTTCCTTCGTAGACAGCACTACGCCATGGTGTTTTTCGATCTGGAGAAGGCCTATGATACCGCATGGCGATACGGTATCATGGAGACTCTCCACACGATGGGGGCGAGAGGACGCCTCCTAATGTTTATATCTGAATTTTTTCGAGATCGTCGATTCCGCGTACGGGTGGGGGGGAGCCCTCTCCGGCCCAAAGGAGCAG
The DNA here is from genome assembly GCA_963969495.1 of Ceratothoa steindachneri. Lineage (NCBI taxonomy): Eukaryota > Metazoa > Arthropoda > Malacostraca > Isopoda > Cymothoidae > Ceratothoa > Ceratothoa steindachneri. Next base: position 34,399,428 of record OZ018318.1, read on the forward strand.
GAAGAGGGTGTCCCGCAGGGAAGTGTCCTCAGTGTCACACTCTTTGCCCTAAGCATCAACAGCATCACATCGGTGATGCCGGAAGATGTTCTCGCTACGCTCTACGTGGACGAGCTTTCGATCTCTTTTGGCGCGGCCCAGATGCCAACTCTGGGGCGTCGACTCCAACAGGCATTGAACCGCGTGTCTCGCTATGCCGAAGCGCATAGGTTTCGGTTTTCTTTGGCCAAGACTAAGGTGGTGCACTTTTGCCGCCATCCACGGCTTCACCCCGACCCAGATTTGTTTCTTAATGGGGTGCGCCTGGATGTTATGAGTCGCACCGTTTCCTTTGTCTTGTATTCGACCAACGCCTCACCTGGGAGGCTCATATTCGCAGCCTTAGGGTCTCTTTTACGTGCGCCATGGACATTCTTCGTTTCGTGACGTTCAGCGCTTGGGGCGCTCATAGGGCTACTGCCTTACTTTTTTATCGATCCTTTGTTCGCTCGAAGCTTGACTACGGATGCGAGTTTTATGCATCCGCAGCCGAGCGTTTTTGGCGGATGGTGGATTCCATCCACCACACCGGCCTTCGCCTTGCGACTAGTGCCTTCCGCACTTCCCTCATTGAGAGCCTGTTGGTCGATGCTTGGGAGATGCCACTCGCTCTGCGCCTGTACGCGCGAGCCCGGCGCCTCCCTCAGTCGCCAACAGCTCTTACTCCATCTGCAGCTGATCTCGATGGTGCCTATGCCGCCGAGAGACGCTAGTCATACCCTAAGACCTTTGGGTTTAGGGCCAGTAAACTCCTTTGAGAGGTAGATATAGCTCTCGGGCCGGTGGCGCATATGGTTCTGCCCAGGACGCCACCCTGGAGGGTACCACATTTGGCTATTTGTCGCCACGCCTCTGCTCCCAAAGCTTGTACTGCGCCGGGAGTATTGCGTTCGACCTTTTTGGAGCACACGTCGTGTCACGCTGGAACCGTGACTGTTCGGCACATTCTTGTCGAATGTCTCGGTCTGTGTGATCTTCGCACACGACACCTGTCCCGGTACCGGGATGGGCGGGGTCGCTACCGCCTGTCCCTTGTACTCGGGATGAGTGCGTGCACATCGACTGGTGGACTTGTTGACTTTTGGGGGGAGGTCGGCCTTCTCCCTATTATTTAAGCAGGGTTTGTTTGTTGTTGTTTTTTTGTTTTTTGCATTTGTTTTTGTTTTTTTTCCTTTAGGTTGCACGCTCCTGCGCCAGGGGGACCTCCCCCTGACGCAGGAGCTTGCTTCCTTTCCCCCATTTGGGGTGTTTTTTCCGTTTCTTTAATTTTATTTTAAAGTAGCCTAGAACTAGGCCAGTTTTAATACGGTGACTAATGCCCATGTAGGCAGTCGCTAGATGAGTTAAAAAAAAAAAAATCGAGTGTGACAACATCCCTGAATCGGTGTGGGCCGGTTGGTATCGCTACCGCGTGAAGGCATTTATGCGACTGTGGCGGAGGTGCTACTATAGCCACCGCTTCGGCCATACTAATCGCTCGTATAGACGCCCAAAGTTGAAGTTACCCGAAGTATGTGTAAGTTGCTCTAAGTCTGCACACGATAAGTCAAAATCGTGTGTGGCCAAGTGTGTCAATTGCGGAGAGCTTCACCCAGCTTCTTCGAAGCAATGTGGTGCGTATCTCCTTGAGAAGGAAATCCTGGTCGTTCAGGTCCAGTGTCGTCACTTATTTCGCGAGTCTAAGGAATTGGTCCTGGCGTCCTTGGCACTGCCGAGGACATCTTATGCCTTAATGTTAAGAAAGACACCCTCTTCTTCTGGCCCCTCAGGCGTACGAGCACAGTAGTTTCCACGCTTATTCGGAACCTTTCTGCGGATTCGACCCACCCCGGGCGCTCTAGAGCTGGCAACATAAATAATTCAGGCTAGGACCCGGCTAAATCTAGGGCTCCCCCTTATTTCCCTGGCAACACCTTTTCCTGTATGGTGAAACGACCGCGCGCCTCCACCAAGTTGTTAGATTCGCATGAGGCAATACCCATGAAGTTGGTCGTAAGGACATCTTCCAGGGTTCTTAAAGCTGCCTTCTGATATGAGGACATTTTGTGTATAAATTTTGGGAGCCCATCTGGTGACTGCCTACTTGCGTATAAGTCTCCGTACACAACACAACCTACTACTAGGCTATATTTAAAAACAAATAATATACAAATAACAAGGATTAACAAGAACAGAGGCTAAAAAAATAAGAAAAAGCAAAAAAGGCAAGAAGGAAGCGCGCTCCAGTATCAGGGGTAGGCTCACCTCCACCTGGCGCAGGAACATGCGACCTACAACCCCCCCCCCCCTCTTAAATAACATTTCCTCCAAAAAGTGGTTTAGTCCACAAGTCTGTGTGCCATAACCCGTCCCAAGCCGAAAGGAGAACAGCACTAAAAGAGTTTCCGCTTCTACGCCCACACCCAGTGGTAGGCTTGGTGGCACAGAGACGGTGGATTCTCCACAGGAGGGGCTCCCGCCTTCGAAGCTGCCCCGTTTGCATAAGGTTTCGAGGCAGAGGGGGGGGGGGAAGACTCGCATGGCGAACCCAACATCCTCCGATAAGTCCTCGAAGGCGACATTGCCTTCACCGCATTGACCGGCTAAGAGTGCCCGGCGTTCTGCCTCTGGGAAACGTATGGCCATTACCGTGAGGGTCTTCTCCTCGAAGAGGGTTCTCGCATCTCCTACGAGCTAGGCCTGGAGGTCATATTCCTTAAATGGAAATGCCGTGGACTCAGCGCCAACTGGGGGGAGCTGCGGAGGCTAGTCTCCTCCCGTTTTCCCTTACCTATCTTTTTACAGGAGACCATGCTGGGCGCTTGCCCCCTTCCCAGCTACCCCGAGGTATATAAGGGTTTTGCGACCCCACCACCCTGGGATGGGGGTAGGGGAGGAGAATACGCAATTTACACCCGGCATGATGTCTCCGTTCTTCTGTTTGCTCTAGATACCTCCATTCAGGCAGTAGCTGTGCAGCTGCATCTGGATAGGAGGTATACCGTTATTTCTGCCTACATTGGATCGTCAGCCGACTTCGAGGCGGAGGAATTCCGTCGCGTCGAGGTACAGTTGCCGAGGCCCCTTTTCTTGCTCGGGAATCTGAACGGCAAACATCCCCTTTGAGGAGATTACTCGATTAATCCAAGGGGTCAGGTCCTTGCCGACCTGATCGACGAGCTGGAACTAGGTGTCCTACATGTGGATGAGTTTACGCATCACTGTCCGAGAACCACTTCGTTTTCCTGTTTCGATCTATCTTTGTGCTCTCCGGATACACAGCCTGATTTGAGATTGAGGGTAGTTGATGCCCATTCAAATATAATTTTCCGGCCACTGCTGCCTGAGAGCTAACCCCGGGAGTGCTTGGCACGGGCGCGCCTGTCTGCATTTCAGGAGATGAGTGATTTCTCTGTGTTAGTCGAGCAGTTTAGGTCGGTAGATGAGGCCGTTGAGTTCGTCTCCGGCAACCTCATCACCCTGAGTCTAACTACTATTCCTAGAACGCCTGGCCGTTTTGCACGCCGACCATTCCCGTGGTATTCAGCCGAGTATGAGGCGGCCCTCAAACAGAAACATTATACCTACATGTGGCGCCCGAACGAATCCACTGTCTGTGAATTTCGTCGAGCTAGGGTTAGGTTCGAGTATGTTTCAAAGCACGCACGCCGCTCTTCTTGGCAGGTATACGCGTCTTCAATTAACGGAAAGACCCCTCTAGAACTCTAGCAAAGGTGTGGAAGAGAGTCAAAAGGATTCGGGGCAAGTTCTCGCACGAGCCACCTCCCGTTCTCCAGGAGAATGGGACCACAAACTCTGAGCCCGCGTCCGTGTTAGAAACTTTTGCGACCTCTTTCAACGCATTCTCTAGCCGGGATGCTGCTCTACCAGAATTCAATGCGCGTCGTGATGTTGCGGAAGGCCGCCAACTGGACTTTACCTCGAGAGGCGGAGAACCCTGCAACAACAGGTTTACTTTTAGTTAGTTGATGTCCGCTCTACCTTTGTTTAACAGGATCTGGGTAGAGGGTATTTTCCCAGACTCCGGGCGAATAGCTATTGTGCTCGTTTTTCGCAAACCGGGAAGAGATCACTCTACCCAGGTCAGTTTCCGCCCAATCTCTCTAACCTCCTGCGTGTGCAAGTTGATGGAGATATTGGTAAATGTTAGATTAGCCTTTTTTTCTGGACAGCGGATGCCATCTGTCTTCTGCACAGTGCGGCTTCCGCAAGTTGCACTCCACGTCGGATGCTCTGCTTCAACTGGAAAATGCCAATTCATGGTAGAGTGCAGCATCACGCTCACTGGAGTGCCTCAAGTGTCCGAAGGGCACTAATAATGGCCATCTCGGAGGGAATCGACGCACTCGGTAGAAGGCTCCCGTCCGAGAAACGGGTCACCTTCGGCTCTCTACCAATCACACTAGCTAAAACTCTCCTCTGATGGATCATGTTGCCCTGCAGTGGATCGAATAACGAGGAAGCGTTTAAAGCCAACGGACCCGAAAACGCCGGGTAACCTCTGAATGAGGGCCCAACTCGTAATCGAGGCTCCACTCTGCGCACTCTGAGCCCCTGCAAACTATTCGCACAAGCCTGCACGACATTACAGGCCACGGGACTACTGGCCCTGCCATACCTTCCTCCTCTAATAGGGTTGGCTCTATCGAGCCGCTCCAGCGAGACCGTCCCCTGCAAAAAACACAGGAGGGGACCTCCATTTTTTCAGTGGAGCTGCCCGAAGGCGGCTCCGGCAGTGTTAAGGGGGAAGGTAAAGGGAAAGTATCTGATTAAGAATTTTCATATATGGACATGGGAACCCTATTACTATCATGGGAAGCAAACGCTCATCACCCCACGCAGTACCCCTCTCTGCGAGGGGTAAACACGAGGTCGGCAAAACCAGCTGTCGCTATTTGAGGTCACCCCTCCCGCCTAGTGACCTGGCAGCCCATCGGCATGGCGGCTCTACCTTAAGCACAGCGTAAAAAAACTTATCAACAGTGAAAGGAGAAAGAAAGGGTATGTGAGGAAGGTATGGTAGAGGATGAAGCAGGTTGTTAAAAACCCACCACCCCAAACCGAAGCTCAGGGTTGGTTGAGTGGGAGGAAGCTGGTCGGCGTCTACCCTGTGAAATTAGAGGCTAACCAGAGAATGTTGTGGGAGAGGTTGTATGGAAAGGGAGGAAGCAGGGTAAGAAGAGAGGGTGTCAGAAAGAAGGAGAAGAGGCTAAGCTGGGGCTGGATGGGACACTGAGTCCCTTCAGCACGGTGGCCAGGAAAGCAAATGTCTGTGCCCCTTCCGGGGGCGACATCTGGAAGCTTACTTGCTTTCCCAGCCCCGTCGTCCGCAGGGAGAACTGCCAAAAATTGCGGAGGTTGGGCCTGTAATTCCTCCTTTTTAGAATGGGGTCCTCATTAATGGGTTCGGATTAAACAAATGCATTGCTTCACCTGTATGACGATAGACATGAAGGAAGGGAGCGCCCATCCCTCCGGGAGCTCCTGCACGAGGAGCGGGAGCTCCACCCAGACGCCGTTGATTGCCACCCAGGCTCCGACACCGAACGCGACCGCGAACATGTCCACCAGCAGGTTCCTCTTAGGCATCCTTTCCGTTTGGCTGTCATCTTCTTTAACCAAGGGAGTCCTGAAAAGGATTAATTTATTTAAAGGAGCAACGGAGATCGTACACACTTCGGAGGCAACATCACTTCAATCCTCGTCTCGACTTGCCTGAGTCAAGGCCCGTTTGGCCTGCCCTGTGGCCTCCAGGACGGGTTCAATGGTTTCAGACCTAATCTCCATCGTCTTCACTCCCACACCTTCATCTTTTCCTAATGACTGGTGATGGTACAGCTATTATTACTCTTCTCATACTCTCGCAGGGAACATCAAATTTAACCCTAGACCCTCTACCCTCCCCCCAAAACATACACTAGTCCGGATCCACAAATGCTAGAGGATACGCCTATACTGTTCCAACTTCACCAGTATAGAGCATTATACTAGAAACTAGACATGAAACATTTTAACAAACACTTGGGTACGCAACACATCAGAACAACAGACCTTGAACATCTTCAAACTAAACACGAATTCAATTATCAATAAACACTCTCCGAATTATCCAACTTCTTACGCAAAGACAAACATACAAATACGTCTCATTCAAGAAAAAAAACTTAATATTAAAAAATCAACCCCTCTTATCTACCAATACCCCACAAAGGCTAGAGCACATGATCTTTTAATACTAATAGACTTCAAGTTTCTTAACTAACACCACCTCACACACCAAAAGACGCTACTAAACAATGACATAACACTAAAAATACAATCCATTATGGTCAGGGCCAGAAACGTTGAATACAACATATTAAAGCTATTCAACTCCATCCCCACTCTAATCCGGAAGAATATCACAAAAGTAAACGCTTAAAAACTAATCACACTGCTTTCTAACCTTTTCATTTGCGCCGATTGCAATGTACACCACTAATCATGGCCAGAACATACCGTCAGACAAAAAAGGCACTCACATCAGACCTCTTCCCCCCACCACACTCATCAAAACATTATCAACCACGCATCTCCGTGCAATTTCATTCAAACCCACATACACAAAATAATAAAAAAAATGACAACTGTACATACAAGATAAATTACGATATTTCTCCATAAAAACTACTTCACCTTTGACAAAATAATCAACGAGCCAGCAAAAAATACATAGATATATTAAAAGAATACCTACCCCCACTAAATGGGTTACATATTTTTTAGTAGCTCTCCAAGTCAGTTTAAATTATCAAACATTATAGGCAAAATTTCCACAGCATACCATATTTGCTTTAACTGGTTATCCTTTCATGAAGAAATTATTTATTTAAGGGATTTCTTCGATTTTAATTATTAACCCAATTTCATCTTCGATCAGTTAGTAGCCAAATTTCTCTCCAAAATATATTATCCTCGACCCATTCTTACTACTGTATCTAAGCAGAAGGTTTTCCTTAGACTACCCCTTCTCGAGCATTTGACATCCAAGTTTAACAAACTCCTTTTCTCTACCCTCAACAACCATTTCCCTCAGTACCAATTCCTTTGTGTGAATTCCAACCCTCTATCCTTGAACTCCTTTTTCCTTCACAATGAGCCAATTCCTGCCACAGTCGTTATGTAAGCCAAACTGGCTTACAACTTAAATGCAGGATCGCAAAGCACTTAGGTTTGTCTCATAGGACTGGTATCCCCATTTCTAAACCTGAAGCCTCTTCCATCAGGCAACACTCGGATTATCAACAACATCCTCTTAATCCTGATTCTTTTTCCATCTTATCTTCAGCCTTAACTTCTCTCGATTTGAAATTCTTAGAGTCACTATACATCAATAAAATAAATCCAAACCTTAATAATTACACATCTTCAATTAAACTATTCGTTATATAACCAACCAACACTTCATAACATTTACTAGCCAACCGAACAAATCTCGGTGAGTAGTTTTCTATTGCTAGTCAGTTGATTTCACAACTCCAACGATAAAGGTTAGCCCTTCTGTTTAATTCGTGCACATTTGTTTTGGGGTTTTTGTTTGTGTTTCTATTTTAATAGGTTATTTTATTGCTTATTCCAGTTCCCCTAATTTTTGATACTCAAGTCAGTTTATATTAAAACTTCACTTCTTTCAATTATTTTTTCAAAATTACACTGGATAGTGGATAGTATTAAGTAATTCTATATATTAATTTGCCAATTTTATGGATTTACTGTGTCTTTCCCGGCTTTTTTTGCCATTATATAATGCTTGTTTCTAATTCTTTATGTTATTGTTAATATTTCTTCCCCCTTTTCATTAGTCGATACAGTCGCTGATGATGATCTTAGCGAAGGTCCGAAACGTCCGGCCAATAAATGATTAGTGTAATCTCTTGGGTCTTCATACTCCACACATATATATATATATATATATATATATATATATATATATATATATATATATATATATATATATATATATATATATATATATATATATATATATATTTATATATATATATGTATTTAGAGGTCCAAGGAAAATGGAAATTGATAGCACAACCCGGAAAAACGCTAAGGAGAATATTACATGTACCAAGGAAAGCTTAAGAAGGAAAATGGGAGATATAGCGAACGGAAAGATAGGGCAAACTATTTTAACCGTTATACGAAAATAAATAAAGAAGTTGGATTTGAATCTGTGTCATCAAGAGCTCATCGCTTATATGACCAAGACGCTCATCGCCAGAGCTACCATCCTCAACCCCCCCCCCCCAAAAGGTTGATTCAAGAAGCCTTTTGAATAAGGGAGTGTAGGTTTTTATCCTGTGAGAGACAAGACAAGTGTTTTTCTAGTAGAAGGGGCATGGGCTTTTTTGTTTGTAATAATTGAAAATCACATGACGCATGATATATAGATGTATTTAAAGGCTCAAGGAAAATGGAAATTGGTAACACAACCCGGGAAAACGCTAAGGAGAATATTACATGAGCGTCTTTGTCACATAAGCGATGAGCGCTCGCTGACAGGTTCAACTCCAATTTCTTTATTTATTTTCATATAACAGTTAAAATAGTTTGCCCTATTTTTCCGTTCTCTACATCTCGCATTTTCCTTCTTAAGCTTTCCTTAGTACAAGTAATATTCTCCTTACCGTTTTTCTGGGTTGTGTTACCAATTTCCATTTTCCTTGGGCCTTTAAATACATGTGATTTTCAATTATATATATATATATATATATATATATATATATATATATATATATATATATATATATATATATATATATATTTATATAGGTAAACATGTAAACGAGCGGCCCAGCCTAAAAAAATATTGTGTGTAAATATTATCGTTCACCCGTGTCTGAATATTCATGTGCATTTGAGTCGTCTGACGTCATACCCCACCCACAACCCCTATTATAATTCGCAAAACGATTAAAGGCGCTGACATGTTGTAGTTAAAGCATTCACCTCTGTAAACGTCAGAACATTATAAAAATTAGGATTATATACTGGGGGGCTGTGCCCCCCAGACCCCTCCCAATTTAATGAAACTCAGGATCATCGTAGTGCGGTCCACGCATCGTGTTTACTTCCCCATGAGCCGTCCCCTATAAATGTACTCCAAAAACGTGAAACATTTTGGAACACGGACGAAATAGTACATCTTATCGGCCGCGCCGCTCGTCTACATATTTACCTATATATATATATATATATATATATATATATATATATATATATATATATATATATATATATATATATATATATATATATATATATATATATATATATATTCTATATTATTACACAACTTCCTGAAGAGAAGAATGCAAGTATGGCTTAAAAGAAGAAATATAAACATAAACGGCTCTAAAATTTGCAGAGGCTTCAGACGCCTCCCCCTCCCCACGTCTGCTCCAATCGTCGGCCTTGCGTCGGAGTTTGTCAGTCACATGTAGGAGGACTGATTCAGAGCTGTGACCAGCCTTGAAGCCAGACCGGAAGGTTTCGTCGATGCTGCAGGAGGACATGTGTTCAGGGATGCGGGCAGCTACTACCCTCTCAAGAGCCTTGGATTGAACGATAATTTAAAGTACTATTAGGGTCAAGATTTTGTTTCTTAAAGACCGGACGGACAGCAGAATGTTTATTATCAGAAGACACTTCACCTAGAGACAGAGAGGCGTTGAAGATACCCTGTAGGTGTGGTAGGAGGACGAGTACAAACTGAACATAGAGACTGGGTGGCAGGGCTGCCAGTTTTGTCCTAGGCTACAAGCCTAAATATGTTTAGTTTTACGCCCAAATTCGTGCAGACGAAATTTTTAACGACCAAGTAAGCAGACGTTTAAATTCTGTAAAGGTTGCCAGAACTTGTAGCATCCTGTGTTTGACTTGAAACCTTGGCAGCATTTCAGCCAAAACTGAGTGTGAAAGAATTTGAGTAAATCAGTCCACTATCGTTCCAACAATTGAATAATTTCAACATTTTGTTTTTTTATGATTGATAATTTTGTAAAGGAGATTGGTAAAACTATTTCATGTACAAATAATTTGAAATGAATTCCGTTTTATGTTAAAGGTCTTTTATCTAACTTAGGTTATCTTAGAACTTTAAATGAGATTCGTTTCATTTCTAAGAATGGGTCATCGAACTTTGATTTCTACGACTTTGCAGCTTCTTCCGAGTGCTTTTCATTTACCTCGTTGGGATTCATTATTTTAAATAGACTTTTAAAAGCTTCACGCCTAGTAATGCTATTACTACACCACTTTGGGATTTCGTGCAATAGGTAACCAAAATTTGAAGGCAGTTTGTCAAAGACCTTTTAAATGCAGACTGACAATGAATGACAAACACATTTATTAAGCTGGCAATTGGGAGATTGTTCTGACACGGGACCACAAAGAACTTTGTTCTCCGACCATCGGGGATGACCCGTAGCGTAATTCAACGCGCAGCCTTTTTGTCTGTTGCCACATCTGTTGATTCATCAACAAGAAAAGAAAACTTTAAATTGTTTAATCCTCTTTAAGCTCTTCAAAAAGTGAAGGCGCAATAGCTCACGAAATTAACTTGCCTCATTTTGTACGGTGAGTTTTATGTTTTCTGAAGGACGTCCCCCTCACTGCTCGTTTCTTTATGAGCTCATCAAAATGACATGCTATCCCAACAGCAAATTCTAGCTCAGTATATTGAGTTTCGTCTAGGATTTTTCTCTTAGTGCAAATGACAGAGTGGTTTACAAGTTGTAGATGCAGAAGCTAAGCTCAAGGGTTTCTCACACTTCAACTAATCGAGAAGTTTTGGCCGCTAAAGCCACTCGACAAAAGTTGCAAAAAGCATTTAATCCCATCATTAGCTTTAGCCAACGACACAAATTTTCTTCTCATGCTTTTATACTTTTGACCACTTTTATAATTCTTCTTGGTTTAAACAAAATAATGCAAAGCACATGCATTCATTTTTAATACACGAGGGGAACTCTCTTCGTTTCAGTTGGACCATCAAAACCCCGCCGCCGAGCTAAAAACGCCGAGGCGGTGAAGCTGGGCTTAAATGCTTCCGTTAGCAAATATAGGAGTTCCGGCGAACACCTATATATTTTTCCCGTCACAAAATTAATCGAGGAAGTATTCCGCTAGAAACTGCCCAAGGAAGAGTCCCGAAGATTTACCCCCACCCCTTGGAGAAGACCCCAGGTCGTGGTGGTGAGCAGTCTCTATGTTGCTCCCGAGTAAGCCAAGCCCGGAAAATACAGAAGGTATTCGGCGACTTGTTTTAAAACGTCTGTGTTATCATCCATTGACGGACGGCGCAAATCCTCGAGCGATAGAACACGGTGTCATACCGGCCCGCCGCTAGGATCTTATTTGCAACGACGGCGTCAGGATCGAAGGACCCGTCCAGAAGAAGCGCACAGTCTCAGCTCCACGGGAGTTTTCCCCATCGAGAGTCCCCAGGAGAATCTTCCCCTTTTGAGCGTCTACTTGAAGACTCTTCCCCGAGCGTCTACCTGTGGTACCCCATCCCCCAAATAGTAAGATATTTACACCTTACCTTTCTTCGTCGAGGTGGTGCAAAACAGAGGGAGGGGGATGGCTGTTTGTGGGGGTGTTAGGACAAGTTATGACAAGTCAGGACCTGCAGCCGCACGCTCCTGCCTCGTCTATTTAAGAAGCAGTAGCTGATCGCAGATCGTCAGTCACAAATCTTTCAACAATGGTAAAGGTTGAGCACCGCGCAGTGATCAAATTTTTGGCCAAGGAAGGCAAGAATGCAAAAGAGATCCATGAACGCATGGTTGCAGTGTATACCAACACCGCCCCTTCCTATGCAACCATTGCTCGCTGGAATAGGGAGTTCCCCCATGGTCGTGAGTCCCTTGAAGATGACCCCCGTCCAGGACGCCCGTCAGACATGACCAACGATGAAAATGTGGCCCGTGTGGAGAGGATGATCCTCGAAAATCGACAGGTGAAGGTCGAAGAAATCAAGCGCGAAATTGGAATATCACATGGAAGTGTTATCAACATCATCTACGACAATTTGGCCATGAAAATTTGGGTCCCTAGAAACCTCACACCCCATGATCGACTTCAACGTCGTCAAAGTCCACAAGGCCAGAGTTGCACAAGCTGCGCTGCACAAGTGCGGATTCAAAGAGCTCAACCATCCCCCTTACAGTCCAGATCTGGCCCCTAGCGACTACTTTTTATTCCGCCATGTCAAGGCTGCACTGCGTGGACGCCGGTTTGGGGACGATGAAGATGTCCAGCTCGCCGTCCAGGAGTGGATTGAACAGCAGTCGGCACATTTCTGGTTGTCCGGAATTCGAAGCCTCAGGGATAAGTGGCGCAAGTGCATTGAAGTCGAGGGTAGTTATATTGAAAAATATTAAAACCCTTTTCCTCATATCTCGTTTCTTTATATCCGAATTGCAAAACTTATTGACCGCCCCTCGTATATATAATAAATAACACCCACAAGGAAAATGAAAAAACGATTCCGAGCGCTTTCACTTTATTCTAAAAGACCTCTTCATGGAATAACGTAGGTCAGGACAAACAATGTCTTGAATAGTAAGGAGTGAGGGGTTAAAACGGCTACCTGCATCAAAACCCGAACTAGGGGGTACAAATTCTTTAAACACTTTAATTTGTGATTTATTATAATTAGATATGATAGGATCTAGGCTAAACAATCCAGGGCTAATATTAAAATTTGGGAAAGTTTTAATAGAGATACTCTCCAAAATATTTCTTGAAATGTTTTTTTTACATTTAATAACAGGTTTAGCACTATTCCAGCACTAGTCAGGATCATACTATTAATTGGAATAGTGCTAAACCTGTTATTAAATGTAAAAAAAACATTTCAAGAAATATTTTGGAGAGTATCTCTATTAAAACTTTCCCAAATTTTAATATTAGCCCTGGATTGTTTAGCCTAGATCCTATCATATCTAATTATAATAAATCACAAATTAAAGTGTTTAAAGAATTTGTACCCCATAGTTAGGGTTTTGATGCAGGTAGCCGTTTTAACCCCCCACTCCTTACCCTTTAAGACATCGTTTGTCCTGACCTACGTTATTCCATGAAGAGGTCTTTAATAATAAAGACGAAAGCACTTGGAATCGTTTTTCCACTTTCCTTGTAGGTGTTATTTATCATATTTTTAACTCACATGCAAGTTGCGAGTTTCTTTTCCTCTATATAAATATATATATATATATATATATATATATATATATATATATATATATATATATATATATATATATATATACATACATACATACATACACACATACGTACATATATATATATAAAATAAATAGCCAACAAAGTATCACGTGAGGCTCGCAATGAATGCAATGTCCCGCCAGAAAAAATGAAAAGGAGCTTCCAAGAACTTTATTTAGTTCATTCTCAAGGATAACTAAAAGAGAAAATAAAATAATATAGGTATATATATAGGCTAGTAAAAGAAAAAGGAACGCCTCTAAGACAAGAAATCACCAATGAGGAAGTAGGAGAGGGATGGGTAAATTCACATTAAGATTGAGCCATTACAGGTAGCAAGGTCAAATCGAGAGGCAAGAAAGAGTCAAGAACAGAGTCAAAAGGGTTAAAACGATTAATGGATAAAGCGAGAGTGAGATTAGGAGGGACATGAGAAGTAAGCAGATACGTAGGCGAAAGGGACAAGGAGAGAGGAAGAGAAATAAAATAATGTTAATGCAAAATCAATGTAATAATTAAATTGACAAATCGGGTTACCATAAAAATGAAAATTGCAAATAATTAGGAACATAAGTCAAAGCTAATATTTTTAAGAAGGAGTTTTCTCTAACAGCATCAACTTAAAAAGGCAAAAGGGGAAATGTTAAAGTTATTAAATTGGCCTATACATTGACATTCAACAAGGTTTCTTTTAATTGAGTCATTTGAGCGAAAAATAAATTTTGCTGAATTCCAATTAATTAAGTAGTTATTTTTAGGCATATGCACAAACAAAACGCACTATTATTTACAGCTCTCCTAACATTGTATTTATACAGATTAATACGGACAGATAATTCTTTCCTCTCTGTCCAAAATATTTACTTGGGCAAACAGAACATTCGACCGAATAGACTCTCCCAATATTATTACAATTTTATTATAAAACATTCTAGTTAACAATAATTGCAATAATATTGGGGGAGTCTATTCGGTCGAATGTTCTGGACAATCGGACCTAACAGAGTTAAACTTTGAAAAGGCTCCACTGAATGTCATCGAAGGAATGGGAAGGATTTTTAACGCCTGTCTGAATACAGGCTACTTTTCTGATGCTTTCAAATGGCTAAGATGATTTTCTTAGCTAATCATGGAAAAGATGCATTGAAGAGAGAGCTACCGGCCAATTTCACTCTTGGAATTTGGCGGAAAGCTCTTCGAGAAAATGCTTAACCGAAGACTGGTGTCTCACCTGGAAGAGAACTCTCACTACAATCCCTACCATTTTAGCTTCCAGAAAAAATCGAAGTACGGAGATGGCGATAAATATCATCACGGAAAAGCTAGCCCAAACAAAAACGGAGGGGAGTTACGTGGACATTCTATGACGGGATGTATCAAAATCATTTGATAAGTAGGGGCAAAGGGGATGCTGTACAAGATTCTGCGGCGTATATCAGTTTAGGGAGCATAGACGGAGCAAAGTTTATGCCCAATGCAGGCCTCCTGCAAGGGGGTTTCTGAGCCCCACTTTCTGCTCAATATACACCGCAGATGTCCCAGTCCCTGTGAACCCCACTTACCTCAGCATTCAGTTCTAGGATGATTTCAGACAGATAATAGTGTCCTTGGCGCAATGCGACTATGCAAGCTCATATGCCAGTGGCAGAAATCGAAAGATTAAACATCTACGAGGCCAAATGGAAAATAGGACAAACCAAGAGAAATTGAAGGTAGTTCCCATTGGAAGGAGACTACCGTCAGATGTCAGAGTGGAGGCTAGGCGCTATCCCTACACCACGGATTGAAATGTAGTTGGGATGAAGATTACTTCATCCGGGTACAAGAAACACGTCGCTGATCGAATTTCGAAAGCCTCTGCCGCAGTCAAAACTTTATACATATTCAGAAACTTCCATGAAAGCAATACGAAGAAGATGTACAATGTAATTGTAAGATCTGCACTTCTCTACTCCACTTCCGCCCTCTTTTGAGCCTCGATGACACAAAAGAGGAGACTACAGGTCGTGCAGAATAAATGCGTGTACCTAATTACGGGTACATATACAGAATGGGACAGAAAGGTTGACCCGATTTCAAATGTTAATAAAAAACAAACATATAAGCATACGAGAATAAACTTTGTATTTATAATAAGTACATTAAATACCATTGTGATTCAAGTGGTTTTGAAAATTGTATCACTTAAGTGACAACCGCCAATGTTGATGGAGCTTTGAAGTCTCTCTCGAAAGTTCACCATAGCCCTTTGAACCATGTCCCATGGAATTGCGTTGATTTTCTGAGTTATTGCTGCCTTTAGATTTTCTACAGTTGCTGGCGGGTGTTGATACACTCGTGATTCAAGGTACCCCCATAGAAAAAAATCACAATGGGGTTAAATCCTGGGAATGTGGGGGCCACCCAATATCGCCTCGCAGAGAAACAAGATGACCCAGAAACATGGCGCTTCATCACTGCAGATCAGAACAGCTATTGGGAGGATGATATGAAGAATGTCCCGACACAACGTTGTGCGGGTTTCATAATCCCTCTCGCTTAGCTCCTGTACAACCATCATCTTGTAGTGATGCATGTGGAGAGACCTGTGTAAGATACTGCGAACACTTTGAACGGACATGTGTAAGGCAGATGCGTGTTTTCGTGCGGAACGTCTGGGAGACTGCTGTATTGAAGCTGTCACAGCTGCAACATTTTCTGGCCCTGTAGCGGTCATAGGATAGCCAGGATCTTTCTTGTTTGTCTAAAGTTTAAAACCCACCGATGAATTGTTATTCCATCGGGGACGGGATCACGACGACGAAGCGCTAAGTGCCTTCGGAAGGAACGTTGCGACGGACTTACGAAACTCTTCCACAACAAATGCCCGATGCTCTACACTCCATGCAATAGTGGGTACTACCTGAAACAAAAAATAAATGGCATTTAATATACTCCATAGAGATACGAAGTTTTTTTCTTGTATTTTCATATGTTTGGTTTTTATTAACCTTTGAAATCAGGGCAACCTTTCTGCCCCCCCGTCCCTGTATATATATATATATATATATATATATATATATATATATATATATATATATATATATATATATATATATATATATATATATATATATATATATATAAATTCTAGTTCACAATAATTATAATAATATTTGGGGGAGTCTATTATTCGGTCGAATGTTCTGTTTGTCCAAGTAAATATTTTGGACAGACAGGAAAGACAATGTTAGGAAAAACTCATTCTTAAAGAAATTAGCTTTGACTTATGTTCCTAATTATTTGCAATTTTCATTTTTATGGTAACCCGATTTGTCAATTTAATTATTGCATTGATTTTGTATTAACATTATTTTATTTCTCTTCCTCTCTCTTTGTCCCTCTCCCCTTCGTATCAATTTACTTCTCGTGTCTCTCCTAATCTCCCTCTTTAGTCTATCGCTTTATCCGTTAATCGTTTTAACCCTTTTGGCTCTGTTCTTGACTCTTTCTGCATCTCGGTTTGACCTTGCTACCTGTTATTGCTCAATCTTAAGGTGAATTTACCCATCCCTCTCCTACTTCCGCATTGGTGATTTCTTGTCTTAGAGGCGTTCCTTTTTCTTTTACTAGCTTATATATACCCATATTATTTTATTTTCTCTTGTAATTATCCTTGAGAATGAACTAAATAAAGTTCGAAAGTACTTGGAAGCACCTTTTCATTTTTCCTGCGGGACATTGCATTCATTGCAAACCTCACGTGCTACCTTGTGAGTAGAGCAATAAATGCAAAAAATTCCACACGAAAATGAAAGGCGGATTCCAAGTACTCTCAACTTGTTCAGTTGATTCTCAAGGAATTAACTGAGCAAGTTCGAAAGTACTTGAAATCCGCCTTTCATTTTCCTGTGGGTTTTTTGCATTTATTGCTCTACTCACGTGTTGCTTTGTGAGTTTCTTATATATATATATATAGTAAATTATAATAGCTTTCATAAACATTTTGAAAAAAAAAATTCTATGCCATGTTTATTTATCAAAGATATATAAAACATAACGAGAAATAACAGTGTGCAAATTATTTAAATTGTCATATCCACAATCAACAGAATTTCACACATATTGTTCATTAGAAAATAACAAACACGACTAACAATACACTTTTTATTGGAATTATTGCCACATAACCATGGAACTTTATCATATATCTTAAGTGTTAAAATTTATAATCTAGAAAGTAAAAATAGATATTTTAATCTGTTCAAGAGATAAATCCTTGATGCATGAAAAATTTGGGGTGATATCGATAACACTAACTCAATCTGTGAGGCTTAAGGTCAGTATACATATTCTTTTTGGTAGTAGATAGCAAATAAACTTGTTAAATTTTTCAGAAATTCCTTGTAACGGAAAGGAGAATTTATACATCAAAATGAGTATTTCTTTGTAGAATTATTATTATTATTATTATTATTATTCTTATTATTGCATCTCATAAAAAGAAGATCAAGCAGATATTGTCCCTCCAGAAGACAGGAAATTATCCCATACGGAAGAAATTCACGAGGCCCCAATTGAAGATCAGATCCATATCTAGGCAATGACTAACGAGCGCAGAAAATGTATAAACGGGACTGGTAATAAATTATATATGTTATGAGTAATTATTTTTGAATATGAACTCATTTTATATTACTTTATAAGTAGAAGGTCCTGCCATAGATTAACCATATTCAATAAGATGAACAAAATAATAAACTATGTCGTTTTGTTTCAGGGGAGGGAGGCGGGAGGTTAATGAATCTGTGGTTGAAATTAGTCGGGTGGCATTTCTCAAATAATCGTGAAATAATCCGCAATATTTAGCAACTCGAATTTGCAAACTCTTAAAGAGCTCTGCAAATTTGCAACAATTTTCCACCAAATTATTTCATAGCAACCACACGAATTCATTCGTTGTCGTGTTGCAAGCACACTCATGTGTGTGATTAGGTTTGCAACTCTTCTGTTCATCCCCGATCCAAGGACACACGACGAAGGACGAACGTGACAAAGTGGAATCCCTAAAGGTTCCACCAGGATGAAACTGAATAGAAATCAGCCTCACGTTGAGTTATGTTAAGTTGCTTTGGTTATGGTTAGTCCCCAGATGGAAACCTGATTCGGGTGTCATATTTTGTAAGGTTCCGTGGTTAGAGAATCGGCTGTAAAACTACTATGACAACCAACTGTTCTAGGTCTACCCCTCCCCCCCCTCTCTCACTAAGCGATCATGGGACGCGAACAGGCCTTTGTGAGCAATGGTGAATATACTCGGAATCGCTTTTCTTTTTCCTGTCGGTAAACTTGGGCGAAGTTCGTAAAAGGATGAGTGGTAGAAGAAATCAAAAGTACAAAGAGATGGGCTGACATTTGCAAAGTAATCTGCAAATCCACCGTCACGCCTTGGGCACGCTCTTCATCCACGCAGGGGAAGTGAAGGTATCCGCCTAACATCCTAAGAAGAACCGTATCAATTGGATATTTTGACCTTCGTTTTTGTCGTCGCACTACAACAGACTGTTTTCGCCCACCGGCGAGATGCCCCGCTGATCTTGATCTTGATTAGGGGGACCCGCAGAGGGCCGCTCATAGGCGGCATATTATGCGGGGGTTGTGCGAGGGAAAAGAAAAAGGAATAAGACTAGGGAGCAGGACGTGGATCAGGAGTAATATAATGATTCGTGATCCTATACCTAAATGTGTCAAGAGTGGGGCTATTAACTATATAAGATGCGAGATGATTCCACTCTTGGATGCTGCGGGGGAAGAATGAACACCTGAAAGGGTCAGTACTTGTTTGGTATGTGTGGAATTTTAGATTTTGGCTGCCTCTGGTGGTGCGTATATTTGTAAGGTGTAAGTATGTATCTTTGTCAAAGTCAACTAAAATGTTTGTGATTTTGTATAACATCTGTTGTCTGTGAATTTGTCTTCTTGTTGTTAGTGGGTCCAGTTAATGTCTTGTGTGAACAAAGTGACTTATTTAGTGTGTCTGTACCCACGTCTGATCCATCTTGTGGCTTTGTTTTGTATGGCCTCTAATTTAATGTTATTGTAAGTGTGTGGAGCCCAGGCGGTATTTATTTCTAAAAATAAATTTTCTGAACTTCACCATTTGTAATTCTTTGGGTTTTAAAAAATTCACAAAATTTTGATACTTATATTAATTTCTGAACTTCACCATTTTGTTTTTTGATATTATAAAAGAATTATTCGAAATAACTTCGATAAAAAAACATGAGTCATATCCAAAAACAAAATGGTGAAGTTCAGAAATAAATATAAGTATCGAAACTGAATTTTTTAAAACTTTAAGAATTGCAAATGGTGAAGTTCCTAAAATTTATTTTTATATATTTTCTTCTATAATTCTTATATTTTAGCCACGTGATATTTTGAAAGGGGGGAAATTTAGTTTAGAGTTCCTTTTTAAATTATTATAATTGGCGAAGTTCAGAAAATTTAGAAAAATTTAACCATGGCTGCTTTTTTTTAGATTTTAATCTTAGTAGTGAAGCGCAAGCTCCTCCCCGTAAGGAGGAGTGGTGAAGCCATTGCCTAGTATATATATATATATATATATATATATATATATATATATATATATATATATATATATATATATATATATATATATATATATATATATATATCAAAACTATCATTGTGTCGTTTATAGCGTGTCTTAACGAGTGTAACACGACTTCTGCAATACCTGGTACAAAGAAATGTTGCGACAACATAGTTCGCCCCATCTGCGATAACACCCCCTGCCTAGCGGGTAGTTCGGTAAAAACCCTCCTAGAGGAAGAGCACATCACTGTTTTGCATTTCGTTTTTATCATTCCTACAAAGGCCAGGATTGTTGGCTTTGGCTTTCCCCTGCTGGAAGGTCTGATCGCGGTGCTCGAGTCTACCACGTTACTGGTGCAATTGAGCGAACCCTCTTTCTGCGAGGGCGTCTTTCTTTATCTGTGTATAAAGTGCCGCAAAGGGATGCCTCTTGCAGACTATTACACCTGCTACATTGAGGGGCGGCACTTCATCCCGGTCCCAGCTTACTTTCAAAACTACCTCGGCTTTTCTCCTTCTAGATATCTTTTTGGACCATTTCGTTACGAGGTCCTTCCCACTAATTTCCTTGTCTGGTGGATAATTGGGAAGGCTAGTCATGGACCAGCTTCCATTTCAGGTAGGGAGAGGGGATAAATTCACTTGGTAGCTGTTGGAGGTAGTGGTATAAAATATCCTTACATTCTTCTCACCATTTTGACTTCTACTGCACCCATTTCTCTGTCTCTTTTACTTTCTTACATCCAAGTATCGATTGTTTAAGAAACTATCATAAGAGCCCAGCTGATTTAAGCCACATCGAAGTGATGTCATCAACATCCCTTTCCCTTTCAAAAAAATGGGGATGGAATAAGGGAGGGATGTGGAAAGGTTCCATGAAAGATTGCACAGAATAGGCGATAAGGGATAACCCTATGTTAAGGCCTTGTATGGGACGGAAGAAACCCATATCACTATTCAAAACAGTTTCGGTTAGCAAAGATTAACAATTTCAGTTTGGGGTAATGGGAAGTTTAATCTTGGTGAAAAGGTCATATGACGTCATATCGATGTGGCCCTCGAATCAGCTGGGCTCTTTTGATAGTTTCTTAAACAATCTAAATAACCTACATCCCACCATAACTTTCAAAGTTGATTGGAACGATAATAATTGTTTACCTTTCCCTGACCTTAAAAGTTTAAGTGTCAATGACCAATCTACCTTTAGTGTTTACCGGAAAATCACCAAATCCGATTCTTACATTAATTTTTATTCATGTCATCAAGGTCAAAAAAGCCAATTACAATGTATATGTTTTTGAGAGCTTTGAGAATTTGCGATCCATGTTTTTTTGTCCGATGAAATTACATTCACTACCTAGATATTAATTGAATTGAAATGTCCCTATCATATCATTAGCGAAAGCTTATCCAAAGCCAGATCAAACTTTTATTGCCCCCAAAGAAGGAATCCTGACTTTAAGGAGAAATTGTTTATCCCTTTCATTTTCTCCATTACTGAAAGGATTAAATATCATCCTTTAACCCCAACTGCACCCCTCTTTAAATACCCTTCGACCATTATAAATTTGTTCACTTCAGCAAAACCGACAGAACAAACTAATAGAGCAAGTATCTATTTAATCCCTTGTAAAAAAAAGGCATTAACTGCCCCTTGTTTTACATAGGTGAGACTGGAAGGAGTCTGGAAAAGAGGATTTACGAGCACGGAGGCGATGCCAGGCGTGCAAGTGCGGCTTCTAGTATTTTCACACACACACCAATAATTTAAACCATCCAATATATTTCCCCCATGATAAAATAGTTTACCAGTGCAACGATTTTAGCAAAAGAAAAGTAGTTGAAGCCACACTAATTAGCGAAATCCCGAATTTCAACCTCTCTGATTCTCAATTAAAATGTAGCCACTATACACAAAATCTAATCTTGAAAGATATCTTTAATGACCTCAAGTTCACGCCCCTTGATTAGGAATTTTGATATGATTGCTCGTTTGAATATATATTTTATGTTTCGTGCGACTCTTTCTATTCTTAGTATACGACCGAAGATGGCATGATAAGTTCCGTGCCGAAACTAGTCTCGTGAATAAATATTACTCTCCTACAGTGTTTTTTAAAACACACACAATATATATATATATATATATAGAAAAGGTAAATAATACGAAGATTCCAAGTACTTTCGAACTTTATTTCGAGTTCTTTATCAAGGAATGGCAAGGAATAACAAAAACACAGAAAAATGTAGTTATATATATATATATATATATATATATATATATATATATATATATATATATATATATATATATATATATATATATATATATATATATATATATATATATATATATATATATATATATATATAAGGAAGACACAGAGGAGAAAGAACGCCCACAATAAGCAATAAACCAATCATAAAATCAATTAAAGTGAAATGATGGAAAAATAAGGAGGAGCGGAGATGGAAAAGAAAAAGATTATTAAAACAGGTAAATTCAAAAGACTAAAGGTTTCACACAGGATGAAGATATCACCTAAGCAATTCGGCAGTAAGAGAAAATCAGAGGGAAAGATTAACATCGCAGGTCAGGAGTAAAAGCCAAGGTAAACAAGTACAGATGTACTAAAGAAGTGACAAAAAAAAACATATAAATAGATAGACATAAACGTACAGGTACATAGATAGATGCACGGAAACATAAAATTAGTTTCATAAGGTAAATATATTTATATATAATTAATTGCAAGTTAAAAGTTTCGATATTGAAGTGTGAATGTAATTTAAAATATAACTATCGAGTTTAAACAAGTCAGGGCTTAAATTGAAATTTGGGAACTTACTAATAAATGTCGATTCTATGATATTACGTGCAATAGTATATTTGTTATTACAAATGATTTTAGCTGAATTCCAATCAATTTATGATTAAGATGTGACATATGTACATAAAATGAACTGTTTTCTTCTCCACGGCGGACATTATATTTATGTTGAGTTATTCGTTTATTTAAACATTTACCTGATTGCCCAAAGTAGTATTTAGAGCAATCGATACATTTTACGCAATATACATTGCCAGTAGTGGAAAGAGGGTTCTGGACTAGAAGTTTAGAGATAGTATTATTATAATTAAATACTATAGAAATGCCTAATGATTTTAAAATATGAGTGAGAGACGCAAAGGATGGATTAAAAGGAAGTACAAGAGTATTTTTGTTATTAAAAGGAGAGTAAGGTGCGAGCGAGTAAAAAGACTTTTTAGCTAACTGAAGGCATTTATCAAGAAAATGAAGAGGAATAAACAATAAAATAACCTTATTATATTAAATTGTCAACAAAAAACCGAAAATAAATGTGAACGAATTAAACAGAGGGACTAACCTTGATCGTAGGAGTTGTGAAATCAACTAACTAATGATAGTAAAACTACTAACGAGATTTGTTCGGTTGAATAGGTAATTTATTGAAGTGTTGGTTGGTTATATAGTGAATAGTTTAATTGAGGAGGATTAATTATATAGGTTTGGATATATTTTATTGATTTAATATAATAGGTTATTGTATTGTTTATTCCAGTTACCTTTAATTTTTTATACTCAAGTCAGTTTATGTTAAAACTTCACTTCTTTCTATTATTTTTCAAAATTACACTGGAATTTATTAAGTAATTCTATATATTGTTATTTGTGTTATTACTTTCATCTCAATAATTGTCAATTTTATTGATTTACTTTGCCTTCCTTCACTTTTTTTACCATTATATAATGATTGTTTCTAACTGTTATCGTTAATATTCCTTTCCCTTCTCATTAATCGATACAGTCGCTGAAGATGGTCCTAGTGAAGGTCCGAAACGTCCGGCCAATAAATGATGTGTGTAATCTCCTGGGTCTTCATATTCCCAAGGAACAAATCAATTTCAAGTATTATATATAATCCAGAATATAAGATAGAATACCTTTCACTGCCACTTATTAATTCAGGGTTCATGATGATGGAATGGTCGCTACCTTCAGCGTTGATGTAGTTTAAGACAGACTGCTTCTTTGCACTACACTTCTCCTTCTGACGTTGACTAATAAGATATACCGATATGCTATTTCGACTTGTGTCAGACTTGGTACATAACGAAGGCTTTGCCGATTTTTGTAAGGGGTTGTTTATGTTTATATTTACATGTTTAAGGTTTTAGGGTATGTATTTGCTGGGAGAAATGGGATGAATATATATGTACTCATATACAATTATGTAATTCATGTTCCATATCTTCTAGATTAAAAAAATCAGCAGATTGAAGAACTTGGCATTCAAAAGTTGCCAAATTCTAGAACATGAATAATATCGCAGAAACTAAAATAGAAAAATAGTAATTTTAGAAAATTGTTGTGTGATCTTAATGAGTTTTTTATTCGATGGAATATACGGAAAAATACTAATCTCATTATCAAACGAATAAATCGTGATGACGTTCGATTCAGAAGTATGTAATATTTTTAATCAACTTAACGCGATCGCATTATATAAAGGGTGAGGACGCTACTATGCCTTCGCATGATGACTGGTCTCAGAAAAAAAATGAGTTTTTATTTTTTGAGATATATTCGTCAAATTTGGGTCAGTCTATCACACTCGATGAACCCGTCTGTGGCCTCGATGACAGTTTCCAGGTGACCTCGCAACTGGTCACAGGCCTTTGTCACTATCTCCCTGAAGGCTCTGATAATCCTTTCCCCCAACTCGTTGTTCTTGTTGAAGCTGGATTCGTAGGTATCGCGCCCCACACAAAGCAGTAGAGGGGTGTTGAAATCAGGCTATTTGGGAGGCCAAATTTCAGGTGCTGTGTGGTCGAAGAAATTCTCCGGTTGGTGTGGCACAACGCAGAGTTTTGCTGCCACACGTGTGGTTTCCCTGCAGCTACCCGGTTGCTCCAGGGCTTCACCACCTCACTCTGGGCACGTCTTTGGGAGCAACAGCGAGCGAACCGTTGTTCTAGCTACAATGGCCGTTTCAACTTTTTGATCAGCTTCTTGTACTTGAGTCGCTTTTCCTGCATCGCCTAGGACAGAAAGGGTCCATTAATAATCTTGTATGAAAAGTAGGGAAGGTCTGATGAGCCTAATATTCTGTTCACTTGTCCATGAGATAATTATGGGGTTTTGTACTTCTGACTGCGTTTATGCTTATCGTTATTTAGTTTTGGGCGCATCTTTTCTTCAAATACACAGTACTTTCCTCATAACCTTTTTTTTAGCCGCTATTCTATGAAATAAAGCTTGGATACGATCAGAGGCAAATTTCTGAGAATATCTCTGCAATTTTCATCGAAATTAAATCGGTATTTTCAAGAAAATATAGATTTTGGTATTTTGTTCTCTAGTTTTAGATGATAGTGTGTGTGGATCACGTCCGAGCAGCGATTTGGATGGATCCAGTCTAGGGTGATCCGCTTGTGATGTGTGAAGGATGTTTCTTTCGGGCTGATGATATCTAGAGGAATGGTGTAAGGAAGATGGGCCGAGAAATTGTTGTGGTATGAGAGGAGTGTTTTGTAGGAGATTCGGGGTTGATGTACTGATTTCTTGATTGCAAGAGTCCTTGGAATATCTGAACGATGCTTGAACATGGAGTTTTGAGCATGTTCCGTTGAAGATACTATGGATCTTTTATGTAGTGACATGATTGTATCGGGTTTCGTCTACTATGTAAAAAATGTGTTCCGCGAATTTTGTTTCCGATTGTAGGTGTTTAACTGGAGTGTTACGAAAGCAACTCGTGGCAGGGGTATTGCTTTATTTTGTGTATTTTTCAGTGCGTTGTTTAGAGTAGATGCCTCCGTCATACTGATCTACGCTAGTGTGGGGTAGAAGTGTAGATAGAGTAGTGTAGGTAAAGGGGCGATCAAAAGTAAAGAACTATAGTAGCGTGCAACGAGTTGCGAACGACCTCTTGCGTTGCAGGCCCACCATTGGCGAGCGGTGTATCGACTGCATCATTCTGAGTCTCAAAATAGACTTTCAAACAAAGCTTTTAAACCGCCTGTTTGCACTTCTCAGCACACGACAGACGCACTGTTTGTAGGGGTAGGAAGTGGTTTCATTGGATTGTCCTAATGAGGTTCCTGTGAGAACCAAGTGTGTTCATGATAGCTAGGTTCGTTCTAATTGTTTTGTTTTGTCGGGAAATTACTCTAGTATCTGTGTGACACCGATTACTTTTAATTTTTTATTCAGGGAGAATGGGATGTTTAATAATGTGATATTGGGGTGGTTATAGTATACTAGTTTGTGGATTGTTAAGAGAGCAACTAAATATTTTGAAAGCTAGACCTTGATTACTTTCATTTGCAGTCAACGTTCAAGTCTTATGTATAGTTAGAGCTACTCGTGTGTTGTTGAATGTTGGGCGTCGGAATACTAGCGTCATTTATGTAGCCTTAAAGTGTGCATTTTTGGATTCCAGAGCTTGGTAAAATTATTATGGAAGAAGTGTTTGGAGGGATAAGGGTGAGTAAAAAGCACCGCGGGACTCCATTATGTATGTAATATGTTCGTAATAGATTGCCATGATAAATATTCATGATTGTCAGGCTTTAAAGAAGTTGGAGTGCCATTATTTCTAGTTGGCGTCAGTGTTAAGTATTTGTTAAAATTATATTTTTAACCTCTGGTTTTCCAACTTCCAGCATTTGTAGTGCATTGGTTCCCATGCCTATCCTCTTTATTCGCCTACCACATTGCACTATCGTCTACGGGTCAATTTCTTCCCTCTTGCATATGACCGTTTTGTTCCACTACCTCTCCTATTTTTTTAGTGCGATCTTGGACCTTTATAGTAGCTGGGTGTTGGAGTGTCGCTCTTCCGCTTGAATTCCACCTTACGATGTTCCTTCATCCCTAAAAGCTGAGCCTTACGATGTTCCCGTCCCCCTTTGGGGGTTATATTTGTTAGCTTTTATTTTATCTATTTGTAGAGGTGTTGTTTCACTTTTCAAATTCAGAACGCTCCGATGTTTCAGCCCTCCAATTCTGCCCCTTTCTCGCTATCTGAAAACTCCAGAAACACCCAACAAGGGCCGAAGACAAGAGGGCAACGACCAATTTCTCCAATTTCATCGACTTCTTAAAGCTTACTCATCTCACTTTTCAACTTTGATTTTCCAACCTATTAGGTATTTTACTATTGTGTCTGTGCTAACGTAAGTCAATTTCAGTTTGTATCAAGCAGAAAAGCAAATGCTTTTCCGCTTTACAAGTCTCGCAATGGACGCCAGTCAGTAGCGGGGTGCCCCAGGGTCAATGATATAGACCCAGGACTAATATGCTCGATAGCCAAGTTCGCCGAAGATAGCAAGCTAGGAGGTAGTGTGAGCTCGCAAGACGGAGTGGAATGGCTGCAAAATAGCATTCTCAGGATAGGCGAGTGGTCAGAAAGGTGGCAGATGCCATTTAAGCTTGACAAGTGCAGGGTAATGCACATCGGCTATGCTAACCCTTGGGAAAACTACTCATTGATAGGCAAACAACTAGATACTACTGACTTTAAGAAAGATTTAGGCGTGCTAATCAGCAGTGATCTAAAGTTCTCCAAGCAGTGCCTCCAGGTGAAAAAGAGGGCTCAGCGAATGCTGGGGTACATAAAGAGGCATTTTCGCTTCCGAAATAAGCAGATTGTTCTCTCATTGTACAACTCTCTAATCCGGTCATACCTTGAATACGCCGTACAATTCTGGTCCCTAACCCTGAGAAAGGATATTAAACGGCTGGAAAGGGTACAGGACAGAACCACAAAATTGATCCCCTCCCTTAGACATAAAAGTTATCAGCAAAGGCTACGAGAACTGGGGATGTTCTCCTTGGAGACGCGCAAGTTAAGAGGGCAGCTGATTGAAACTTTTAAGATAATGCGAAGAGTTGAAAACGTAGATCACAGGAGGCTGTTCACGTTGAACGCAAATGCTTCACGTAACCACGGTTACAAGCTGGAATTACCGCAATTCCATACTAGCATTTGCGGAAACTTCTCGTACAAAATCTGCGGAACGTGGAACCGTCTACCGCCAGAAGTGGTGAACAGTTCGTCAGTCGAACAGTTCAAATCTCGCCTTGAAAAGATAATTAACACCCTGACCTAGATGGCACCACCTTAGTATAGATTATAGATCTGAGTAAAGTAGATAGGCTTCAACTTTGTCTATAAAAATTTCCTGTTTGTGTTCTTTTTTCAGCACATTCAGGTATCGTTTCAGCTTTCTGGTCCGCAAATGGTGGTGGGAGAGGTGGGCGGGGAGAACCTTCATCTATGCTATACTTCCTCTTATGCTATAGGTTAGGGCTTTCCAAAAATAGTACCTCCACAGTATGGTCAGCAATGACCTTTGAGGTACTACTATTTCTTGTGACTCCTTGTGACTCTCTTTACCCAACATAAATTACCTTGGATACAACCCTAGAAATGATAGGAGTGAAGCTAAATTTAGATAAAATAAATATATGCATTTATCTAATATACAGAAAACCACACCAGTCACCGGATCTTGATGTAATACTCTATGATGTACGGACAAAACAAATAGATAAGAAGCTAGCGGTAGTCCTGGGGGACTTCAATTGCAGCAAAATAAACTGGATAACAAAACAAGCGGATAAAGAAGGGCAGAGACTTCTGGATTTTATTGAGGATAATTTCTTAACTCAGTGGGTCAGTAAACCAACAAGGGGTAACGATATACTAGACCTTATATCGTCTACTGAAAGCAACTTACTCTTCAATATTTACGTCGGCGAAAAATTCAAAGGTAGTGATCACAATTTAATAGAGTTAGATATCCAAATATTGACATGGAAAATAATGAAAAATATAAACAGACCCCACTTTAGCAGTGAAAATTATGAAGCCATGAGAGCAAGCCTACCTGGATATGTTACAAATAATGGAAGACCAAATAATGCATGGATATCTTTCAAGAATTTTTTATGGAACAACAAACAGAATATGTCCCCTTCAAAACTAAAAAAAATACCTATTAATCAAGATCCGACGTGGTTAAGCAAGGAAATAAAAAGCATGATAAGAGATCGGAAAAGAACGTATAAAATGCTAAAAATCAAGCCATCCCAACAGTTAACAGCACAATGCGATATCCTAAGTCGAAAAATAAAAAGAGAAATTAAAAAAGTCAAAAGAGAAGAAGAGATTAGAGTGGCAAAAAATTGTAAAGTGAATCCAAAAGAATTTTATACTCTTGTAAACAATAGAAAGCCTATAAAGAACAATATTGGACCACTGAGAGATAGTGATGGTATTTTAAAATTCACTAACTATGAAATAGCTTGTACACTGAATAATTATTTCCTGACTGTTTTTATTAATGAAGAAACCTCTCATATACCTGAGCTAAATATTGTATATACAGGCAATGACTCATTATAGTTGCTAGCTGTACCGCCGAAGATGTCATAAATTTGATAAATAAATTGAATGCCAACAAATCACCTGGACCGGATATGTTTTATCCCAGAGTTCTGAAAGAAGTGAAAGAGGTTGTTAGCAAACATTTAGCACACATTTTTACTCAATCATTCGACAGTGGAATTGTTCCCAATGACTGGAAATATGCAAATGTAACGCCAATTTTTAAAAATGGTTGCAGAGAGCTAGTGAAAAACTATCGACCGATCAGTTTGACGTCAGTGGTTAGAAAACTTTTAGAATCATTCATCTCCAAGAAAATTGTATTACATCTAGAATCAAAAGAGCTGCTTTAGAGATTCCCAACATGGATTAAAAAGAAATAAATCTTGTCTAACGAATTTGCTAGACTTCTTCCAATATGTATTCGAGCAATATGATGATGAGAAGTCGATCGATATTATATACTTAGATTTTCAGAAAGCGTTCGATAAAGTCCCCTACAAACTACTGATGGCAAAACTTAGGGCACTGGAATCAAAGGAAAGGTAGGAGACTGGATTGAAGATTGGCTTATAAATAGATATCAGAGAGTAGTAATCAATGGATCTGCCTCTGAATGGACAAAAGTGTCAAGTGGGGTACCTCAGGGTTCTGTGTTGGGCCCCCTACTATTCATAATTTATATCAATGATTTGGTCATAGGTCTCATGTCAAAAATTGTTAAATTTGCAGATGACGCCAAAATTGGAAAAGGGTTATGTAATAAAGAAGACTCAGAAGAACTTCAGAGAGATATTGATCGTATACAAGAATGGTCAAGAGAATGGAAACTGCCAATAAACCTAGACAAGAGTAAAGTAATGCATATTGGAAGCAGAAATCCGCAAGTTGTATATACATTGTTTGGCTCGAAATTAACAGAAACAAAAGTGGAGAAAGATTTAGGAGTATATATATCGAATGATCTTAAGTTTAGTCTTCAATGTATAGAAGCAGAAAAAAAAGCTGCCAAAACCCTAAGATACATTAAACGACAATTTAAATGCAGAAACGAAACCATAGTACTGAATTTATATAATGCATTAGTTTGTCCACATTTGGAATTTTGTGTACAATTCTGGTCCTCAAATTACAGGAAGGATATCGAAAGCCTTGAGAAAGTTCAAGAAAGAGCAACACAACTAATACCATCGTTAAGAAAACACAACTATGAAACTAGATTAGAAAGACTAAATCTCTTCAGACTGAAAACGCGGCAAATGCGAGGCCAACTCATAGAAACGTTTAAGATACTAAATAAGATAGAAAATGTAGAAGCTGAGATATGGTTTAAGTTTAATGACTGTGAGAGAAGGAATAACGGAATGAAACTGGTACCATTGCGCTATAGAAAAAAATCAAACTGGAAACTGTTTTTCATACAAAATTGTCAACATATGGAATAAGCTACCACGAGATGTAATAACCAGTAAAACTGTTGATACTTTTGAGAAAAAACTAGACAAAATCATACACACACTCAGTTATTAATTTGTAAATTAAATGGGATCGATAAATGTGTATGTAAAATAGAAATAAGTATAATAACAAGATTCTCAGAACCAGAGTGCAAATTTTCAAATAAAGTCAAAAAGGAAATCAATATTCTGTAGGTGTATATAACTTAAATGTAGGTGTATATAAGTTAAATGTAGGTGTATATAAGTTAAATGACGAGATTTCAACTATCAAAAAATAAAAAAATGATTTCAAAAAAGTAAACCAATGATTATTTGGTTCTAATTTAGTTGAAGTGTCTGATGATAATTTTCATATCGTGATTCTCTAACTAGGTAGGTTTCAAAACCTTTACTATAAAAATTCCTGGTTGAGCACTATATATCAACTGAACCAGGTATCATTTCAGTTTCCGTACCCGCGTGCCGGGTGGAAGAGCAGGGTGGGGAGAGCCTTAAACTTTACTGGACATTTGTTACCAAGTCCTAGTTACTTTTTTATTTATGTATATATTAGGATAGGAAACTTATACAAGTACCTTCTCGGCATGGATCGAGGGGTCTTTTAAGATGATTGCTTTTTTTGTGACTCCTTGTGAAACTATCTCTCTCAATCTCTCTCTCTCTCTCTGTCTCTCTCTCTCTCTATATAACCAGAAGAAAGTAGAGGGAGAGGTGACGCCCCCTTGTCGCGATGAGAGCTTGTGTGTACCTTTGACTTTTCGAGCTATGTCGGCGGCGGTACCTCTCTTCTGGGTACCCCTGGTAGGGCTTCCCTTGTCGATTTAGTCGGAAACGAGGTTCCAGACTAAGTGCGTCCTTTCTTTTTATACTCTATCCTTCCTCTTTTTCACTTTTATTCTATCTCTTCCACTTATTATACAAAAGAAAAAAAGAAGAAAAATTACCCAACTCCTATCGTGTAACTCTTACCCTTTTTTCCCTCTATCTACATATAATGTCCTGGCAGCTACCTCATGCATCAGAAGAAAGGCTTTGAAACCTCTATAAACAACGCCAATCGACGTTTACTGGTTGCGAGAGACTAGGACTAGAGGAGTCCTAGGCGTTGGGGCATGATGAATGGGTTGAGGGTACTGCCCCGTTAACCCCTTCCATGGCGCATAATTATTGACCATTTCCAGTGACCGTTGACGGGTGCCTCTAGTAGCATCGGTCCGAGGTGGACGGCCCTTTGTTCCCAGGTTGGTTGCCAGGCCAATAAAAAGCCTTGGGTCGAGTCTCTTAGTGTGGCGGGATATCAATTGAACGCTACCTTGAGATACTGGCTGTCGTGAAGGAAACTAGTAGGAGTTAAGTACGAGGCGTGCTCCGTTGTTCACCTGGTGAGAAATCGATGACCCCTTCGGGGACCGTCAGTGCTGCTTGGTTGGGAGCCACGGCACGCCGAGGTTTGACGACTCGGTCAGAAACACAGCAGCACATGGAGCGTGCCTTCTGAAAGATCCGAAACGTCTCCGATCGATAGGCGGGAGTGACTCATGTGAGGCGAACTCACCAACCCCCTTTTTTATTATTGATTCGTCGTAAAGTTTTGAGAGAGAGAAAGTGTTCAAAATGACAGGAAAAAAAGGTCCAGCTGCACTCAAATACACATGTGCGATATGCCAGAAGGAAAAGCGGGGCGTGGAATTCCCGGAGGGTTGTTTTTGGAAATGCCGCCCGGGAAGTATATACACCGACTGCATCCTTAAAGGAGAGGTCCGAGAGGTAGTGGCATACTGCAATAAACTCAAAGATCTCTTCACAACCTCTGAGGAAAAATCTAGGGCACTGGAAACTAAACTACAGACCCTAGAAACGGAGCATGCGCTTCAGATTCGGCGTTTCGAGGAGAGAATCCAATAGCTAGCTTCTAAATTAGAGGCCCAGTCAGCTCAAGTTCGAGACGAAACTCCAACTAAATTGAGTGGTTCCACCGATGAGACTCAAACTCAAGGAGCTGAAACTGCATTGACAGTGCCACTTCAGCCAAGCGGAGAAATTAAGCAGAGAGAGAAAAAGAAGAAAAACAACGACCTTAATGCAGCTCACCCCAGTGTAGAGGATTCCCTCGTTACTGTGGGCAAGGGAAAGTGGAAAGAGAAGAAGAGAACAGAAAAACAAAAGAAAAGACAAATGAAGATAAAAAAAGGTAAGAAAAAGAAGAAAAACAATGGAAGTGCGGAGACAAAAGAGAAAAGAGAGAAGTCTCTCGCGAAAGAAAAGAGTGCAGACTTACTCGTAAGTGCGAGAGGCAACCTTATTTGGGACTCTCAAGCACGGGCC
Source organism: Ceratothoa steindachneri (assembly GCA_963969495.1). Lineage (NCBI taxonomy): Eukaryota > Metazoa > Arthropoda > Malacostraca > Isopoda > Cymothoidae > Ceratothoa > Ceratothoa steindachneri. The sequence goes on from OZ018318.1 coordinate 34,432,550, forward strand.
CTACAACCCCTGCTAGCAGCACGCCTTCGCGCTAGTGTGAAGATAAGTTGCCTACCAGGAAGAGGAAACTAGCAGATTAGATTAGAAGCGGAGAAGTCTCAGATTTCTGAGAACTCAGTCGTTGCCCTAATGGTAAGTGGCAACGACCTCTAATTCAAAGGAGGAAGGATAGGCCCCACAGAAAGGATTCTCAACAGTCATGGGTGCTGTGGAAGACTGTAAGATGAAAACACGCAGACGGGTAGTAGTTGGGATGCTCCTGAGAAGAGGTCCAACCCGCACCACTCACTCGAGGAACGTCTCCCTTAATCGACGCCTGGGAGATTTGTGCACGGCGGAGGGGGTCTTTTTTTGTGGTCCCTTACCACACCTTCTATGGTAGAAACGATCTCTACCAAATGGATGGAGTACATCTTTCCTTTAAAGGAAAGGCTGTACTCTGTAACATGAGATAAGATGTCGTGGAACGGACGCTAAGGAGTGTCAGGCCCAGAGTGATGTCGGACGTACGCCAGACGCCCGTGTCACTCCTGGAACGACCTTCTCGGAGGTCACAAAGAGGAAGGCCACTAAACAAATAAGCCGGGAAACGGAAGAGAGTAGGGAGTTCTACATTCGGGGACTCACTAAAAGTTCTTCTGTTTAATGCGAGGTCGCTTAGGAACAAGTTTCTTGAACTTCGTGGCCTCGTAGCGACGGAAAAACCTGAAATGGTAGCCATAACCGAGTCCTGGGTAAAAACCTCAGAGTTTTCGAAGGTGAATTCACAATTCCCGGTTACCAACTCTTCCAAAAAGATGGGCCAAACAAAGAGGGTGGCGGTGTAATGTTGTATGTCAAGGATAGGCTCAAATCGACGGACTGCGCAACATTGTATCCGACTATGAGCTACTAGATGTTGACCTAGACATAGCTCCTGCCAAATACAGGACCCTGGTGCTTTACAGACCCTCTACTCATCTCGTTAAAAAGGACAGGGATTTGTACCGGCTGCTGGGTGAACTTGTACAAGACAGAGTGTGTATCTCTATGGGTGATTTCAACACACAAGTTGACTGGGAAACGAGAGAACCCTGTAGTGAGAACGCACTACTCCTGGAGTTCGCGAACAACGAGTTCCTTACTCAATAAGTGAGAGAGTCGAAGAGACGTAATAATACCCTCGCCTTGGTTTTCCTTTCTGCGGATGACATCGTTGGGGATCTCTTGGTAGGCGAAGAGCTCAGTAACAGTGATCACCGACTAGACAGATTTATAGTCAAGGTCCCCAAGGTAGAGTCTGCGACTAGTAAATCGAGGAAACTTGATTTGAGATGAGCAGACTTTGCAGGTCTTTGTGCTGGATTAACTGATGCGAGGCTAGAAGTGTACGAGGATGTTGAAGATTCGTGGAATAAATTTAAAACTCCGTTCATGAGTCTTCAATCACGTTTCCTCCCTTTGAAAAGTCTCCGTCAGTGTTCTGTTTAACCAAAGTGGTTAAATCGATAAATTGGTCAACTGCTCAGAGAGAAGAGAACTGTGTACCGGCAGTCAAAGATTTCTTTAGACTTTGACGAGTACCGTAGGCTAGCTAGGAGAGTGAAGTCCAGAATAATGGCGGCAAAGCGTGCCGAGGAGCTCCGAGTGGCGAGACTCTGCAAGGAGATTCCCAAGGAGTTCTTTGGTTATGTAAATAGCCGTAAACCAATCTATCGCACGATTGGCCCTTAAATAAATGAGGATGGGGCATTAAGCACTCAGATGCCAAAAATGCTAACCTCCACAACGACTACTTCTCTTCAGTGTTTGCTGAAGTATATGGTCCCATCCCCCAGCCCGCGGATTCTTACTTGGGGGAAAAGCTGGAGGAAATGGACTTCACCTAATGGGAAATAAAAAAAACATCACTGATCTAAAGACGAATAAGTCCCCTGGTCTCGACAGGTTTCTACCTAAAGTGTTGAAAGAAGTGCGCGATGAAGTGTCACGACATTTGAGCACTATCTTCGACATGTCAATCCAGGCCGGATGCATTCCTAGAGACTGGCGTGAAGCGGGGGGGACTCCTATCTTCAAGAAAGGAGACCCTAGCCAGCCGTCGAACTACCGACCTATTTATTAGCTTAACCTCAATAGTCGGTAAACTCATGGAAAGCATCTTAGTGGGCAAAATGACGTCGTATTTAGAGTCCAACTTGCGATTAAGGAATTCCCAGCATGGGTTCCGAAGGCACCGGTCATGCCTAACGAATCTTGTGGAATTCTTCCACTTCTTTTTACTGAGCACGACCGGAATAAGGCAGGGGATGTTATCTACTTAGACTTTCAAAAAGCCTTCGATAAGGTACCACACCGCCGCCTCCTACGAAAAGTGCGTGCGCTGGGCGTAGACGGAAATGTAGCAAGTTGGATAAAGAACTGGTTAAGTGGCAGAGGGCAACGGGTAGTGTTGAATGGACAGGCTTCCGAGTGGGTGCCCTTTACTAGCGGTGTTCCTCAAGGTTCTGTCCTGGGACCACTACTATTCATGATCTACGTCAATGACATGGACGGTGATATGGTTACCAAGATTTCTAAATTTTCCGATGATACCAAGCTTGGTAAGAACCTCGCAAAGGAGGGAAATAATGCCCGCCTCCAAGATGACCTTGGGAAGATTGGGGAGTGGTTGGACACGTAGCAAATGCCATTTAACGTGAATAAATGCCAAGTTATGCATATCAGCTACCGAAATTCCCAATCTCATTATATCCTTAAGGGCACTGCTCTTGAATCTACCAATACTGAAAAGGACTTGGGTATAACTATAACTAGTGATCTCAAGTTCTCAAGGCTGTATATTGAGGCGGAGGAGATAGCCCAGCGATGCTAGGTTATGTAAAGAGAAAGTTTGGATATCGCAACAAGGAAATAGTACTCAGTCTGTACAATTCACTTGTCCGATCACACCTGGAGTATGCCGAACAATTTTTGAGTCCTTCATTTCGAAAGGACATCGCCAGATTGGAACGCGTGCAAGCCAGGGCAACCAAACTGATTCTTCCTATCAGACATAAAAGTTATGAAGATAGATTAAGGGAATTAGATCTGTTCTCGTTGGAAACTCGTAGACAAAGTGGTCATCTTATTGAAGTTTTCAAAATACTTCGATGGTTCGAAAATTTTGACTACGGGGATATTTTCAGCCTTAATGAGAGCAGAACAAGAAATCACGGCTTTAAACTTGAGCTGAATCGTTACGACCGCGATCTATGTGGGAAATTTTTCACGTACAGTATCGGTGGTATCTGGAACGCACTTCCCGTGGAGGTTGTCAACAGCAATTCTGTTGACCAGTTCAAGTCAAGACTAGACAAAGTCTTGAAAAGTGGCCGTTTAGGGAGGACGTAAGGCAATTGAGTGGGGATGTGCCCGCTCGGCAGCTAGTCCAAAGGTACCCTCATTGAATAGACCGTAAGGTCTTCTAGCGTACTTACTTTCCTTGTACCTCCTTGTAGCTCTCTCTCTCTCAACAACCATTTTGTTGTCGGTGAGAGAGCTTGCGCGATCTGTTTGAGTTAAGCTATCTAAGCTGGTAGACTTTTAGTCCGGCAGGTTCACCCATGCCAGTAAGGTAGCTTTAGTAGGATCCAGACTAAGGGTTGTAAAGCTTCTCCACTACTTCTTTCATGCGTCTCCTTGCATCTCCCTGCTAACATCTTCGATTCTATTAGTACTAAGTTTCACCAACTCTCTTCAACTGTCAGAAAAAAAACATAAATTCCCCCCCCAAAAAACATGCATTCATCTCTATTACAGATAAGTTGTTTATTAATAAGGGCTTTACCAGCTCCCTTATGCTGCGTGAGAAGAGAAACTTTGGAACCTCTTTAAATAACGCCTTGGAGCACTCATAAGTTGCAAGAGACTGAGATTGAAGGAATCTCAGGTGTTTGGGTTACGATTAATGGAGAAATTCTTGGTACCCCTTAGAAGCTTTCTCCTAACGTATAATGGCCTGACCCACCCCATGTGACCGCTACTTGGTGAACAAAGGCTCAACTGCTCTTTGATGAGAGAGCTTTTGTGCCTTGCTGGACCCAGATCAGCTAAAGATCTCGGATGAAGTCGTGGGTACTTAGCTTTACTATTTGCCTTTACTCTGGCCGTTTTAGTTGATTAGTAGGGCTTAGTAGGAATACAGTACACCTCAAGCACCCCTGTCAAAAAAACAAGAGAACCAGTTCACTGGGGCTCTCGTGCTGCTCAGTTGGGAACTGCGGCACTATTGGGGATGTCCGGCCCAGGGGAGACCTTAGGGTTGGTGTGCTTGGTCAAAGGGTTTCTGTTCGCCGAACGGATGAAAACCTCTTGGAAATAGGCGAATGTTATTAGTGCGAGAGAAAATCACACACAAAAAAACCCTTTTTAATGCCTGAGTTTTTAAGATGGCGAAGAAGAATGGTTCTCCGTTCCGCAAGTTAACCTGCAAAATTTATAGATGGAGTGAAGACTTCGAGGACAAGAGTTGCAAGTAGCTCACAGATGCTGGTAGTGTCTATGACTTCCTGCGAACTAGAGAAGCGCCTGAGAGAGAGAATCGCTCAAGTGAGAGAGGAGAACTTCCTCCTCAAAAGGTAGGTTCAACTCTTAAAAACAGAGAGGTGCAGATGCTCAGGCGAGTACGAAGGATTGAAGGCTTCCGACGTCCAAGAGCAGGAGTATTCTGTTGCAGGATTAGCTCAACGAGCCAAAAAGAAGAAAAGAGAGAAGAAGAGAATAGAAACAGAAGAAGAGAAGGCAGAAAGATAAAAAGAGAAAGTAGAAGCATAAGAAGAGAAACGAGAAAGAGAAGAAGAGAAAACAAAGGAAGTCTAGAAAAGAAGAAGATGAAAAATGAAGAGAAAGAAGAGGAAACCGGCAAGTCGCTTCCAAAAGGAAAGACTCGGTCATATGCAGCCAAAGGTGCAAGGGTCACCCTTATTGGTGATTCTCAAGCACGCGGTATGCAGCCCCTGCTAGCGGCTTGCCTTCGCACTAGTGTGAAGGTAAGCTGCATGCCAAGACGGGGTAACCACCACATCAGAGTAGAGGCGGAGAAATCTCAGATTTCTGAGAGCTCAGTCGTTGCTCTGATGGTAAGTGGCAACGACCTCTACCTGAGATGAGGTAGGGTAGGCCGTAAGGATAAAATCCTCTACACGGTCATGGGTGCAGTGGACGATTGTGGGCTGAAAACCCGCATGCGTGTTGTGGTTGGGATGCTCTCTTTTAACCGGCGCCTGGCAGATTTGTGTACGGCAGAGGGGATCTTTTCGTGGACCCGTACCGCACTTTTATGGTTGGAATGATCTCTACCAAAGGGATGGGGTACATCTTTCCTTTAAATGTAAGGCCTTTATGTCAAATATGATCCAGGATGTCGTAAAGAGGACCCAGAAGAGTATCCGCCCAGAGTGAAGGCAGACGTACGCCAGTACGCCCGTGTCACTTCTGGGTGACCTTCTCAGAGGTTACAAAGAGGGGTGCCTTCTCGCCAACGAATAAGCCGGGAAACGGAAAAGCGTAGGAAGTCCTACATTCGGGGACTCACTGAAAGTTCTTCTGGTTAATGCGAGTTCGATCAGGAACAAGCATCTTGAAATTCGTGGCCTCGTAGAGACGGAAGAACCTGAAATGGTAGCCATAACAGAGTGGTCGGTGAAAACCTCAAACCGAGATTCTCGGTTATCAACTCTTCCAAAAAGATAGGTCAGACAGAGAGGGTGGCGATGTGATGTTGTATGTGAAGGATACATTCAACTCGGCAAAATGCAACATCGTATCCTACCACGAGATCCTAGATGTAGACCTAGAAATAGGTCCTGCCAAATACAGGAGCCTGGTGCTTTATAGACCTCCTGCCCAACTTGTTGAAAAGGACAGGGATCTGTACCAGCTGCTAGGAGAACTTGTCGAAGGCAGAATGTGTATCGTCATGGGGGATTTCAACACACAAGTTTACTGGGAAAAAAAGAGAACCCTGTGGCGAGAACGCGCTACTCCTGGAATTCGCGGACAACGAGTTCCTGACTCATTGGGTGGGAGAGCCAACGAGAGGAAACAATATTCTTGACATGGTTTCCAGATCAGAGGAAGACATCGTTGAAAAGCTTTCTGTAGGCGAAGAAGAGAGGTTTTGGAACGTTTATAAATAACGCCAATCGACGCTCACGGGTTGCGAGAGACTAGGACTAGAGGTATCCGAGGCGTTGTTGCACGATAAATGGGATGAGGGTAGTGCCCCGTTAACCCCTTCCCTGGCGCGTAATTATTGACCATTCCCAGTGACCGTTGACGGGTGCCTCTGGTAGCATCAGTCTGAGGTGACGGCCCTTTGTTCCCAGGTTGGTTGTCAGGCCAATAAAAAGCATTGGATCGAGTCTCTTGGTGTGGCGGGATATCCATTGAACGCTACCTTAAGATACTGGCTGTCGTGAAGGGAACTAGTAGGAGTTTATTACGGGGCGTGCTCCGTTGTTCACCTGGTGAGAAATCGATGGCCCCTTCAGGGACCGTCAGTGCTGCTTGGTTAAGAGCCACGGCACGCCGAGGTTTGACGACTCAGTCGGACGAACAGCAGCAAATGGAGCGTGCCTTCTGAAAGATCCGAAACGTCTTCGATGGATAGGCGGGCGCCCCTCACCCAGGGAGAACTCACCAACCCTACCCCCATTTTTATCATTGATTGCCACGAGTTGTCAGAGAGAGAAAGCACTAAAAATGACGAGCAAAACAGGACCTGTTCGTCTAAAACAACTGTGCAACATGCCAGTTAGAAAAAGTGGTGCGTTGACTATCCAGAGGGCTGCTACTCAAAATGCGTCGCGGAAAGTATCATACTCACGCGAGAGGAGAGAGAGCTCAAATTCTTAAAAGAAAGGTGGAGAAACTCGAAGCCCATCACGCAGCTCACATTCGATGCCTAGAAGAGGCATCGCCCACTGACGTGTCGGAATCTCCTGGTGCCGTAGTTATTACCCAAGCGGAGATTCCTGCATCATCTGAGGTTAAGCCAGCTGAGGCAAGAAAAAAAGAAGAAAGGAAAAAAAGGAGAAAAATAAGAAGAAGAATATAGTTGAAACAAAAGAAGAAGAACCAAAAATAGAAGAAAAACAGATAAAGAAGAAAAAGGGAAATAAGAAAAAGAAGGATAAGAATATGGAGAATAAAGATGAAAAGGAGACGCCTCTTCCACAAAGGAAGACCCCGCCTTCAGAGACCAAGTGTCCGAAAGTCTCCTTCATTGGTTTCCCGCAAACACGGGATCTGTGGCCGCTACTAGCGGCCCACCTTCGCACTAGCGTGAAGGTAAGTTGCCTTCCCGGACGGGGTCTCCACAACATCAGAGTAGAGGCAGAGAAAGCTCAGATTTCTGAGAATTCAGTTGTCTCTCTGATGATGAGTGGCAACGACCTCTACCTCAGTGAGGGTAAGGTTGGTCTCAGTGGTAAGACCATTCAAACGGTGATGGGAGCCGTGGATGACATAGGGCTTAAAACCTGCAAACGTATCGTGGTTAAGATGCCTCCGAGAAGAGTTCCATTCCGAACCGCTCCGAGAGAAACGTCGAGGTGAACCGACGGTTGGCGGATCTCTGCACAACAGAAGGAGTCTTCTTCGTGGACCTTTATCGTACCTTTATCGGTAGAGACGACCTCTACCAAAGGGATGGGTTACATCTTTCCTTTAAAGGGATGGAATTTCTAGCCAACCTTATTTAAGATGCCGTGGAACGCACCCAAAGAAGCGTTCGAAATAGAGCGAAAGCGGACGTGTGCCAGCACGCCCCCGTTACTTCTGAAACGACCTTCTCGGAGGTCGTCAAAAAGGGTGCGACCACGAAAACAGAGAAGCCGGGAAACGGAAGAGTGTAGGAAGTCCTGCCTTTTGGGACTCCCTGAAGGGTTTTCTGTTCAATGCGAGGTCAATCAGGAACACATTTCTTGAAATTCGTGCCCTTATAGCAACGGAAGAACCTGAAATGGTGGCTATAACAGAATCGTGGGTAAAAACTTCAAAACGAGACTTTGAAGGTCAAATCACGATTCCCGGCTACTAACTCTTAAAAAAAGATAGACCAGACAGAGAGATGGCGGTAGGATGTTGTATGTCAAGGATACGATCGATTCTAGGAACTGCAACATTGTATCCTACCACGAGCTCCTAGGCGTTTACCTAAAAATAGGTCTTGGCCAATACAGAGACTGGTGCTTTACAGCTTCCCTGCCCAACTTGTTTAAAAGGACCCGTAACTGTACCGGCTGCTAGGTGAACTTGTTCAAGGCAGAGTGTGCATCATCATGGGTGACTTCAACACCCAAGTTGACTGGGAAACCAGAGAAGCCTGTGGCGAGAATGCACTACTCCTGGGGTTCGCGAACAACGAGTTCTTCACTCAATGGGTGAGAGAGCCGACGGGAGGCATTAATACCCTCGACTTAGTTTTCACCTCTGAGGATAACATCGTTGAGGATCTCTCCGTAGGCGAGGAGCTCGGTAGCAGTGATCACCGACTAGTTAGATTTATAGTCACGGTCCCCAAGGTAGAGTCTGCGACTAGTGACTTAAGGAAATTTGATTTAAGAAGAGGAGCTTTGCAGGTCTTCGTGCTGGCTTGACTGATGCGAGGCTAGAAGTGTGCCAGGGTGTTAAAGATTCGTGGAATAGATTCAAAAATACGTTCATGAGTCTTCAATCTCGATTTATCCCTTTGAAAAGTCTCCGTCAGTGTTCTGTTCAACCAAAGTGGTTAAATCGATAAATTGGTCAACTGCTGAGAGAGAAGAGAACTGTGTACCGGCAGTCAAAGATTTCTTGAGACTTTGACGAGTACCGTAGGCTAGCTAAGAGAGTGAAGTCCAGCATAAGGGCGGCAAAGCGTGCCGAGCAGCTCCGAGTGGCGAGACTTTGAAAAGAGAATCCCAAGGAGTTCTTTGCTTACGTTAAAAGCCGTCAACCACTCCATAGTAGGATTGACCCCTTAGTGAATGAGGAGGGGGCATTAACGCACTCTGATGCAGAAAATGCTAACCTCCTGAACGACTACTTCTCTTCAGTGTTTACTAAAGAGTTTGGTCCCATCCCCCAGCCCACTGACTCATACTTGGGGGAAAGGCTGGAGGAAATAGACTTCACCCAAGGTGAAATAGAAAAAAAGATAAATGATCTTAAGAGGAATAGGCAACTGGCCCGGACGGGTTTCTACCCAAAGTGTGGAAGGAAGTGCGCGGTGAAGTGTCACGACTTCTGGCCACAATCTTCTACATGTCATTCCGGACCGAATGCGTTCCTAGAGATTGGCGGGTGGTTGAGGTGACTCCTATCTTAAAGAAAGGAGACCCTAGGCAGCCGTCAAACTACCGACCTATCAGCTTAACCTCTATAGTCGGTAAACTCATGGAAAGCATCATGGTGGAGAATATTACGTGATATTTAGAGTCCGACTTGCGATTGAGGAGTTCCCAGAATGGGTTCAGAAGGCACCGGTTATTCCTAAAAAACCTTGTGGAATTCTTTCATTTACTTTTTAGTAGGCACGACCGAAATCAGGCGGTGGATGTTATCTACTTAGATTTTCAAAAATCCTTCGATAAGGTACCACACCGCCGCCTCCTTCGGAAAGTGCGTGCGATGGGCGTAGACGGAAACGCAGCAAGTTGGATAGAGAACTGGCTAAGTGGCAGACGGCAACGGGTGGTGGTTAATGGACAGGCGTCTGAGTGGGTGCCCGTGACTAGCGGTGTCCCTCATTGTTCTGCCTTGGGACCACTACTGTTCATCATCTACGTCAATGACTTGGACGGTGACATGGTTGCTAAAACTTCTAAATTACTCGATGATACCAAGCTTGGTATAAACGTCGCAAAAGAAGGAAATATTGCCCGCCTTCAAGAGGATCTTCGGAAGATAGGGGAGTGGTCGGACACGTGGCAAATGCCTTTCAACGTGAATAAATGCAAAGTGATGCATATCGGACACCGAAATCGTCAATCTCATTACATCCTTAAGGGCACTGCTCTTGCAAAAACAGAAACTGAGAAGGACTCGGATGTAATTATTACTACTAACCTCAAGTTCTCGAAGCAGTGTATTGAGGCCGAGAAGAAAGCACAAAGGATGCTAGGTTATATAAAGCGACAGTTTGGATACCGGAACAAGAAGATAGTACTGTGTCTGTACAACTCCCTCGTCCGACCGCACCTGGAGTATGCCGTACAATTTTGGAGTCCTTCATTTTGAAAGGATATCTCGAGATTGGAACCTGTGCAAGCCAGGGCAACCAAACTAATTCCCTCTATCAGACATAAAAGTTATGAAGATAGATTAAAGGAATTAGATCTGTTCTCGCTGGAAACCCGTAGACTGCGTGGTCAGCTCATCGAAGTTTTCGAAGTACTTCGAGGGTTCGACAATGTTGAATACAGGGATATTTTCACACTCGCTGAGAGCAAAACAAGAAATCACGGCTTTAAACTTGAACTGAAGCGTTACAACCGCGATCTGTGTGGAAAAAATTTTACCTACAGTATCTGGGGTGGCTGGAACGCACTTCTAGTGGAGGTTGTCAACAGTGAATCTGTTGACCAGTTCAAGTCAAGACTAGACAGGGTATTAAAAAGTGGCCCTTTAAGGACGTAAAGCAATTGAGCAGATATGTGCTCTCTCGGTTGCTAGTCCAAAGGTACCCTCATTGAATGGACCGTAAGGTCTTCTAGGGTACTTTCTTTCCTTGCTACACTCTCTATCTCTCTCAGTGAGCATGATCGGGATACAGCGGGGGAAGTTGTCAACCTAATCTTTAAAAAGCCTTTGACAAGGTACCACACCGCTGCCTTCTCCGTAAAGTGCGTGCGCTGAGCATAGACGGAAACGTAACAGGTTGGATAAAGAACTAGCTAAGAGGCAGACGGCAACGGGTAGTGTTGCGTTGAATGGACAAGCTTCTAGGTGGGCACCTGTAACTAGCGGTGTTCCCCAAGGTTCTGTCCTGGAACCACTACTGTTTATCATCTATGTTAATGATATGGATGGTGACGTAGATGCGAAAATTTTTTAATTTGCCGACGATGCCAAACTTGGTATGAACGTTGCAAAGGAAGGAAATACCCCCCCGCTCAGGAAGATCTTCGGAAGATTGGGGAGTGGTCGGACACGTGGCAAATGCCTTTTAACGTGAACAAAGGCAAATTGATGCATATCGGCCACCGAAACCCCCAATCTCATTATATCCTTAAGGGCACTGCTCTTGAATCCGCCGACACTGAGAAGGACTTGGGTGTAACTATAACTAGTGATGTCAAGTTCTCGAAGCAGCATATTGAGGCGGAGAAGAAAGCCCAAAGGATGCTAGGTTATATAAAGGGACAATTTGCATATCAGAACGAGGAAATAGTACTCTGTTTGTTCAATTCACTTTTTCGAATGCACCTGGAGTATGCCGTACAAATTTGGAGTCCTTCATTTCAAAAGGACATGGCCAGATTGGAACGCGTGAAAGTCAGGGCAACCAGACTAATTCCCTCTATCAGTCATAAAAGTTATAAAGATAGAGTGAGGGAATTAGATCTGTTCTCGCTGGAAACCCGTAGACAAAGTGGTCAGCTCATCGAAGTTTTCAAAATACTTCGAGGGTTCGACTATGTTGACTACAGGGATATTTTCAGCCTTAATGAGAGCAGAACAAGAAATCACGGCTTTAAACTTGAGCTGAATCGTTACGACCGCGATCTCTGTGCGAAACTTTTCACGTACAGTATCTGCGGTAGCTGGAACGCAGTTCGGGTGGAGGTAGTCAACAGAAATTCTGTTGACCAGTTCGAGTCAAGACTAGACAAAGTCTTGAAAAGTGGCCGTTTAGGGAGGACGTAAGGCAATTGAGCGCGGATGTGCCCGCTCGACAGTTAGTCCAAAGGTACCCTTATTGAATGGACCCTAAGGTCTTCTAGGGTACTTATTTTCCTTGTAGCTCTCTCTCTCTCTCTCTCTCTCTCTCTCTCTCTCTCTCTCTCTCTCTCTCTCTCTATATATATATATATATATATATATATATATATATATATATATATATATATATATATATATATATATATATATATATATATATATATATATATATATATTAAAGATTATCTTCTTTTTTTGTTTTTCTAATTTCCTTATTATTCTTTTTTCGTCTGGCGAAAGGTTATAGATAAGTGTTCCGATATTCATGTTTTATTTTTCGCTAGCTGAACTTTCGGTCACGTTTGACCATCTTTGGAGCGAAGTAATTTTACACTGGTTAAACATTTAAAGGCATTCCATTTATATACTAAAAATAATTTAGATAATGAAAAGAAGGGGGAATGTGGTTCACAGGAAGTAGTTAGAAAAGGTACATTTAGGAATGAGATTTCGGTTATTATTGACCGTTAATCCGTAAAGAGTTTTAAGTTTCGCTGGTTGGCGGTCAATTGGGCATTAATCTTCGGTTTTTCTTCTTGGATTAGGATCGCTTACAGGATATGAAGGCGTGTGCGGTCACTTCTCATTTTGATAATGGTGTTTTGTACTAAAATTTCTCGTGTTAGTTGAATTTCATGTTGCATGTAGTGGTTCCTGATGGCGCCGTTTTGCAGATGCATGTTGAGTCTACAAGATAGGGATGTGGTTGTCATTCCAATGTATTTATTTAACATAAGAACATAAGAAAAGAAGGAGACTGCAAATGACCATTCATGGCCTACACTTGGCAGCTCCTGTTCCAGTCAACACACAAAAGATTTCTTACCAGAGAAAAGTCATCAACATTGTCACCCTTTACAGGAGTTCGTCAGATCTAATCTACAATATACATAAAATGCATCCAGAGGATTATGTCCATTCATGCAACCGCAAAATATAATCTCCCCACTCCTTAGAAAAATATATACATATGTACATAAAAAAAGTCAGCCCCATCTAGCAGCTTCATCCATATATTAATCTAATCTATTCTTAAAACTACCCAGAGAGGAGGCTTCTATCACATGACTAGTGAGCCTATTCCATTCATCTACCACACGATTTGTAAACCAATTCCTCCCAATCTCCTTCCTAAACCTATACTTATCAAGCTTAAACCCATTGCTACGTGTCCTGTCATGTTCACTAAGTATAAGAACCTTACCCAGATCCCCTTTATTATATCCTTTTACCCATTTGAAGACTTCAATCAATTCCTCTCTGACTCTTCTCCTTTCCAATGTATGTAGATTTAGTTTTCTGAGCCTTTCACCATAAGGTAAGTTCCTCAGCCCACCAATCATCTTTGTCATCCTTCTCTGCACAGACTCAAGCAAATCAATATCCTTCCTATAATATGGTGACCAAAATTGTACTGCATAGTCTAGATGAGGCCTAACTAGCGCCAGATACAGTTTTAGAATGACTTCAGCACTCTTATTGCTTACACTCCTCCTAATGAATCCCAATATCCTATTAGCTTTATTCTTAGCATTTATGAAGCTTGCAATCTTTATGCGGACAGGTGAATTCATAAATTACATTGGAAGTTTTCAATTCTTTTTTCGTACTTGTGTCGTTGATAATGAGGTGATTACTTATTTTTTTGGTTTTATAATATATTGTGACTTGTAGCGTTTCTTCTGGATTCGTGCATTTTGTATTTTGGTGTAGAATATTCTTGATTGTTCTTTCGTCGATTTTATACGATTCACTCATTTGGTTCATATAGAAGATATTTATTGGGTGTTTCTTATTGTCTTCATTTTTATTAGTTATTTTCATGTAAGTTTTTCAAGAATGTATTTGTTTCTTTTTCTACCATAGTCTTGGAGAAACCATTATTGATTAGGACTTGCTTTATTCTTTGAACTTCGTTATGGAACAATGCCCATGACGAACAGCATTTCTATGCGCGTCTAATGTCTGTTCTTATGACACTTTTTTATATCTTTCTGGACATTCGCCATCTCCATTGAGACAATTCCCAGAATTCGTTGGTTTAGTATATACCTGGGTTGTGTATTTATTTTCACTTGCTGTCACTTCAATATCAAGGAACGGTAATTTTCCGTTAGAATTGAGTTCATACGTAAATTTTAGTACAGAGTGCTCTTCCATTCTTGGTTTAAGTCTTTTCAGTTGATTTTCATCTTTAATTACAAGATATATATCGCCAACGAAACGGCAGTAGGTTGAAGGTTTGAGATGATTCTCTGTCAATATTGCTTTTTCTAGGCGACCCATGTTGAAGCTTGCAAAAGTGGGTCCGAGTGGTGAGGCCATTGCAACTCCGTTAATTTGTTTGTAGAGTTTTCCGTTAGGTGCGCGAAATGGTCCTTCCATTGTGCACGCCTTCAAAAGATTCTTCAATATGTTGGGGTCTAATTTAGGAGCTGGTTTGTTCGAGTTTTTATATACTACGTCAATTATTATGTTTATTGTTTCTTCGGTCTGTACGTTTGTGAAGAAGCTTTCTACGTCCAATGAGGCTATGATTCCATCTGGTTATGTAATGTGAATAATATCAATAAATTCATCTCATTGGACGTAGAAAGCCTCTTCACAAACGAGGTTGGGCTCGCCATGCGAGTCTTTTCCTCCCTCCGCCTCAAACCTTAGGGGTAGGGCTCGTTTGGAGGATCCACAATCTCTGAGCTACACAGCCTACCACTGGGTATGGGCGAAGGAGCCGAAGCTCATTTAGTGCTGTCTTCCTTTCGGGGGGTAGCTTTAGGAACCCCGTAAGATGGCCTCACGGCATCCTTCAGGGGTGTTGCCTCCTGCGATTCTAACGACCTGGTGGAGGCACGGTGCCGTTTCGACTTACGCGAAACGGTCACGCTGGGGAAAGGGAGGGGATTCCTGGTTTTAGCTGGGGCCGGTGTGAACCGTTTGTACCGCCAGCTTTACCAGTGCAGCGCCTGGCGTGGGTACAACCCGCAGAAGGGTTCCGAATGTGCGCGGAAACGACCGTGGTCATAGGCCTAGAGGGGCCAGGAGCAGAGGGTGTCTTTTTGAATATTGGGACATAGGACGTACTGGGCAGCGCCAGCTGTGCCAGGACTAAGTCCTTACCCTCGCCAAATGAGAGACGATCCTGAGTCTGAACGACCAGGATTTCCTTCTCAAGGAGATAAGAACTACATTGCTTCGAAGAAGCGGGGTGCGGCTCTCCGCAATTGACACACTTGGCCACACACGATTTGGGCTTATCGTGTGTGGCTTAGAGCAACTTACACATACTTTGGATAACCACGACTTTGCACGTCAACAGGAGCGATTAGTATGGCCGAAGCGGTGACAGTAACATCACCTCCGCGGCAGTGACACTAATGCCTTCCCGCGGTAGCGATTCTAACCGGCACGAACTGACTCAGAGAGCTCGTTACCGTCGAACGTGATGAAGAGTGTAGGGGTAGGTCTCGAGGCCCCTCCCTGTTTTCTCATCACACGTTCGACCTTGACCGCCCCATGGTCGGCCAGCTCAAGGTAATCTCTATGGAGTAGTCCACGAATTCCCTCGCATAAACTACTCCTTTCACGTACTTCATGGTAGAGTGATTCACACTCACAGGTGTGCCTTAGGGACCATGTCCATCTCAGGGAAGGGGAGGGCTCCATGTTGCCATCACCCCCTGGACATCACAGATCCCATTGCTCAGTGTGTCTTTTGTCGGGGAAGATAGGGGGGCACATATGGTGACCCCCTCTAAGCTCAATATGCGAGCTCGCAGGTCTATAGAGGAAAGAGGCTGACGGGGCCTGTCTTTCCTCCTTCCCCTAAGAGTGTTGGCTCTATAGTGCCGCTCCCACTGAGACCGGTCATTATGGGCGTCCTGCCTTTCTTGGCAGTCACCTTAGAAGATAAAGGCGGGACCACCACTGGAAAGAGGGAGGCACCCAAGGGCACCTCCAGAGAAGAGGGTGAGGGGGAGTCCCCTACACCCGTAGGCCCTGCGTAAACTGGATAGAGATTGAAAGGAGAAAGAAAAGGGAAGTGAAGAAGGTGCGGATGGGGATGAAGCAGGTTTTTAAAAAACCCACTACCCCAAACCGGAGCTCAGGGGTGAGGGAACGTTGTCCTCTCCCCTTTCAGCCCCGATCCCGGATAGTTGGGTGAGAGGAAGCTGGTCAGCATCTACCCTGGGAAATTAGAGGCCGACCAGAGAAAGTTGTGGGAGAGGTTGTAGGGAAAGTGAGGAAGTAGGGTAGAAAACACAGGCTGTCAGAAAGCATGAGATGAGGTTAAGCTTGGGCCCTACGTTGCGCTGAGTCCCTTCAGTACGGCAGCCAGACAGGCAAATGGCCGCGCCACTTAGGGGGGACATTCAACAAGAATGTGCCGAACAGTCTGGGGGACAACGCAGTCTTTACAGTAGGGCGCTGGCGAGCGCTCCATCAATGGTGGTGCGTCCCGCGATTGTGTTCAATTCGGAGACGACAGAAAGCAACCTGAAACCGTCCAGGCAGGTATATGGGAGCAGTCGCGGCGCATTGGTACGCAACTTTAAGTTCCCCTCCACCGTCTCCCATCTTCTTTGCCATGCAGCCCGGAGAGCTGCCCGTATTCCTGCCATGTAATCGATGTGAGGAAGAGCGATATGCTAGTCTGGCCGCCCAGTCCTCGCGGACTCGTTGGTGCGCTCATTCCCCGCATTTCCTACAAGTCCAGGATGGGTCAGATGGTACAGGCTAAGAGAGTGAGAAGTGAACAGGGTCAAAGGGTGAGGAGGGAACAGGGTCAGGAGATGAAGGAACATGGGTAGGAGGCAAGGGAAACAGAATGGGATAGTAGGCATCGAAGACTGAACAGAGGTAAGGGGTTAGGAAAACGGAACCGGGCGAACCTCTGCCCTCACAATGGCATCGGGGATGGAGAAGGCATCAAAACGGGGGGCGCCCAAACAACCGATTCGCGGACCAAACAAGCCTCATCAGAGGCAGCGTGCTTGGATTCCGAACGGGGTTCGGAGGAACTATTCCGTTTGCGCTGAGTCAATGGAACAGAAGGAACAGCAAGGGCAGACGCCTTGAGGAACTGCCGGATATACTCCAGCGTCTCAACTCGGTCGGTCTCACGGTCTACAACAGAGGGACGAACATGAAAAGAGACAAAATGTAAAGGAGAGTGCGCAACGGAGGAACCGAAGTCAAAGGAGAGGGAGCAACAGAAGGACCGCGAGAAGACAAAGGAGTGGGACGACCGGGAGTAGTACGGCGGGAACCCGCCTCACGGAGCTCAGATAAGAGACGGCCGGAGAGGGCGAGTTTTCCCCTCACCTTATGACTGGCTTCACGGAAGTCTCGAAGAGCCAGGACCTCCTCCTCAAGAAAGGATACAGGACAAGAACGCGAAGTCGGACTATGGGAACCTCCACAATTGGCGCAACATTCATGATTCCCACAAGAGTCGCCATGATACGCCAACGCACAGGCCACACAGAGACGAGCCTGCCTACAATTACTGCTCATATGGCCAAACTGGTGGCAATTAAAAATCGTCTAAGGAGTTCGACATAACGGGACACGAAGATAACTAGCACAGACAAATTGGGACATATCCTGCCGCTCCAAGGTGACGATAAGCGTACTCGTAACAATCTTAGCGGGACCAACAGACTTAGACACCCTATAAACGTCCGTAACCCACTGGGACGAAAGTTTATCCTTTATTCTCGAGACATCATATTGCAGTAATTCGTTAGATCGAATTACAAAATTAAGGCGAGGGTGGCGCACGACCGAAACCTCCGAAAGGGAAGACAAATCTCGCACAGCGCCACACTGCTCTCCCGAAGATACCTCAACCACTAAATCGCCACTACCACGGGTCGACATATGGCGGAACTCAAACTTCACATTCAAATCAAACTCGTCCAATTTAGAAATCTGAGATCAGAAACTGGAATTCAGCACCAGAAAACTAGGATAATCCAAATCAGGATCCATCTCTTCTGCGAAAGGATCTAACAAAATAGGACATATTGACAGGCGTAGTACGAAAACCAGAAGTCGTAAGAGAGTTTTATTATTTCCCATATAAGTAAAGTATAAAAGGGGGGGTGCACACTCACTCAGAGCAGTCACGTGTATCGTCGAGACATCTACTCGGAACGCCGGCCCAACCAGGTGTGTAAGCCCGTCGACCCTTGACCTAACCATCGTTTTAAAAATGGCCTGCAAGCCAGCCTCGGAAATTTACCAGTTGGGAAAGCAAAGACCCCTACTCCGGCTCAGGCACCCACCAACCAACACAGGCAGGACCCAGCCATGGGGTCGCTCCACCTGACGGACAGCTTTAATAGGCCGAGATCTACAAAGAAACGTAGATAGAAGGACGATATAGGGTGAAAGAGAATTGGTACAGAAGAAAAAAAAATGCCAAGCTGCGGCAGGATGGGGGCCGAGTCCCGTCAGCACGGCGGCCAGAAGAGCAAATAGGAGTCCGCGTTATGGGGTAACCTCAAGTAGAGTGCGTTTGTCGTTGTAGGGTCTCTAAGAGCAATTGGAGAGAGAAGGTAGGGAGCACTTGTGACCTCCGCCTCCCTAAGGATTGGTTCGCGGGGGCGACATTGGGTAGTGATAACCTGTGGTGAAAGAGACCGGGCAGCGGCTTACTCGGGGCCAGAACAGCTTCCACATCCATCGGGCCCTTAGTAGAGGCAAGCACCTGGGTAGCTGGATGATCGATAAGTTCATCGTCGTGCGGGATCATTGGGGTGGGTTCATGATTTTAATTTAATTTTAAGGATTTATAACCTTTTTTGCCGTATACGCTCATTTAGCTTAAGTTGTAATAAAATAAAGAGATACCAAAATAAAGCTACGAACTGCCGACAAAAGAGACAGTCAAATAATGTGGGCATAAATATCAGTTTAATTAAAACATTAAAAACAAAATAAAAGAGCACTAACATGCGATTAGGTAGTCTTATATGTAAAACTTAGGAGAGTAAAATATGATTAAAATGTAGGCCCTAAGTAAATAAGGTATTAAATTTTGGAAGAAAGGCCAGCATCTTCCAGGAATTTTACTAAATTGGGCATAACTTGGGGGGACTCTCCGAGAAAGGACACAAAGGTGGGATGAAAACCGAAGTACTTATTCCCATGGGAAGAGTATTTCGGGCAGGTGAGCAAGATGTGTTGCACCGAGAAACGAGAATGACACGTCTGGCAAGATGGTGGTTCCTTGCTAGCCATTAAGTGTGCGTGGGTGAGGCGACAGTGGCCGATTCGCAGGCGGCACAGCACGACTTCATGCCGTCTGCTGAGGGAGTAGGATGATGGCCACGGGGGAGCATTTATTTTTTTGAAGTGGGATCAATAAGAGTTCCAATATCGCTCCCATTCTTCTCTGACCATTTTATGGATGAAAGGGATGTAGTCTCGGTGAAAGATCGGCGATTCAGGTATGGACGGCGGCCGTTTCATTTCCCTGGATGTTTGAGTGTCCAGGCAGCTAGTAAAACGATATGGAGTAAGAGCGTCCGGTCTCCAGTATCTCCATTGCTACAGGGTGTCGTGGGAACAATCGCTAAAGGAAAGTCAGCGCGCTCATAGAGTCTGAAAATATGGTATGTAACCATGGGGAATGGAGACCGAAGGCGTGTACGGCTATTTTGATGGCTACGAGTTTTGCTGAGAAGACATGCTGTAGGGTGGAACGTAAGGTATGAGGAGGAAGGACCGCGGTACATCCAATCCCTTCATCAGTTTTCGACCCGTCCGTATAAATAGGTGTTTCACCGAGGTGATTGTTTGCATGCTCTTGGAACATGGCGCGTTGAGCTACGGTTGGCATCTCATCCTTGAGGCCTCTCAGGAAAGGTTCGCAAAACTTAGAAGTCCTGTGAGTCCACGTAGGTAGCGTAGGTGGTCTTTTCAGAGCACCAGAGATGTGTCTAAGCTCGAGTTTTTCTAAAAGTTATGCTATACGTAGGGTGTATGAATAGAAAGTACGAGGGAGAATCTCTTGTGGAAGGGTTGTGGAGCAGAGAATTCGAAAGTTTAGAGTGCATACGGAGGGATCTGATGTAGAATCGGAGGCAATATTCATCACGGTGAGATGAGAGAGGGAGGAATCATGTTTTAGCATAGAGAAAAATCACAGGGGAAGACTTAAATGCTCCTGTAGCAAGTCGGAGGCCTCTGTGAAGTAGCGAGTTCAGTTTATTTAGCATGCTTTTTCAAGCTAAGCCATACAGGTGGCAGCCATAATCAAGCTTTGACAGAAGAAATGATCTGTGGAAATAAGACCAGGGAATTTAGTATGAGTGGCAAATTTGATCGGCGATCCAGAAATATTAAGGCCTATCCTAGGAATCGATTTACGTCTAGTAAAAATAAAGGCCGTGGCCATCGCTGCGTACGCGCTCGTCACCCAGATGGCAATATCGTTTACATAAAGGGAGCAGTGCACAAGCGCTAATATATGTTTTGAGGACGATCGACACAGAAAGAGCGCTCTTTTAAGAAGTTACGTATGAACAATGCCAAGGGTCCACAAACTCTCACGACGTATTGCTGTTGTAGGATCAATCACCGCCAGACGTTATCATATGTCTTTTGTAAGTTGAAGAAGATTGCGGTGACACAGTTTCTTCTAGAGAAAGCAAAGCCAAAGGCCAATATCATGGTCAAGTAGCATAAGGTCCAATGTGGAGCGATTTGGGTGAAACCCAAATTGGGACGGAGAGAGAAGCTCGTGTTCTTTAAGATACATCTGTCGGGCGTTCACCATGCGTTCGACCAACTTGCATAGGAACGAGGTAAGGTCAATTGGACGGTAATTTGTTGGATTGAAGGGGTCTTTTCCTAGTTTGAGGAATGGGAGGACAGTGCTGTCTCGCCATTCTTGGGGAATAGTTCCCGAGAGCAAAATATCATTAAAAGTTGTCAAGAGGCACTGAAGGGCATTTACATGGGCGTGTTGGATTAGTGTGTATATTAAGTTATCTGAAGGGGTAGAGTTCTTACACGATGAAAGTGCCTCCTGGAGTTATTTCATAGAGAAGGGTTCGTTGTAGCACAGTTGTCTGGTCATTTCAAACATTACTGCTTGCGATTCTATTCGTGCTTTATGTGGGTTAAATTCAGGCAGGAGGGATTCATGAAAGATTGAGCTGAGCGTGTTCGCAATATCTGTTCAACGTAATGGAGAGCACTGACTAGGTTGCCATTATGACGGAGGATAGGAATGTGTGGGGGTGTCTTGAGGAGCCGCGGATTTTATGCATTCTTCGCCAGACGTTGGCTAGGGGGTGCAGGATGAGATGGAGTATGTATATTGAATCCAGGAGTGACGTTTGGCCTGACGGAAGGTCCGGCTTGGGAGAGCGCATTGTCTTTTGTAGTATATGTAAGAAAACGTGCAAAGATTATTTCGAAAGGTGCGATGGAGCCTTTTTCGTTCGCGCTTAGCGGTGCTACTATTTTGTTCCACAGGCGACCGATGGTTTGAGTCAAGCATTGCGGAATGGAACATGTTTGTGGGCCATTGCTGAAAAAAAGCTCAACAAACTTTAAGTGGAGTGTATAGTTTGTTGTTTTATCAGACACAGTTATGGAAGAGGATGACGTTACAAAGGCTCCCCATTTAGCTTTCTGATTGAAGAAGATGGGGTGAGTAGATCTAGGAGCAGGGGGAATGATCACTTCCACTCAGATCATCAAATACTCTGAAGAAGTGATCGGGCAGGAAGTCAGTTGAGCACTGATAGAAATCTATGTGGGTAAAAGAGTCTATATGGGGATGATAATGGATAGAGGCTTCGTCGTTGAGGACTTATAGGTCTTGTTGTAAGACTAGATCTAGTACAGCATGGCCTTTGATGTGGTTTATGGCATCGTACCAGTACTGGTTACGAGCGTTAAAGTCTCCAGTTAAAAGGAATGGTTTCGGGAGTTGGGAGACAGGTTCATTCAAGGAGGCAAAGGTGGTTGGCTTGGAAGATGAGAGGTAGATTGAGCACAGAGTTAATAGCGTAGAATGGTAAAGGTGAACAGCGAGGGCGTTAAGGTTTGTGCGGAGGGGGTGAGGTTTAAGGAAGTTTAAGTTAAGGAACTAGTGGTTTGCTGCCCAATCCAAGTGGATTCTATATGGCAGCTAGGATAAAACGAGGCGAATTATCTATAAAAGGTGAAGGAGACCATTTTGTGATAAAAATGTAAAAAAGATGGGTGTGTTGAGGGATAGTTAATAGGGTCGGGAAAGAGGACAACCGGAGCGTGGCGAAATGGGTGCAATCTAATAAAAGGTGGGCAACCGATTGGTCCACACCACAAAACCGACAGCAAGGGCTGATTTGAACATCACCCGAAATAAGATGGCCGTGAGTAAGACTTGTGTGGCCAATGCGAACTCGGCAAAGGGCTACCTCCAATGACCACAATTTATGACGGGTCGAGGGCCAAGAGTGAATAGAATTTTTAATTTTGTACAGTTTGGATGATGAAAAGTCATCTCATTCATTCTGCCACAGTTGAAAAATATATTTTCTTATTGAAGGAAAGTAGTCCCTAAAAGGCAGAGCCGTGTTCTCAGTGGACACAAAATGTGCTAAGTGGGCCAGCCGATCAGCCCTCTCGTTGCCCAGGACCCCCACATGCCCAGGGACCCAGCAAAAAATAATTCTATATCGGGACGCATTTTTGATCAGCCAGTTGCAAATTTCTGTGACTAAGGGATGGGATGCATTAAAAGATATAATTGACTGTAAAACAATCCTTGAGTCGGAAAAAATGACAAAATCATTAAAAGGTAAATTTTAGATGAGTCTAAAGGCTAAAAGGATTGCTGAAAGTTCAGCGGTAAAAATGGATGCTGTTGAGGGCAAAGATAAAGTTAGGAATTCTCCTCCTGGGTAGATGGCTGCGGCACCCACGCCACCGTCCAACTTAGAGCCATCCGTGTATAATGGGCACCATTGTTTGTGTGAGGTCGAATGCTCTAAGAACAAGCTCTTAATGATGGGAGGGTCCATGGAACACTTCTCCAGGCTCCACATGTTGGTACATACTGTGGGGAGAGGAGCACGCCAACTAGTGGTCAGTGAGGGTGGAAGGGTAAGGACCCTTGGAGTACCCAGGTTAGAGAGATGATCGCCTATGCGAAGGCTTAAGAGTCGGGGTGAAGATGGCAACTTATCATATGCCGCCGTTGATTCGGCAGCATACAGGCATCGGTAGACCTCTGATACAGGGGCTTGCTGTACTTGGCAGAGGTATTGCATATAGATTTGAAGTCTATGGTAGGGCAAAGGGAGTACCCCACTCTCGCAATAAAGGCCTTTAACAGGAGAAGTACGGAAGGCTCCACTGGAAAGGCGAACTCCGAGGTTTCGAATTGGGTTCAGCATTTTAAGGGCTAAAGGGGAAACCGATGAGTAAATTTGACAGCTATAATCCAATTTGGATTGGATGAGGGCTGTGTACAATGTCCACAATGTTTGTCGGTCACTGTCTTACGAAGTGTGTGAGAGGACTTTCAAAATGTCTAGAGCCCGCAGACAGCCCGTTCAAAGTCAGCGTAGGTGTGGTAGCCAAGATAACTTTGGATCGAGAGTTACACCAAGGAACCGAAACTCGGAGACAAACTCTATATCTTTGCATTGGAGGGAGATATATGGCGGAACAAGAACCCCTCTGCCCCGGTAGAAATACATTGCTTTGGTTTTGTTCGTGGAAAAGCGGAATCCCTTAAGTTGTGCTCTTTATGGAGACAGCATCAACCACCAGATGCAGCCGATGCACTACTGATGGAAGGCAAGGTGAGGAACAGTATAGTGTCAAATCATCGACAAACAGAGTTGCCGATACACCCTCTGGGAGAGACGAAATAATATCATTGATGGCAATTATAAAACATAAAACACTTAAAACACTGCCCTGAGGAACTCTCTCCTCTTGAGGTTGCAGGCCAGAGTATGCGTCTCCAACACGTACCTTGAAGGATCGAGATGCTAAAAAACTTTGAATAAGTGACGGTAAAAGGCCTCTCATCCCCCAGACGTATAGCTGTTCAAGATGAAATATCTCCATGTTGTGTCGTAGGCTTTCTCGATATCGAAAAATATGGCCAGGACTCGGTGATTTAATAAAAAAAACTTTCCGGACCGATCCCTTGAAACGTACTAGTAGGTCAAGGGTACTATGACCTTTGCGGAAGCCACATTGAAATGGAGATAGAAGGTGATTGGTTTCTAGGAACCAGTTTAGGCGTTCCGTCACCATTTTTTCCAGCAACTTACTTAAACAGCTGGTTAGAGCTATAGGGCGGTAATGATCTGCGTCCAACCCATCCCTGCCCGGTTTGACAAAGGAAAGGATGATCTAAATGCACCATGATGAAGGGTAAAAACCCGTCACCCATATAAAGTTGTACAAATCAAGTAAGAAGAGAGTATAGTGTGGATGTAGGTGCCGAATCATATCGAAATGGATCTCGTTAAGGCCAGGGAAAGTAGATCTGCAAAGTGACGAAGCGCTAGGCAGCTCATGGATGCTGAATAGAGCATTATATGGAAGGTTAGATTTTGTTGTGAAGTTGAGATCATGCGACTCTTCCTTTGATTTGTAGGATAGAAAAGCCTTATCGTAACGGCTAACACTGCTGACGGCGCGGAAATGGTCAGCAAAAGCATTGCTGACCGCCAGCCTGTCATTCTCCAAGGAACCGTGTAAGTTGCGTGGGGGGGTATGATGATCAGCATAACAGCCCCTGATCTCATTAATCCTCTTCCAGATCTTAGCGGTAGGTGTCATAGGAAATTGATGAAACGTAACCGTGCCGTGAATTTTGGCGAGCCTGATGAGGGGTTCTTTGGCGAATCGAACGAGCTCGTTTTCGTTCGACCTTGTTGCACAAAGTTGGGTTCTTTCGAATTCGGGCATGGGCTAGCTTGTAGTTTTTGACAGCTGTTGCACACGCCGAGTTTCACCAGGGCACCGGTTAAGCGGCCCGTGGCGGGTCGCCTCCGTGGGATGGTCTGTGTTGCTGCATTGTAAATAGTCGATGTAAAGTATTCTACTGCCGCGTCCACTCCATTGGTGGTCCCCAAGAATGCCCTTGTGAAGGAAGCCTCTTGGAAACCTTCACAGACTGCATCACCTAAGTCCCACTTAAGGGAGGGGGCATGGTTGTATGAGGGCTAACTTGAAGGGCCGACAAGACAATAGGGTTGTGGTCACTCCCCTGGAGATCGTCAAGTATTGACCATCGAAATTCCGTAAAGCAATCCGGGAACTAACAGACAGGTAAACACAGCTAAAAGAGTGCGTCTGAACATGATAAGAGGTAAAATCGCCAGTGTATAAAACACAAAGAAAGTCGGCTAATTAAAGAGACTCTAAAACACTGCCTTAGGCATTTCAAGTGATGTCACCCCAGTATGGGTGACGGGCGTTAAAATTTCCTAGTAATAAGAATGGGGTGGGCAACTGGTCTATAAGTTCTAAAAGATCGGGTCTTGACAATGACAAACAAGGGGGAAGGGAAATAGAGTCCATTGAAGATTTTCGGGGTTCTGCTGAGTCAGCTCCAGAGGCTGTCCGCTTATTGGTGGTCGATGACCCAGGTGAGGAATCCTTCCTCTTACCACTGGGCTTTGGGTCTCGGGGCCAGCTGGATGAACCTTCACTGGTCTATGTTGAGGATTCTTTCAGATAGCGTTTGATATCTTCGAGTGTCTCACCCTGAGCGTCTCTCCCAACTAAAGCTGCTGGAGAGAGGGGAACCACATTGGTTATCTCAGTGTGAGAGCGATGCTTCGACTGCATATCCTAAATAGTTCTGCCGCTGCAAGTAGATGTAGGATGAAGTGCTTCAGGTTGGTCGGAACTCGAGCGTGATGGTCGGTTTCGTCCAGCGTCACGTAAAACGTCAGAGAAGAGACGGCCGAGAGGTGAGGTTTGTGCTCGAGAACGCTGGCAGGCCTCTATTATATTGAGACGTAGGGAGTCGCGCAAAGCGAGCACCTCCTTTTCATATAAAAATATAGAGCAGTTTTGACGCAGCACTGTGGGTACCTCCGTAGTTGGCACAGCGAGGTGTTTTGGTGCATTCGGGGCCATGGTAGTCAGAGCTACAATTCACGCAGGAGCGGGGGTGTCGACAGTCACGGCCAACATGTCCAAATTGATTAAAATTGAAGCAGCTTCTGGGTAGTTCGATGTAGGGACTTACTGGGACACGAAGGTACCCAGCTTTAATATACTGCGGCAGTTCTTGTCGTTCAAATGTTAAAATCAGTGTGGCAGTTGGGAGTCTAGTGGAACCTAATGTTTTAGTCACCCTGTGTACGTGTGTGACACGTTGGGTACTAAGCTTGCTCTGAAGGCGGGTGAGGTCATAGTCCCTTAGTTCGTTTGAACAGACTACACCTTTGACAAAATTCAGACGCGGATAGGGCGGGACAGTTACTGGAATCTCGGCAATCGGAGATAGATTTCTCAAAAGGTTGCGTTAAGAGTGGGATGAAACCTCGACTACGACATCACCACTACCTTTTGACCACATCCGGTGGGGTTCACGACAGCAGGACTCAAAAGATTCATTGACGTCAAAGACATCGACTTTTGAAAGTGGGGTGTCGGATGATGAACTCATGACAAGAAATCAAGGATAATCTAGATCTAGGTCTACTTCGTTGGAATAGGGGTCCAGCGAGCGAGGAAAGGCTGAAAGAGGAGCTAAGGAACGTTTGGCACGAGAACCATTACGAGAAAGGGAGGTTTTTGCTTTATGGCTGGCCATTGTTAAAAAAATACTTCGCATTCTCCTTCGGGACTTCCCACCATGGAGGCCTACAAGGGCCGGGCACTACTGCACCTCTAAAATCAGTTACGTCTAGTATGTCCTTTTGGAGAATGGATATGGATCCACCACACCATCTTTTGAAACCAAAGAGGCGGCTCGAGTTCTCCTACGCACGGAGAAAAGGGGCCAACGATGGGTTTCTCCTTGGGAATTTGGTAAACAAAGGCAGGGGAGATGCCCAGCCTCTTCCACCTTCATGAAAGATTTTTTTTTTTTTTTAGAGTTCATCTGGCGACTGCCTACTTGGGCATTAGTCGCCTTATTAAAAACTGGCCTAGTACTAGGCTACTTCAAAATAAAATCCAAAAGTATTATAACCCCCCCCAAAAAAAATAAGGAAAAGGAAGCGAGGGGTAAGAAAGCTCCTGCGTCGGAAGGAGGTCTCCCCGGCGCAGGAGCGTGCGGCCTATAAGGGGAAAAAAAACCCAAACCAAAAAACGCCTGCTTAAATAATAGGGAGAAGGCCGGCCTCCTCCCAAAAGCCAACAAGTCCACCAGTCAGTGTGCACGCACTCGTCCCTAGTACAAGGGACAGGCGGTAGCGGCCCCGCCCATTCCGGTACCCGGACATGGTCTCCTGCAGAAAAATAGCTAACGGGGAACGGGACGAGACGAACCTCCGCAGCTCCTCCTAGTTGGTCCGGAGTCCACGGCATTTCCATTGAAGGAATATGCCCTCCAGACCTAGCTCGGTGGAGACGTGGTGTCCTCTTCGAACAGAAGACCCTCATGGGAAAGGCCGTGCGCTTCCCGGAGGCAGAACCCCAGGCGCTGTTGGCCGGACAAAGCGCTGAAGGCGCTGTCGCCTTCGAGGACTTATTTGTTGAGGTTCAGGTCGCCATGCGAGTCTTTTCCTGCCTCCGCCTCGAAACCTTAGGCGGGCGTTGCGGCTTTGGAGCCGGGGGGGGGCCCTCTTTTCGAGGAAGCACCGTTTCCGAGCAACTCAGCCCACCACTAGGCGTGGGCGAAGGAGCCGAAGCTCCTTTATTGCTCTGCTTCTTTCGGGGGACAGCTTTAGGTACCCCAAAAGATGGCCTGGCGACTAACTTCAGGAGTGTTGCCTCCTGTGAGTCTAACAACTCGGTGGAGGCGCGTGGCCGTTTCGCCTTACGGGAAACGGTCACGCTGGGGGAAGAGGAGGGGATCCCTGGTTTTAGCCGCGGCTGGGTGTGAGCCCTTTTTGCCGCCAGCTTTACCAGGGGAGCGCCCGGGTTGAGTAGAACAGACAGAAGGGCTCCGAATGGGCGCAGAAACAACCGTGCTCGTTGGCCTGGATGGGCCAGGAGCAGAGGGTGCCTTTAAAACTATTGAGGCATAAGGCGTCCCAGGCCGGGCGCGCCAGGACCAAGTCCTTAGCCTCACGGAATGAGAATCGATCCTGGGCCTGAACGGCCAGGATTTCTTTCTCAAGGAGATATGCACCACATTGCTTTGAAGAAGCGGGGTTCGGCTTTCCGCAATTGACACACTTGGCCACACACGATTTAGACTTATCGTGTGCGGCCTTGGAGCAATTTACCCAGACTTCGGGTGACCTCGACTTTGGACGTCTAAAAGAACGATTCGTATGGCCAAAGCAGTGACAGTAATAGCACCGCCACCGCAGTGGCACGAATGCCTTCATGCAGTAGCCGTACCAACCGGCACGCACCGACTCAGAGAGCTTGTCATATTCGAAAGTGACGAAGAGTGTAGGCGTGGGTCTCGAGGCACCCCTTCCTGTTTTTTCATCACACGTTCGACCTTGACCGCCCCATGTTCGGCCAGCTCTAAGGTGATATCCTCAATGGAGTAGTCAACGAATTCCCTCGCATAAACTACTCCTTTCACAAAGTTCATGGTAGAGTGCGGCGTCACACTCACCGGGGTGCCATGAAGTGTCCGAAGAGCACTTATCTTGGCCGCCTCGGCGGGATTCGCCGCATTCGCCAGAAGGCTGCCGTCCGAGAAACGGGTCACCTTCGGCTCTCTACCAATTGCACTAGCTAATGCTCTCCTCTGATGGATCATGTTGCCCTTGTCCAACATGCTGCCATCAGTGGAGCAAATAACGAGGAAGCGTTTGAAGCCAGCGGGCTCTAAAACGCCAGGTAGCCTCTGAATGAGAGGCCCCGATGTTATCGAGGCTCCGCCCTGCGCTCTTTTCCTTTTTGTCGGGGGCTCCAGACCCAGGGGGGACAGAGGAACCAGATGTGCCAATCTTGGCTTGGTTTCTTACCGGAGTGGCAGCCGACCCATCCGTCCTCGCAGCCCCCGCAGATGGACAGGAGCCCAGAGTCTTTTTAGTCTTTTTTTGTTCTTTTTATTTTTTGGAGAGGAGGGCGGGAAATGAACCCGCTTCTCACCTCCACCGGTAGGAGCCCCCTGGCCAGATGGACCGGCTTCAGTCAGGTCCTTCTCCGAAATGGAGAGTGTCCTAGTTGTCGTAGGGGCACCAGTCGGAGGAGATCCCTCCCCTATTTGTACTGCCTCGGAAACCCCAGCCATTTGGGGAGGACCTTGCATAGGGGCGGATTTGGGTTCGGTGCTTGGCGCCGAGCCCGGATTTTTCCCCTCTATGGGAGGCCCTACCGTCTGAGGCTGGGTTGCCTCAAGGACCATGTCTATCTCAGGGGGGCCTCCAGTCCCCCCCCCCTCCAGGACATCGCAGGTCCCGTTGACATCATTGTCTCTAGTCGAGTGTGGGGAGGCAAATGCCTTGACCCCGGCAAGGTTTAATATTCTTGCCAGCAGGTCTTTTGAGGGAAGCGACCGAAGGTGCCTGGACTCCCTCTCCCCCCTAAGGGGATTTGCCCTATCGAGCCGCTTCAATGGGGATTGGTCGGCTATGGGCTGCCTGCTGGCTTTCTTGGCAGTCCCCTTAGAAAGAAAAGGAGTGACTGCCGCTGGAAGCAGGGAGGTGCCCGAAAGCACCTCAACAGAAGGGAGTGAGGGGAAGTCTCTTACACCCACAGGCGTAGGAGAGTAGTAAGCCTCCTCTCAGGTTAAAGAAATATGGAGGGTCCCCTGTGCAAGCACAGGGCGGGGGGGACCTTCATTTTTTTCTGTGGGGCTGCCAGAGGTTAGCTCCGTCGATGAAACAGGGAAGTTAAGGGTTGTTTTTTTTTTAATTTGTTCATCAATGGGCATGGTAACCCTGTATTTTCTACGCGAAGCAATAACTCATCACCCTCGCAGTTGCCCGCACTGCAAGGGGTGCGTACAGGCCTGGCAGAGCCAAGTGCCGCAATTCAGGACCACCTCTCCCGCCTCGTGGCCTGGCAGCCCTTCAGCATGGCGGATCCACCTTGGGCACGGCGTAAAATCAAAGATAGATGGTGAAGTGAGAAGGAAAAGGGATGTGAGGAAGGTATGGGTTAGGATGAAGCAGGTTGTTAAAAAAACCCATCCCGAATGTGAGCTCAAGGGTTAGGGAACGTTGTCCCCTCTCCCCTCAGCCCCAAACCGGGATGGTTGGGTGAGAAGAAGGTCAGCATCTACCCTGCGAAAATAGAGGCTGACCAGAGAAAGTTGTGGGAGAGGTTTTATGAGAAGCGAGGAAACACAAGTATTTTGAAGGAAGGAGAAGAGGCTAAGCTGGGGTCGGACGAGGTGCTGAGTCCCGTCATCACGGCGGCCAGGATGGCAAATCACCGCGCCCCTTACGGGGCCTTCATGAAAGAACAATTCGGAATCAATCTATAAGACGAGCAGAGGTCGGGTATGTATAAGGGCCACTAGATAGATGAAGGAAGAGGGGGAAATAAAGGGCAGTGGAAGAACGTAATAGGGGATGAAAGAAAGAGGGGCATGTTAAAAGTATTGCTGGCAGCACCATTGGAGCCCTAAGAGCCCAGGGCTGACCCCCTCGCCACGAGAAGGCCAGAGCGTTTCTGGGAACAACCCCTGAAAAAAAAATCCCAGAGAGGGAGGGGGTGGAGGGTGATGGTGGTAAATAGTATATCCGTGCGGATTAGGAAGAGGTTACGATAAAACTGAGGTTGTAGAAGGCTAACCTGGGTGTAGCCAGCATGAGAAAAGTAAGAGGAGTCTAGGAGCTTTGTTTCACTAAGACAAATCATTTCAGGGAAAAACTGTTTTAAGATGGCCTGCAGCGAGCCATAATTGCCGCAGAGTCTGCAGATATTCTATATAAGACAGTAGGTTTTAGACGTTGGAACGTTAAAGGTTGAGTTAGGCAAAGGGGAGGGAGTATGGTTCGTCCGTGTTGATCCTGGCGTGCTCAGAGGAAGCAATGCATTTTATGTGAGTAAATCAGGAGCGTTGGTTAAAGGGCTTGGTGGAGATTGTTGGGTAGTTTTTTTTTGGTGGTCGGGAAAGAATCTGGAGAGGAGGGTGTCGGGTTGTAGGATGCTACTCGTATATTGGCAGCTGTACAAACCGGAGGCAGATCATAATCCGTAATCAGGGAGGTTCGGTTATGTGGTACAAGGGCATTAGGCAAAGTAATAGGTCGGTCAGGTGATCAGATTACAGTGATACATGGGTGGGTTCATGATTTGATACATATAGGGGAGAGGGAGGTGATTGAGTTCGGTCTCTGCCTCTTCGATGGTTCTTCCTGCGATTAAAGGGAGACTCCATCTTGAAGATAAGTGAACCACCTGTACTGCGGGATAGAGTGGCACTCTTCGACGGGGAGAGATGGGTTGTGTTCCATTAAGATTGAGGTGATATTGCTTCTTCTATTGTTTAACTTTGTTGCGAAGGCGTAGCTGGGTGTGTTCGCAATTTTAATTTTAAGGATTTATAGCCTGTATTGCCATTTAGGCTCATCTGGCTTAAGTGGTCATAAAAGTTATAAACCAAAGCTAAACACAAAAATGAGTTAAAAAAATAAAAAAAACATATAATTAAAAACAATAAAAAGAGCAACAACATGGGATTGGTAGCTTTCCCATAAAAATATGAAAAGACAAGACTAGAATAAATTATAGTTAACATACAGGACAGCAAAGAAATGGCTAAAGTATCGGGTATGTGGACAAATATTATAATAAAAAAAGGGGGGGCTAAAATATTAAAATATAGGTAAGCAATGATGAAGGTATCAAATTTTGGAAGAAAGGCCGGCATCTTCCAGAAATCCCAATAAGTTGGGCACAACATGGGGAGACTCTCCGAGAATAGAAGCAAAGGTGGGGTAAGGACCGAAATACTTCTTTCGATGGGCAGAGTATCGCGGGCAGGTGAGCAGAATATGTTGCACTGAGATGCGAGTGTGACACGTCTGGCAAGATGGTGGTTCTTCGTTAGCCATTAAATGCCCATGGGTGAGGCGACAGTGACCGATTCGCAGGCGGCACAGCACATCTTCATGCCATCTGGTGGGAGAGTATGACGATGGCCACGGGGAAACGTTTTCCTTGAGTTGGAGTAGGTGAGGATGACCATATAAGTTCAAATATCGCTCCCATTCTTCTCTGACCAATTTACGTATGGGAGGGATGTAGTCTCTGTGAAGGATCGGTGATTAAGGTATGGACGATGCGGTATGGAGGGCGGCCTTCTTTGCTTCTAGGTCAGCCGTTTCATTTCCCTGGATGTTTGAGTGTCCGGGGAGCCAGCAGAATGATATGGAGTAAGAGCGTCCGATCAAAAGATGTAGGGTTTCTAAGATTTCTATGGCTACAGGGTGTCGGGGGGGACAATCGCTGAAGGGAAGTCAGCGCACTCGTAGAATCCGAAAATATTGTTTATAACCCTGGGGAATGGAGACCGAGGGTGTTCTTCTTGGACTCGTATACGTGTTCCTGCAAATTTTATAAACGGTGGTATTGTTTGCTGTTTTAGGGTTATCTTAGCAACCCTAAATGGGGTGGAGGAACGAGAAGATGTTTTTTTGAAAATACTAATCGACTCAACATTATGGTGCTGGTCTGTGAAAACTTCTTTAATGACGGAAGATATAAATTCATCTGTAGCATCGGGTCCTGGGAAGAAGTTATCTGCTAGGACTGTGCAACTCCTGACATTAAATTCATTTTTGGAGAGCCGAGAGATTGTAGGCTGAGCAGGCGTTCGGAAAATGACTCTGTGGTAGCGCGGACTATTACTTCCGCGCGTGAGTCAGCGATTGAGAAGTCAGGGGTGGCCTTACGGAAAATTTATTTTAAGGAGTGGTACATGTGTAAACTACGGACCTTTTGTTCTTCTGAAACACGTAATGATATATAGCGAGACCAAACAGAGGGAGCTAGGATGCTATGTAGGTTTGTCGTCGGTTTTCGGCGGAGGTTAGGTTGCTGTTGAGCACGAGAAGGTTGGGTAATATTGCGAGGGGGTGACCTCGAAGTGGTTGCTGCGACGCTTTCTGTTTGAGGGCGAGATAGAGGCTATTGCATAGGCCTCTAACTCGCCTGGCCGGAAAAATGGTCAATGAGTATATCCGGTGGAGAAGCAGGGGTCGGGTGATCGTGAGTTTTTTTTTTAAATTTCCATCATTGGGCATGGGGCCCCTGTTCTTATTGAGGGATGCAAACGCTAATCGCCATCACGCAGTAGCCCGCGCTGCGCGGGGTAAATACGGGGCCGGCAAAGCTCGCGGCCACCATTCGAGGCCATACCTCTCGCCCAGTGGCCAGGCAGCCCATCAGCACGGCGGCTCCCCCTTGGGCTCGGCGTAAAATTGATAGTTTGTTGATAAAGAAAAAGGGGATGTGAAAAAGATGGAGGTGGGGAAGGAGCAGGTTTTTAAAAACTAACCACCCCAAACCGGAGCTCAGGGGGGGGGGATAGGGCGTTGTCCCCCTCCCCCCTCTCAGCCCCGATCCAGAAGAATAGTTGACTGAGGAAGCTGGTCGGCGTCCATCCTGTGAAATTAGAGGCCGACCAGAGAAAATAGTGGAAGAGATTGTGTGGAAAGTGAGGATGTAGGGTAAGAAAGCAAGCTTTCAGAAGGAAGGAAGAGAGGCTAAGCTGAGGCCGGACTGAGCGCTGAATCCCGTCAGCACGGCGGCCAGGATTGCAAATTGCCGCGCCCCTTACAGGGGTGTGTTCGCAAAGGTTCCTCGGTTAGTTTAGTTTAAGGGCAAACAAGGTGGCAGCCGACCAATCCCAATGGATTCTTAATGGCACCACTGTTAAAACGGGGTCGCCCGAAAAAAGTCAGAAGAGGCGTCGGAGACGATCAATAAAAATGAAGAAAAGCAAAGGATAGGAAGAAGGCAGTACAACACACAGAGACGCACACTTAAATTACGGGCATACAGCACGCATTCTAAAAACAAGGGCGCCTGGGGCAATAAACAAATGATATGCGCCAGCCGCAGGGGAGGGCACAGGATAAAAGATAAAACAATAAACCTAAACACAAAAATGGAAAGAATCTATAAAAGGGATAAAACGCCACTTCGTGATAGAAATGCAAGGAAGGAGGACAACCGAAGGGAGTCATCTGATAAAATAAAGCGAAGTCGAGCAGGGAAGGCGACGCCAGAAAGGGTAGGGAAGCAAGAATTTGGAAGAGAAGCAGGGCGGGGACAAACTACTGAAATTTGAGCCACAGACAGCTCGCCATCACAAAAGGGACAACCAGGGGCAACTCGCCACCAGCCGAAACTAAATAGCCATGGGTGAGTCGCTAAGAGCTAGAAAATCAGGAACGGATAGAGCGTTTAATAAGGGACAGCTTAGAAGAGGGGAATGAATTCCATTTTTTATGCCAGAAACAAAAGACATACGCCCTGATTACGCAGTAGGAATCCCTAAAGGGCACAGGGGCTGCATCCGACACCTCGAGGCGGCTTTGCGGGACAGCTGATCAGCCGCCTCGTTGCCCGGGACCTCAACGTGAGCCGGAGCCCAACAGGACGCAACCCTGTAATGGGAGTCATTTCTGACCAGCCGGGAGCGAATCCGTAAAACCAAAGGGGGTGTAGACGCAAAAGAACGAACTGCCTCCAAAGCACGCCGGGAATCGCTAAAAACAATAAAATCTGAATAATTGAGAAATAAAATCAAATTAAAAGCAAAAGAATGGCCGTCAACTCTGCGGTAAAAACAGGTGCTACAGGAGGGAGGGCGGACCGAAGAGACTGTAGAGGACACCGCAGCTGACACAGCACAGAGGTCCGACTTCCACCCGTAAGTATAGATGGGGCGCTGGTTAGCATGGGAACACGCATGTTCAAGAAACATGCACTTTAATAGACGAGGGTGAGTAGACCATTTCTCGAAATGCCAAAGAGCAGTAGAGACCTCAGGAGGGCGGACGCCCCAACACAAAACCGGCGGGAATGGGAGGGCCAACACCTCGGGAACACCCAAAGAGGAGAGATGGTCCCCAACCCGGAGCTCCAGAGGTGGGAGTAGAGATGGCCACCGATCAAAAGGCACTCATGGACTGGGAATGAAGGGCATTGCTGAACAAGAAACATTGAATCGTAGGCACACCTGCAGCTGGTGGTATCGCAAGGGAAGCATGCCACCCTCAGCAAATAGGCTAGGGATAGGCGAGGTGCGAAAGGCTCCACTACTAAGATGGGCCCTAAGCGAACGAACAGGGTCAAGTATCTTCACGGCTGAAGGAGACGCTGAAGAATACACCTGCCAACCGTAGTCCAGCCGGGATTGGACCAGTGCCTAATAAGGCGACCACAAGGTGCGCCTTGTGGTCCATAGCCTTCGAAAAGGACGCCCTCAGACGACGCAAGTGGGGTACCCAAGTGAGCTTGCTATCAAGCGTTAAAC
The DNA here is from genome assembly GCA_963969495.1 of Ceratothoa steindachneri. Taxonomy (NCBI): domain Eukaryota; kingdom Metazoa; phylum Arthropoda; class Malacostraca; order Isopoda; family Cymothoidae; genus Ceratothoa; species Ceratothoa steindachneri. The sequence continues at coordinate 34,468,047 of OZ018318.1, forward strand.
CCAAGAACTTAAAAACGGGGACATATTCAATCGCCGTGCCTTCCAAGAAGAAGGAAGGGGGACCAAGGACACCATGAAGCCCGATAAAAATGCATGGCCTTCGTTTTGGTGACCGAAAAATGGAAACCCTTTGAGACAGCACGACCCGACACGGCATCAATTGCCAGCTGCAATTGCCTGGCAGCAGAAGGCAAGTGGGAAGATGAACAAAACAACGCCGAGTCATCCATGAAGAGGGAAGCCAAACCCCCATCCGGAAGAGTGGACACCAGACTATTAATGGCAACGGTGAAACATGACGCACTCAATAGACACCCTTGGAAAACACCCTCTTCTTGATTCCGCAAGCCTGAGAAAGCATCCCCAATAAGCACCTTAAAATTAAAGACTATAAAAATTCTTGAATAAAAACCGGTAAAAAGCCCCTCATACCCCAATCATATAACTGACGTAAAACACCCTATCTCCAGGTGGTATCGTAGGCTTTCTGAATGTCGAAGAACACCGCTAACACCTGATGCATGGAGGAAAAATCCCGTAAAACGGAGTTTTCCAAAAGAATGAGGTGGTCAAGAGTACTACGGCCGCTGCGAAAACCGCACTGAAATCGATAGATGAGCGAGTTGGACTCCAAAAACTAAGTGAGGCGAAGTTGGACCATCTTCTCGAAAAACATACTGAAGCAGCTCGTAAGAGCAATCGGGCGATAGTGACTGGGGTCTAAACAGTCCCTACCGGGCTAAAGAAAGGGTAGAATATCTCCCGCCCCCCAGGAGGACGGATAGATTCTTTTAACGCAAAGCAGGTTGTAGAGGTCAACCAAAAATAACTCTGATTGCGGATGAAGACGACGTAGAAAGTCGTAGTGGGTGCAACCATCACGTGGTAAAAAATAAAAGGCTAATCTATGCCGACCTTATGATCAAGAAACCGTCACTACTCACCGAAGCAAAATGGTCAGTCAGCCAGAACTTTGCTGACCAACCGGCCATCGAACACAAGCGAGCCTCCGATGTGCAGAATGGAGATGGCATGACCAGTGTAGCGACCAGGGACCTTATTGAGCCGCTTCAAAACCTGAGTCAGTGGCGTGGACGAACAAATGGAATATACGTACCGGCGCCAAGACTCACGGCGGGCACGACGGGGGGTCTTTTGGCGGATGGTAAGAACCCGGTTTCTAACGACCCTATTCGAGACGGTCGGGTTCAGCCTATGAGGGAGGGACCAATAACTTGAAAGCGAACCGACAAAAGGGACGGAAAATCACGAGTTTAGACGGGCTGAGTAGCGACAGAGTGCAACGAGGTCAGGTAAATTATGGACAATGGCAAAGTTCAAGGTTATTTAAAGAGACTTGTACAAAAATAGAAATTTATTTACACAAAAAAATAATAAGAGAATTGAAGGGTAAAATTACCTCAGAGAATTAACGGGCAAAAATCACATTAATAAACGAAAGGGGGAATTTAAGTTATAAATCAGGCTATGAAGTTAGAACTTTAGGTATTCCCGGAGGGAGCTATTCAAATGGGGGGGGGGGAATTAACTCCATTGGGTTACTAAAATGGGGGAGAGGGGTTGGCTTACGGATGTCTTCTGCACTTGAGGTGAGGCCGCTCGGACTTCAAAGCTGGAGGTTGGAGTGATGACAGTTCTCCAAAAGCAAGGTGGGGGGTAGTAACTTCCGGTCCAGGGGAGAGTATTTTGGCTACCCGAAATAAGGAAGGCTTCGACATGAGTTGATGAAAGAAGTCAGGAAAATCACTCGGGGCGATCGTTTAGTGGAATTACCTCCTGGCTGGGGCCAATTCCAAACGCACAAAATAGTCCAACTGTCATTTTGCTTTGTTGCTAGCACTTGACTTAGAACCATGGGGAAATCTTCTGGGTTCTGGCGAGATTTCTCAACTCTGTGTCTCTTCCGGGGAGTCGAGCGTTATTTATGTCCGAGGCTCTCTTCGGAGTTGGGGGTTAGCGGGAAACAGCTCTACTCTCGAAGGGCCTCGAATCTTCTTGCAGAGCTATTTTAGCCCGCATAAAGGTGAATCGTGGGGGACTAGATTCGAGGCTACCGTTTGTGGAAGGGGGGGTGGGGGTAGGCTTACCACTTTAGGCCTAGCAGGGCCTTCTGCTGCACATGGGAGTTCCTTTCTGCTAAAGATCTTCCACGTGGGATTCCCTCACAGCCAACTAATAAGCATAAATAGCCGACCCGGAATCCTTTGACCACCAGGGGACGGTGGTGCACCTCGCAACAAGACACCACCACGGAACAAAGCGCTCAGCAGCCTCTAACATACGAGACCGCTGAATCTACGGTATCGAAGGAAACCCGGGAGGCGTCAATAAAGGAAGCTTCCCGGAACCCAACCAAATTTGCTCGCCGCAGATCCCAACAAGGGGAAAGGGAAAGGCACGAGCCAGGAAGAGCGGCCGACAGGACGATCGGGAAGTGATCACCCCGAAAAGGTCGTCCCAAATTGACCCTCGGAAATCGAGAAAACAGTCGGGCGAACATAGGGACAAGTCTACAGCTCTAAATGAATCCGTTTGAACATGGTAAGAAGTAAAATCGCCGGAATTTAAAAGACAAAGGGAATCGGATAACAAGAGGGTCTCAACCACTCCGCCCTAGGCATTACGGGCAGTATCACACCAAGATGGGTGGCGAGCATTAAAATCATCAAGTAATGAAAACAGGGTAGTTAAATGGCTTGTGATGTCTAAAAGGTCAGACAGACTCAAAATAAAATCCGGAGGGGATGTACACAGAACAAAGTTAAAAGCTTGGAAACAAAATCCCTCGCAGCAACAGCCTGCAAGGTAGTACCGAGGGGAAGTGGCGCAGAGGAAATTAAGAGAGAAGAACCACCATGGGACACGACACCGGGCGGGAGGAATGGAATTAAAGATTAAACACCAGGAAGAGCCGGGAAAGGCGAGCTCTAAGGGTAGAACGCTAGAAAGCAAGAACTGGAGTTCCTCCCACTTGGGGAGAACCCCTTGATAATTTCATTGTAGGATGCGAAACATTACTATCGTCTAGACACCAACGTCGCGATTCGAGTGATAGAAAACGTCGCAGGTTCCAGACTACTGGAAGGCCAACCAGGAGCAAGCGACAAATTGCGATGAGCTGGGAACGCACCCCAGTGACAGCTGAGAGTCAGAACGAATCCCGAACGTGGAGGGCTCATGGCCCGGAGGCAAAGGGAGATCGAGCAGAGACAAACGAGAACTAAGATGCGAAGATGATGGAACAGAAGGAGGAACATGGTCAGAGGGTAAGGAGGGAAGTGAATCAGCTGGCGAGTAAGGAGCAGGGTCAGAGGGTGAGGAGGGAACAGGGTCAGAAGATAAAGGAACAAGGGTAGAAGGTGAAGGAGACAAAACTGAGGTATGAGACAGAATATTTGCCAGAGGTGAGGGGCGAGGGAGGTCTGTTTTCTTTAAGAGCTCATCTGGCGACTCCCTACTTGGGCATTAGTCGCAGTATTAAAAACATGCCCAGTACTAAGGGAACTTTAAAATCAAATTCAAAAAGACATAAAAAAACCCAAACCTAACACCAAAAATTTTACAAAAAATGGAAAAGGATGCGAGCAGTAAGCAAGCTCAAGCGTCGGGGGGGATATCCCCCGGCGCAGGAGCGTGCGACCTATAAGGGGGAAAAAACAAAGCAAAAAAACCCCTAAAAACCTGGTTAAATAATAGGGAGAAGACGGCCTCCCCCCAAAAGTCAACAAGTACACCAGTCAATGTGCACGCACTCGTCCCGAGTACAAGGAATAGGCAGTAGCGACCCAGCCCAACCCGGTACCGGGACAGGTAACGTGCGCGAAGATCACCCAGACTGGGACATTCTAAAAGAATGTGCTGAACAGTCTGGGGGATGACACAGTCTTCACAATAGGGCACAGGCGAGCGCTCCATCAAATAGCGATGCGTCACACGAGTGTGTCCGATTCGGAGACGACAGAAAGCGACCTGAAGCCGTCGCGGCATTGGGGAATAGGTCCATGGGAACAGTTGCGTCGCAATGGCACGCAACTTTCAAGTTCCCTACGGCTGTCCGAAAAGCTGCCCGTATTCCTGCCATGTAGTCAGTGTGAGGAAGAGCGAAACGCTGGTCCGGTCGCAGAGTCCTCGTGGACTCTTTGGCGCCCTAATCGGCATGTTCATTACCCGCAATTCCTACATGTCCAGGAACCCAGCAGAAGATAATCTCGACATCTGCCCGGCTCACCAAAACCGTGGCGTCACGGATATCGCGAACCAGGGGATGCGGAGATTCCAATGACCCGAGAGCACTCAGGGCGCTTTGAGAGTCACTATAGATCACAATTCGGTCTCGGACCGGGCACGTCGCGTAATCTCCCGTACCGAGTGGTGTATTGCCACCAGCTCGGCCGTGAAGACAGACGCGTAACCTGGTAGAGCCCCGCTGACTTCAAACAGAGGGGATACGGCATGGAAGCCTCTCCCTCTTGGGACTTGGAGCCATCCGTATAAATTGGCACGGTTCCAGCGTGACACGATGTGTGCTCTAAAAAGTTCGAACGGAATACTCCCGGCGCAGTACAAGCTTTGGGAGCAGAGGCGTGGCGACAAATAGCCAAATGTGGTACCCTCCAGGGTGGCGTCCTGGGCAGAACCAGGGGCGCCACCGGCCAGAGAGCTATATCTACTTCTTGAAGGAGTTTCCTGGCCCTAAACCACGGGGCTTAGGGTATGACTGGCGTCTCTCGGCGGCATAGGCACCATCGAGATCAGCTGTGGATGCAGTGAGAGCTGTTGGCGACTGAGGGAGGTGCCGGGCTCGCGCTTACAGGTGAGTGATGCACTGCACGCGGCGCAGAGCGAGTGGCATCACCCCAGCATCGACCAACAGGCTCAAAAAGGGGGAAGAGCGGAAGGCACCGGTCGAAAGGCGAAGGCCGCTGTGGTGGATCGAGTCCACCTTCCGCAATAAACGCTCGGCTGCGGATGCATAAAACTCGCATCCGTAGTTGAGCTTCGAGCGAACAAAGGATCGATAAAAAAGTAAGGCAGTAGCCCTATCAGCGCCCCAAGCGCTGAACGTCACTGAACGGAGAATGTCCATGGCGCGGGTACAAGAGCCCCCAAGGCTGCGAATATCAGCCTCCCAGGTGAGGCGTCGTTCGAATACAAGATCAAGTAAACGGTGCGACTCAACGACACCCAGGCGCACCCCATTAAGAAACAAATCTGGGTCGGGGTGAAGCCGTGGATAGCGGCAGAAGTGCACCACCTTAGTCTTGGCCAAGGAAAACCGAAACCTGTGCGCTTCGGCATAGCGAGAGACGCGGTTCAATGCCTGTTGGAGTCGAAGCTCCAGAGTTGGCATCTGGGCCGTGCCAAAAGAGATCGAAAGGTCGTCCACGTAGAGCGTAGCAAGAACATCTTCCGGCAGCACCGAGGTGATGCCGTTGATGCTCAGGGCAAAGAGTTTGACACTGAGGACACTTCCCTGCGGGACACCCTCTTCCTGCTCCAGTGGGCTGGAGAGGGCTTCCCCCACCCGTACCCGGAATCGACGATCTCGCAAAAATTCAGATATAAAGATTGGGAGGCGTCCCCTCGCCCCCATCGTGTGGAGAGTCTCCATGATACCGTATCGCCATGCGGTATCATAGGCCTTCTCCAGATCGAAAAAGACCGTGACGTAGTGCTGTCTACGAAGGAAAGCCTCGCAGACGGCATTTTCCAGTCGGAGCAGAGCATCCGACGTGGAGGAAAACTTGCGAAGGCCGCACTGTGCGGAAGACAGATGGCCTCCGCTGTCCAGGAAAAAGGCTAATCTAACATTTACCAATTTCTCCATCAACTTGCACACGCAAGAGGTTAGAGAGATTGGGCGGAAACCGGTCGGAGTAGAGTGATCTCTCCCCGGTTTGCGAAAGGCGAGCACAGTAGCGATTCGCCAAGAGTCTGGGAGAAGACCTTCCACCCAGATCCTGTTGAACAAATCTAACAGAAAGGCCATGCCTCGCTCATTAAGGTGTCGAAGCATGGCGTACGGGACATCGTCCGGACCATGGGCGGTGTCCGCGCACGAAGCGAGGGCGGAGCGCAACTCACTCACAGTAAACTTGTCGTTGAAGGTTTCTCCGCCTCTGGAGGTAAAGTCCAGCCGGCGGCCTTCCGCGACATCACGACGTGCATTGAATGCTGGCGAAGCAGCATCACGGCTAGAGAATGCGGAAAAAGCGGTAGCTAAGGATTCCGCCACGGACGCGGGGTCCGAGATTGCGGTCCCATTCTCCTGGAGAACGGGAGGGGGGTCCTGCGAGAACTTGCCCCGAATCCTTTTGACTCGCTTCCACACCTCAGCTAAAGGAGTCTACTCGTTAAGTGAAGACACTTATGCCCGCCAAGAAGAGTGGCGGGCGTGCTTCGAAATTTACCGGAACCTAGCCCTAGCCCGACGAAATTCAGCGACAGTGAAATCGTTCGGGCGGCGCTTATAGCGCATGTAGGCATAACGCTTCTGTTTGAGGGCCGTCTCACACTCGGCCGACCACCATGGGAGTGGTCGGCGTGCAAAACGGCCAGACGTCCTAGGAATAGTAGTCAGGCCCACGGCGATGAGGTTGCCGGAGAAGAACTCAACGGCCTCATCTACCGACCTAAACTCCTCGACTGAGATAGAGAATTCAGTCATTTCCTGAAATGCAGGCCACCGCGCCCGCGCCAAGCACCACCGAGGTGGTCTCTCAGGCGGCAGTTGCCCTGAAAATGATATTTGAATGGGAAAGTGATCACTACCATGGAGGTCATCGACCACCCCCCAATCAAAATCAGGCTGTGCATCCGAAGAGCACAAAGATAGGTCAAGGCAAGAAAATGAAGCGGTTCTCGGACAGTGATGCGTAAACTCATCCACATTTAGGACACCTATCTCAAGCTCTTCGATCAGATCGGCAAGGACTTGTCCCCTGGGATTTATGGAGTAATCTCCCCAGAGAGGATGCCTGCCGTTCAGATCTCCAAGCAAGAGATAGGGCCTCGGCAACCGTGCCACGACGCGGCGGAAGTCCCCCGCGTCGAAGTCAGCTGACGGTGGAATGTACGCAGAAATGTTAGTATACCTCCTATCCAGGTGCAGCTGCACAGCCACTGCCTGAAAGGAGGTATCTAAAGAGAAAGGAAGAACGGAGACATCATGCCGGGTGTGAACCGCGCATCCCCCAGCGCAGCCATCCCGCGGTGGTAGGGTCGCAAGACCCTTATACCCCGGGAGGGCAGGCAGGGGGCACGCGCCTAGCATGATCTCCTGCAAAAAGATAGCTAACGGAGAATGGGACGAGACGAGCCTCCGCAGCTCCTCTCAGTTGGCCCGGAGTCCACGGCAATTCCATTAAAGGAATGTGCCCTCCAGGCCTATCTCGGAGGAGACGCGGGGGCCCTCCTCGAACTGAAGACCCTCACGGGAATGGCCGTACGCTGTCGCCTTCGACGACTTATTGGGGGAGGTTGGGCTCGCCATGCGAGTCTTTTCCTCCCTCCGCCTCGAAACCTTAGGCGGGCGTTGCGGCATCGGAGGCGAGGGGCCTTCTTTTCGAGGAACCACCGTCTCCGAGCCACTCACTCTACCTCGGGGAGAGGGCGAAGGAGCCGAAGCTCCTTTGGGGGGGGGGGGCAGCTTTAGGAACTCCGGGAGATGGCCTGGCAACCAACTTCTGGAGTGTTGCCTCCTGTGAGTCTAACAACTCGGTGGAGGCGCGTGGCCGTTTCGCCTTACGGGAACCGGTCACGCTGAGGGAGCTGCGGCTAAGTGTGAGCCCTTTTTGCCGCCAGCTTTACCAGGGGAACACCCGGGTTGGGTAGAGCTGCACAAAGGCTCCGAATGGGCGCGGAAACAACCGTGCTCGTTGGCCTGGATGGGCCAGGAGTAGAGGGTGGCTTTCTAACTATTGAGGCATATGACGTCCCAGGGAGAGCTAGGCGCGCCAGGACCAAGTCCTTAACCTCACGGAATGAGAGTCGATCCTGGGCCTGAACGGCCAGGAGTTTTTTCTCGAGGAGATATGCACCACATTGCTTCGAAGAAGCAGGGTGCGGCTTCCGCAATTGACACACTTGGCCACACACGATTTAGACTTATCGTGTGGGACCTTGGAGCAATTTACACAGAGTTCGGGTGACCCCGACTTTGCACGTCTACAGGAGAGATTCGCATGGCCGAAGCGGTGACAGTAATAGCACCGCCGCGGCAGTGGCACGAATGCCTTCACGCGGTAGCGGTACCAACCAGCATGCACTTATTCAGGGAGCTTGTCACAGTCGAACGTGACGAAGAGTGTAGACGTGGGTCTCGAGGCCCCTCCCTGTTTTTCTCATCACACCATCGACCTTGACCGCCCCATGGTCGGCCAGCTCTAGGGTGATGTCCTCAATGGAGTAGTCAACGAGTTCCCTCGCATAAACTACTCCTTTCACAAAGTTCATGGTAGAGTGCGGCGTCACACTCACCGGGGTGCCATGAAGCGTCCGAAGACCACTTATCTTGGCCGCCTCGGTGGGATTCGCCTGAAGGCTCCCGTCGGAGAAAAGGGTCACCTTCGGCTCTCTACCAATTTCACTGGCTAATCCTCTCCTCTGATGGATCATGTTGCCCTTGGACAACATGGTGCCATCAGTGGAGCGAATAACGAGGAAGCGCTTGAAGCGAGCGGGCTCGAAAACGCCAGGTAACCTCTGAATGACGGGCCCTAATGTCATCGAGGCTCCGCCCTGTGCACTTTTGGTCTTAGTCAGGGGATCCGCACACGGGGGGGGGGGGTAGAGGGGCCGGATGTGCCGATCTTGGCTTGTTTGCTTGCCAAAGTGGCAGCAGACCCATCCGTCCCCGCGGATGGAGAGGAGCCCCGAGTCTTTTTATGAGATGAGGGCGGTGAATGAACCCGCTTCTAACCTCCACCGGAAGAAGCCTCCATGCCAGATGGCCCGGCCTCTGCGAGGTCACTTCCTGAAATTGAGAAGGTCCTGGTAGTCCTAGGGGCACCTGCTGGAGGAGATCCCTCCCCTCCTTGTACTGCTTCGGAAACCACAGGCGTTTGAGGAGGACCTTGCATAGGGGTGGATTCGGGTTCGGTGCTTGGCGCCGAGCCCAGATTCCTCCCCATGGAAGGCCCTACCGTCTGAGGCTCCTCAAGGACCATGTGTGTCACAGGAGGGGACTCCAGTTGGCCATCCCCTCCCAAGACATCGCAGGTCCCGTTGGCTCTATTGTCACTAGTCTTGTGTGGGGAGGCACAGGCCTTGACCCCGGCAAGGTTTAATATTCTTGCCAGCAGGTGTTTTGAGGGAAGCGGCCGAAGAGGCCTGGCTTCCCTCTCCCCCCTAAGGGGGTTTGCCCTACCAAGCCGCTTACACGAGGGGTGGTCGGCAATGGGGTGCCTGCTGGCTTTCTTGGCAGTCCCCTTGGAAAGCAAAGAGGGAACTGCCGCTGGAAAAAGCGAGGCTCCCGAAAGCACCTCTAGAGAATGGGGTGAGGGGGAGTCCCCTCCAACCATAGGTGAACGAGAGGAGTAAGCCTCCTCTCCGGTTAGAGAAATATGGAGGGTCCAATGCGCAAGCACAAGGGGGAAGGACCTCCATTTTTTCGGTGGAGCTGCACGAGGGAGGCTCCGTCGTTGTTATAGGGGGAATTAAGGGGAGATGTTTTTTTGCATCATTGGGCATGGTGACCCTCTTTGTTTTACGGGACGTAATCGCTCACCACTTCTTGCAGTAGACCGCACTCCAAGAGGTGCTTACAGGCCCGGCGGCGCCATTTGGGACCACCCCTCCAGCTTGGTAGCCTGGCAGTCCGTCGGCATGGCGGCTCCACCTTGAACACTGCGTAAAAAAGATGGATTTTGAAGACTAGAGGAAAAGGGATGTGAGGAAGTTATGGGTGGGGATCAAGCAGGTTGTTAAAAACCAACCACCCCAGCTCGGAGCTCAGGGGTTAGGGAACATTGTCTTCTACCCCCTCAGCCCCGATCCAGGACGGTTGGCTGAGAGGAAGGTCAGCATCTACCCTGTGAAATTAGAGGCTGACCAGAGAAAGTTTGGGGAGAGGTTGTATGAAAAGCGACGAAGTAGGCGAGTAATACAGGCTATCTGAAGGAAGGGAGGCAAAGCTGGGGCGGGACGGGGAGCTGGATCCCGTCAGCACGGCGGCAAGGATGGCAAATCGCCGCGCCCCTTATGGGGTATTGCGGGATGCAATAGCTCATCACCCCTCTCTTCAAGGGATGCGTACATGCTTGGCAGAGCCAGGTGCCGTTATTTATGGCCGCCCCTCCCACCTGATGACCTGGCTGCCCTTCAGCATGGCGGCTCCACCTTTGGCACGGCGAGGAATTGAGTGTGTGAAGAGAAAAGGAAAAGGGATGTAACACCATCCCGAATGTGAGCTCAGGGGTTAGGGAACGTTGTCCCCCACACCCCCAGCCCCGATCTGGCACGGTTGGCTGAGGTCAGCATCTACCCTGTGAAATTATAGGCTGACCCGAGAAAGTTATGGGAGGTTGTATGAAAAGCGAGGAAACAAGTATTTTGCACGAAGGAAAAGTCTAAGCAGAGGTCGGACGGGGTGCTGAACCCCGTCAGCACGGCAAATCGCCGCGCCTCTTACGGGGACAAGGAACAGGGTAAGAGGCAAGAAGACTGAACCGGGTGAACTTCCGCCTGGACAATGACATCGGTGATGCCAACGGGAAAGGCCGTGGAGGATAAAACGTCAAAACTGAGGACGCCTCAACAACCGACTCGCTGGTCAAACCAGTCTCATCAGAGGCAGCGCGCTTGGACTTCGAACGGGAGGAACAGCGGGGGCAGACGCCTGCAGGAAATGCCAGATATCCTCCAGTGTCTTAGCTCGGTCGGTCTCGCGACAGTGAGGAACATGAGAAGAGACCAATTGCAAAGGAGGGCGCAACGAAGGAATCTCGAGGAGCAACACAGGGACCGCAAGAAAAAAAAATTAATAATTTTTACGGTCCTTATTAAGGCTCATTGTGCTGAAAGAAAGAGGCTAAGCTGGGACCGGACGGGGCACTGAGTCCTGTCGGCACGGCGACCAGAAAGGCATATCGACGCCCCCTTACGGGGTGCAGGGTGAAGAAGAATTGGTACAGAAATCGAAGTGGGGTTAGCAGGCGAAACAGAATGCCAAGCTGGGGCCGAACAGAGCGCCGATTCCCGTCAGCACGGCTGCCAGGAGCAAATCGCTGTGCCCCTTACAGGAAAGGTTCCTTGTTTAAAGGGAGGGGGCGACCGGTGAAGATGAAGGCTGGTGGGTTATGAGCACCGATATGCTAGGACCACTAGTCACAACGGTAGTACGAGTGTTGAGAATGTGATGCCTACTTCGTGTCTAATTTTGCATGGCATCTAGAGACACCCGATCATAGGGGGCGAACGCGAATCTCCTGGTGATAGCGGTCGTCAGTACACTTCCTGTCGGCCACCAGTTGAGAGTGCGTCCATTCTGTGCAACAATCTGGGTCATTATGGCCCAATTGTCCACATTAAAAGCACAGATTCCAACTACTCTTACAATATTTTGCGGGGTGGGTGAATATGCCTGTTACAGCACTGGAGTGGGGTGAAGTTCTTCTTGCTCGTATGAGTTCCTGCAAATTTTATAAATATTGGCAGCGTGTTGTTTTTATCTTAACAATCCTAAATGGAGTGGAAAAACGAAATAGCTTACAATACTGACTGGCTCAAAATTATTTTGTTGGTCGGTGAAGACTTCTTCGATAACTGAAGCGATGAAATAGTCCGTGGCATCAGGTCCTAGAAGTTACCTACTAGCACCGTGCAGGTTCGTACATTAAATTCGTTCCTATCACTGGCCAAGATTGCAGGCTAAGCAGGCGTTGGGAGAATGATTTGAGGTAGCTCGTACTATTATCTCGGAGCGTGAGTCGGCAATTGAGAAGTCAGGAGCGGCTTTAGGGAACATTTCTCTCAAGGCATGGTACGCGTGTAAACCAGACCTTTTGTTCTTCTGGAGTACGTAAAGATATATAGTGAGATCATGCAGAGGGAACTAGAATGCTATCGAGTTTATTGAGATACAGGCGTGCAAGGGACAACCGAGCCACTCAAAACAGCACTAAAAATTTTGCGAATTCTTACGAGTTATGATGACAATTGTTTATTCTCCTATTGGTTGATATTGCGGGGCGGGAGTACTTATAAGTGGTTCCTGCGACTATTTTTGTTTCTGGGATAGAAGCTGTCGCGTAGACCTCGAACTCGCCTGGTGCGGAGAAGTCTGTGATCGTATCCAGGGGGAGGAAAGGGTCGGAAGATTTTTTTTATTATTATTATCGCGGGACGCAAACGCTAATCACCCCCACGCAGTAGCCCGCTCTGCGAGGTGCTGACACCATTCGAGGCGTAAAATAAATAGTGCGGAAATAAAGAAAGGGGATGCCAGAAAGATGAGGGTGGGGGTGAAGCAGGTTGTTAAAAAAAAAAACATCCCAAACCGGAGCACACGGGAGGAGGTTGTCCCCTCCACCCTCAGCCCCAATCCGAAATGGCGTGCTGAGGGGAAGCTGGTCGGCATCTACCCTTTAAACTAGAGGCTGATTAGAGAAAGTTGTATTACATGTAAGGAAGCAGGGTAAGAAGACTGTGTCAGAAAGAAAATGAAGAGGCTAAACTGGGGCCGGACAGGTTGTTGCGCATTAGAATGTTGGTTGATATTGAGAGAGGAAGCCCCCGAAATGGTTGCTGCGACGATTTCCGTTTGAAAGCGAGATAGAGGCTGTGGCGTAGGCCACAAACTTGCCTGGTCCGAAGAGAAGTCCGTGATCGTAATCAGTGGGGACGCATGGGTCGCGTGATCAAGAGGTTTTTCAAGTTTTCATCGATGGGCATGGGGACCCTATTATTATCGCGGGTGATAAGAAGCTGGTCGCTATATACCCTGTGAAATTAGAGTTCGACCAGAGAAAGTTGTGAGGTTGTATGGAAAATGAGGAAGGAGGGTAAGAAGACAAGCTGTCAGAAAGGAGGGGGGGGGGGGGAAGAAAAAAAAAGAAAAAAAAGAGGCTAAGCTGGGGCCGGACGGGGCGCTGAGACCCGTCAGCACGGTAGCCAGGAAGGAAAAACCCGTGCCCCTTACGGGGAACCATAACTGATGGTTGAGGTAAATAGAGCAGTAGTCATCCCACGAGGGGTTAGAAAGGAAGTAAACTTCGAATTAGCAACTAGAGCACGCCAATGAAAGATGAGGGCGCTACTATGCTCGCCAGGGTCCTGCATGATCAGCCTTTTATGGCCATGGTGCAGTAGAATGTAAGATCCCAGGGGTTGACCAAAGGCTCATACACCTCACCCCTTGCCAATAGAAGACTGCCCTTAAGCTAGATCCGGTTATGATACAGCAGGATGCAACTTGAGGAAAAATATTAACGTGCGATGAGGGGGTGGGAATCGGTGTTTCTGATTGGCTAGAACAAAGCCATGTATGTGAGTAAAGTTTGGACGATTGTACAAGTTGATTCCGTGCTTCATTGCCTCTATGAATGAAGCAGTCGTTACTTTTCCAATTTCCGCACAATGGGCAACAGCGGTTTATAGGCGGCTAGTAACAGGACCAGTGTCTGCAGGATGATGCGTGACAAATTCTTTGCCAGTCTGCCAATGATGAAGGTCTAGTTGCTAAGGGTAGCATCATCGGTTTCCCCCCCTCCCCCCACCACCACACACACACAGACATACAAAGTAATCATACACACTTGTAATAATCTCTTTTTTAATTTTTTTTTTGTGGTTCCAATTTGTTTTTTCATATTTATTTCTTTGGGAACCACTTATTTGACCAACATTATTTTTTTTAGCCTTTTTTAAGTAATTATTACATGCTTCTTTTTTTCAAAGTTGGTCTTGCTACATGGCTTTTTTCAAACTTACAAAAGATACAAGCTGACTTTGCCCCTTTCCCCCACAGATAACTATGATCTACATTTAATGATACTTATCACAAAACCATTTTTAAAAACTCTATACATAATCAAAATATTAAATAGTAACAGGGAAATTTTTTTCTTATGTTACAATATAATTTCCTAAGTATTTATAGCAAGGATACAACTAGGTTTTAGCTAGAATCAAAATCTCATATGCTCGAGCTATCTAGGCAAAAAATGACTTAGATGAACATGTATTTAATTCTGCCTTTACAAAAAAAAATACTTCACTTCATAATTCATTTACAGTGTGAACTGAATAAACTGTTCAGCGTAGGTTACTCTTTATATATATATATATATATATATATATATATATATATATATATATATATATATATATATAAACAAACCTAAATATGCACTGTATATGTATACATAATGCTAGAAAACTCCTTTGAAGACAGGAAGGCACAGCAATCAAAACAGAAAACATTGTTGGATATGAGAGAAAACAAAGGAAGATGGCAGAGGGTGGAACAGAAGGAGGGATGTGAAGGATGATGATCTTCCTCTTCTACCGCCTCCAAGATCTAGTTCCTTCATCACCCTCCTCTTCTTCTTCCTCCAACTCGTCTTCAAAGATGTAGCTGCCGATTTCCTCTGTCTCCACTTCTTCGACGATCTCTTCGGTGATTTCCTCCTGCCGAGGACGTCAACAAGCTGTTGAATTGGCGATACTACCACACCCCCCTTAAACGTCCCACATGTACTCAACACGAGTTGCGACCTATGTAGGGAGAAAGGCCCGCTGCCCCCATAAACATAAGCTACACTGGATTTAATTTTAAGATGGTACCTAGAACCGGAACGATTTTTGCGGCGACAAATGGTTCGGAATCCACGTTTAACGTCATCACTGAGATATGCACCAGACCGTGTCGTTTTGTGCATCAATAAACTATTTCTTCCTTGGTTGGATCTTCGTAGGCGTGGGAAGACAAGAGGTAATCGACAGTTAAAATCCCCGAACCCAACAGTAGTAGTGTTACGGCGAAGTGACCCGTTATAGAAAAGTCAATCTACCAGGTCAGGCTGGGCAGACTTGGAAGATATTATTAGCACGACACGAAAGGTTAAAGTCGAAGGCCGAAAGAAAAGATGCAGGGGTAGAAAAAAAACAAAGCCATTAGCCCCCCCCCTCCCCCAAATGTAGTGATTTATTATACATAAAAAATATAGCCTAAGGTCGTAGTAGAAACAACCCCCACAAAAAATGTAAAGATGATTTTAATACATAAAAAACAAACTACAAGGTAAAGAAATTAAAAACGCGTCGACCTATGGCCAGGACAGGAACAAAGAACTGTTTTACCCGTAGTAATATGAGAAGGCGAAGCGCCTTCTCCCTTAAAAGAAACTTGGAGGGGCCCATAGTAAAGCACATGGGGGGAGGGGGCTTCTTTTTTTTTTAAGTGTAGCTTGCCAAAGGTGCGACCCTCCACCAATTAAAGGCGTATTGTTAGGGTCTTCGCTCACTCCACCACCAAGGTTGGGCGAGGTTTCACTAACTAGAATATGATCTCAAATTGTGGCTTTATCAGCACACACGAAATATCCCCCAAATTTGTCACCCTATAAAAAAATGATTATGGTGGTGGCCTATATCTCGCGTTCAAACAGGTCCCGCCTATCCCGTTTCTGATATTCAGATTTTTCGAGTGCTCCAACTCTGGACGCGTTAAAGGCGTTCGCGCCTTTAAGGCAACGCACACCGACCGGTAGTGGACCAGTGGACGGTCCCTTCCCGAAGGCCGCAGCTTCTAACTGAGCAGCTAGAGAGGCAGGTGCGACAGAGGAAAATCCCTAATACAGTCGTACTAGTAATCGACAAACAGCCAGGATGTGAAGATGCTATGTAACAGACCCAGAGTTTTAGTAGGCCCGGCAGCCAACAGGCAGTAAAGGCCGGCTCCAGACAGTAGAGCCTTATGCACCTGATGACAATCTTTCCATTAATCGCGGCCCAACGCCCAGGCCCCTCAAGCTTGGTCTCTTGCAATCTGGTAGGGGTTAAAGGGCATGGTTTATAGAAGCTCCGAAGCCTCTCCTCTGACCTAAAGGTAATAAGAAGCAATACCCTTAGAACAAAAGGGGGCATAGAGGGATCGGGAAACGAACCAGTCCCTGGGCCCAGTCAACTCAGTGAGCCAGGCCTTTCCTGTGAGCACTCTTAGCTGGGTGGACGTGCACTCATCCAAGTACAGGGTGTAGCAATCTACACCCTGTACCAGTTTTTTTTTTTTAATTCACTCATCTGACGACTGCCTTCAAGACCACAAGTTACTGTAATTAAAATTCTAGCCTAGTACTAGGTTATTCTAAAATTCACCCGCCCCCCCCCAAAAAAAAACACGTTCCCACATCGGGAGGAACGTGCGCGAAGATCCCCTATCTTGGGAAATTCAACAAGAATGTGCCGAACAGTCTAGGGAACAATGCAGTAGTCAGAATAATGCGCAGGCGAGCGTTCCATCAAATGGCGATGAGTGTCGCGAGTGTGCCCAATTCAAAGACGACTTGAAGGCGTCGCGTCCTGGTCAGGAGTAGATGAGGAGAGATCAGATGAAGTGGCGAATGTAGGCAGAGTGAAAATATTGGAAGATAAGAAGCCGCAAGTCCTGCTAGCACTGGGGAAGTGAAGGTAAGCAGCTGCGGGCACTGTACTGTGCTCAAGAGGCCGTGGCAGCAGAGGGTGCTTAACTGAGAGCAGTCGAGTCGGGAGGGACTGTCGCTCCACCAGGTACCAGTGTATCAGTCTACGCAGGGTAACCCCCCCCCCCTTCCCCCACAGTAGAGTTCGCCAGAAGGGTCCGGTCCCATAATCCTAGCCAATACCTGATGCTGATGGAACTTTTGTCCTCCGGACAGAATGCTTCCATCCACAGAACTGATCATCAGAAATCTCTTGAAACCAGGGTGGAGGGTGGGCTCGAAGACGCAAGGTAGCTGCTCGATAAAGGGCTATGACGCTAGAGGTTCATCGCACCTATTTGGTTTAGCAGTTTGGATTTTGCTTTCTCCACCTGAGTGCTTCGAAGCTCGACGTGCCATCCTTGACTTGGTCTCAACCCCGCCACAACTTGCCTCATCAATTACCCCGGAAGAGAAAAACTAGCCTTTTTACTCTTCTTTTTCTATGTGGATGAGAACGCCGTATTCTCTTCCTCACATAGCGGCCCTGAGGCTGGACATGCAAGCCTCAGCTAGGTCCTTTGCCGAAATAGCAAAGGAACCGGCCGTCTGTTAACCTCACCGCAAGGAGGCGAGCTCTCATCTCCCATTGAGTCTTTGGGGGCCCCATGTTTCCTTAGGAGAACCTCGCCCCGAAGCGGACTTAGGAAGTGGGCTATTTCCCACCCAGTCACTGTACTCTCCCAGCTGGAACGGTCCGGTCTGGGACTAGGAACTTTGGGACCAGCCTTCACCTCATGAGGCCTCCATTTAGCCATTCCCTCACAAAGCGTCGGGGAACCCGACCAAGGGATCAATAGCTTCTTGGGTCTCGAGTACCAGAGCGTAAGCCCATAACGGGAAAAAGGCTAACCAGAACCTATGGGGTCCCCGCCCCTTTTCCCTCTAAAAGGAATTCACATAGGCACTTAGGCTTCGCTTACTCGGCAGCGCAGGGGAGGGGGAGGGGGGGGGGTTGTCAGACACCTCTAAAGTCGACCTATGCGTGGTGGGCTAGATCTCGTGTCCATCCCCTCTCGTCTCTGTTTACCTTTCATGGGCCCCAAACGGGAAGCGTTAAAGGGTATTTGATGTTCGCGCTTGTGCTACACTCACAGGAGTCACTCCCCAAAGGCTGCAGTTCCTAACTAGGCGAGACAGAGTGGATTTCTTTACTACGGCCAGGACCTAGTTTAGTTGGTCTGGTAGTCAATAAGGCAGTAAAACTAGCCACCATAGAGAATACACTGTACTTCCTCATGCATTCAAGAATGGCCACAGAGTGATATCTGTCAATTAGGCGCAGGGAATGGGTTATTGGGGCTAAACCACACATCCCATTATTCACACACTAACGACAAGGAACCCTCAAGGCTGATTGATCTCTTGCAACCTGCGGGGGTTGTTTATAGAGGTGCCAAAACTTCTCTTGAGACAAGGCTCATAGGTAGCTGGTTATCACCCAAAACCTAGATGAAGAAAAAATGAGAAGGTCAAAGAAAGGGATAGCCTTAGAAAAAAAGCATGGCATAGAGGAAACGGGGAAAACGAACCCCCTTTCCAAGGCCCAGTCAAAGAGTTCAAGTCAGGCTTCCATACGATCACCAACAAGGTCATCGAAAAAAACAGCCTAAATCTTAGCAGACCATTAAAAAAATAAGGTATTAATACCAAAAAAGGGCAAAAAACAAAACAACCCGACCCCCAAAATCAAAAGGAGAAAAGGCAGGCTCCGGCGTCGAGGGGGAGGCAGGCCTCATTGGGCCCCCGGGCATGTAACTAACACGAAAAAATAAATACTTGTATTGTGGTATAACCAAATGTGCACAAACTCGTCCCGAGTAAAAGTGACGAGGGGGACAACGCAGTCGTTGCATTAAGGTGCAGGCGAGCGCTCCATCAAATGGCGGTGCGTCTCGCGAATGTGCCGGATTCGGAGACGGCAGAAGATAACTTGCAGCGTCAGGGCACTGGGGGTATGACCAGGGAGAAGGTAGGGGCGCAATGGCGGGCAACTTTAGGTTCCCGTAAGCAGTCTCCCAACATCTTTGACAGGCAGCCTAAAGCGCTGACCAGATTCTTGCTATGTAGTCAGTGTAGGGAAAGAGCGAAACGCTGGCTCGGTCAATCAGTCTTTGCGGACTCTTGGGCGCGATTATTTACAGCAATCTTCGCAGGTCCAAGAAGCCAGAAGATAATTTGGATATGCTTCCAGCTCCCGGCAGTCACAGATACCGCGAACAAGGTGGTGCTGAGATTCCAATGCCCCGAGAGCACTTAGTGTCGATATAAATCACAATTTCGTCCCCACACCAGGTACAGTGGGTGATCTGCCCCAGAGTAGTGTATTGCAACCAGGCGGCCGTAAAGACAGACGAAACGAACTGCTAGAGCAACAGAAACTTCAAACCGAGGTCGGTATGGAAGCCGACCCACTCCATGGATGTCTCTAACGTGACACAAACTGCACTGCAAAATGTTAGAACGCAATACTCCCAGCGCTATGGAAGCAGAGGTATGGCTAAAAAAGGTCAGACGTGGCCTCTGAGTAGAACCAGAGGCGCTACCGGCCCGAGAACTAGATCGAATTCTCGCAGGAGTTGCCTAGCCCTGCTGAAAGGCTTAGGGTACTCTAGGCGTTTCTCAGTGGAATAGACAGAATCGAGATCGGAGGCGGAAGCAATGAGAGCCGTTGGCGACTGAGGGAGACATCGGGCCCGCGCGTAACAAGGGCAGAATGCAGTGTTGGGCGCAGAGCAAGTGGTATCTAATAGCTCCCCAAGCCGGCAGACCTGCGAGAACCGCTTTGGATAGTAAGAGCAGAAGTCGCAAAGGGTTAACAAGGTAGGTGATCACATTATTATCATCATACACTGGCACTGTCTTTTTCGGGCGGACATGCAACCTTACATGAGGTACCATGTGTAGTGAGCCTGTGGGTGGGTCCTTAATCCTAGTGATTTTTTTTTTACGAGGTAGAAGAGATAGTCGCAGACAAAAGTGGTTCGTCCTTGAATTAAAGTCTACCCAGTGACGGGGGCTTTCCTATTTGCACTCAGGCCGGAAGGACGTGCCGCTCCTCCAGGTACCAATTCTAAGTTTATACAGGGTACCACTTCCCTTGGTGACTTGGTACGAAATGAGAACCCACTGAGGAGGGGGTAAGGGGGTAAGAAGCTCCAACTCACCTCGTCATCCTGAGCGACATCAGAAGTGGAATGCGAGAGAGAATTGTTGCCAATGACATTACTGCGGTTACTGCTGCTGATCATCATGGCACCCTGCTGGGCACGGACGTTTTTCTGAAGGCAATTCAATCCACCGGCCGCGGTGTTAATCCCCGGAGAACTCACTGGGATTGGGGGAGGACTGGGCCCCGCAGCCACTTCCGAAGCCCACGTTAGAGTGAGGAGGCGGTCTCCAAGGTTACGCCCTTCACTCATCGCTTTCTCGGCGTCCCTCCTGTTCGCGTACTGGACAGCGATTGCGGGCGTTAACTTATCCCACGCGTACGTCACCACAGTGCCCAGGGCCTTGAAGATTAGGGGAAAGGGTATATTAGTAGCGTTCAAAATCTCTCGCTTATTTACTCCCTAATCCGCAGTAAGATTACCGCATTTGTGATGTCAATTCCCAAGTCTTCGACTGTGACAACGGAGGAAATAAACCGATATACCCAATTAGCAACACGAATCGTCATATAACTTACTCGCCGAACCTCCTACCTCTTCTGCGAGGTGGGCGGTTCATAAGAAGGCCACCACGGCTTATGGGTGGGTTCACAGGTTCCTAAAAGCGATGATGTGTGTATTGCGCGCGAGCTTGTGAGGTTTGGGCAGTCAATGAGTAGGTGTGTAATGTCTAGGGTCTGGTTGTATCTGGCGGATGTTGGTCTCGGAGCAAGGTTTTTTCTGCATTCGTATTATCTGAGTATAGTGGAGTGACTTCACCTGAGTTGAAAAGGGATTACTCGGTGCGTTCTGTGTAGTGATTTCTCTGAGTAGTTTATTAAGGGCGCGGGGAGGGGGGTTGTCTAGGATGTTATTTAGTGGTAATGCGTTCAACTATCTTTGGGTGAAGGTAGTGCGGATGTATTTGATTAAATTCGTGCTTGGTGGTGTGGGAGGAAGGTTATTGTAGGTGTTGGAAGTAGTGTGCTGGCGCTGTTTTCTTGTGTCTGGGTGGTGGAGGCTTTGCTGCCAGATGATGTGGGTTCGGATACGTCATTGCTTTGCTGAAGTGTTGAGTTCCAATCATGTCAAGGTGTATTTTGTTTCGGCATGTAGGTGTGCTGCGTGTATATTCTGTAATTGTTCTGTGTGGTTTGAGTGTTTGTGTGAGATTTGGCTGTGATTAAGTACTATGCAGGTACTGTGTAGTTGGGGGGAGGGTGCAGATGAATTGTTTGTATAGACTGGTGAGAGGCTCTTTCTGTTGTCAAAATGTAATGTTTGGTAGTGATTTGAGGGCGTTGATTTTTTTGTGGCGTTGTGTGGGTTTTGAATGTCATGCGGGTGTTTAGTGTGGGTCCTAAAATGGTGGTACTTTTGTTTAGTAGCAGGTGTAGTCCGTTTAGTCTCATTTCGGGGTGTTTGTTCGATTTGTGATAGTAGGGTGTGAAAACCGTTATTATTTATTTGTTGCTGAGGCAGTGATCCAGTTTTGTGCGAGCCAGAGTTCTAGTGTGTATATATGTATGTTGTTGGAGTGTCCTGCTTGCTGTTGTGATTGAGGGGTATTGTGGTGTGAGAGAGATGTCGTCTGCACAGGTGGTGTTGAATAATGGGGTTTGTGGTTGTGGGATGTCATGTGTGAATAGGTTGAATAGTAGGTGTGAGAAAATGACTCCTTGTGGGAGGCCAGTGTAGAGTGATCGAGTGTATGATTCAAGGGTTCGGTGGGTGACTTTGGCCTGTCTGCCAATGATGAAGTTTATTATCCATTTATTGACGATGTTGTCGAGGTTGGTGTTCAAGATTTTGTGGGCTAGGATGTGTTTTGGTACTGTGTAGAAGGCTTTGTTTATGTCTATTGCACCAAGGATTGTACGTGAGGGGGCTAAGGCCTGGTTGAAATCATCGAGTATGTGTTGTGCGAAGTTGGGAGGAGGGTCTTGGTTGAGTGTGCTTTCATGACACCGTGCTGTGACTGAGACATGTATGTTTGAGCTGATTCTTTGGTGTATTAGTTTTTTGAGTGTTTTTGATAGTCTGCACAGAAGTGAGATTGTGAGATAGGAGTTAGCTTGTGTTGGAGGAGCTCATCTGGGCATAAGTGGCCGTTATAATTATCTATAGCCTATTCCTAGGGTACAGAAAAAAAACACATTAGTAGACGGGAGGCTTAACACACACTGCTCTGGATGAGCCATTTTTTAAAGTTTATTCTCTCTTTTGTTAGCTACCAGCGACGGCAGGGTAGGCGAAATTACAAAAAAACAAACAAACTATTTTTAGTCCGGGCAAATCAAAAACTAAATATAAGTTGCTGTAAGACGCAGGGGAGCAATCCATCAAATGGCGGTGCGTCCAGAGAGTGTGTCCAATTCGGGGATAACAGAAAGCAAACTGAAGCCGTCACGACATTGGGGAGTAGGCCCATGGGAACAGTCGCGGCGCAATGGCACACAACTTTAAGTTCCTCTCAGCCGTCTCCCATTTTCTTTGCCAGGCAGCTTGGACAGTTGACCTGATTCTTGCCATGGGGCACTCATTCCCGGCAATCTCTACATGTCCAGGGACCTAGCATACCTAAAGTTGATTACGGACTGGTGAGCCTCGCTAAGTAATCCAAAACGTATCCATAGGCTTATTATACCAGAGGTTTCTCTGAAACCAGTGTCTCCGACCATTTTACCCATGTATAGTCAAATTTAGCATAGCAACTAACAGTCATTTGAGAGACACTCCCAATACCTAGTTCAAAGAGAATCAGCAATCAGCACCCCCCACCCCCAAATGAGGTCAATGTCTATCAATTTCACAAAAACTTCACATCATTTCCTACACCTTCACACCATATCAAGCATAAGGCCACCCATTATTATTTCCACAATAAGGGACATATATTTGTAAAGCAGGAATCATAACCAATATGTTCCTACGGGTCATGGAGTAAGAGGGGGCTAAGCACCGTTAGAGGGGCAGCACTCGTAAGTGTTCCTGCAAGCGCAATACACGGACTGCGCACAGTCATCCATGAGTACCCTTAATGCGCACAACCATTTTCTGGGAAAGCGGAAGATAAAGAAAGTTAAATGATCACATTCAACGAATTTAAGCCAAAGCGACAGGAGGATTTATAAGATAGATCCTTGAAGTACACCGGTACAGTTTGTGCATCTTTCGGGCCCTGCAATTTGCACAGGTACAATACACACTGCCTCCCACGCCATCCCAAGGAACTACAGACACTACGCTCAAGTATCAACTAAATAAATACCTCACCCTCTTCATCCTACCTCGTACCACCGAAATAACTCCTCAAAACGGACGTTGTTAAGGGATTACGACCAGGGTATTGTAGCGTCGACTTGAGCCTATGGGGCCAACACAAAATCCCTCACCTCAACGGTAACCAATTTTTATAAGGTGGTGTCGGTGGACATCAACGTGTCCCTAAAAAAGATCCACCCCTTTATGACCTATCAAACCCAGAACAACACATTCCTTCCTCCAGCCCCAAGCGATGGAGCGCTGTGTATTAGAGCATTTCGTCAAGTCATGGTTCATCACTAGTAACCAAATGACATTTATAAAAATGCGTCGGCAACTTACAATCAAATTCCACATTTTTCAGGTCGGAGAGAGATGGGGGATGGGGAAATTTATCCTAGCATGTCCATCTGAAGTCTACGAGATCATACTCGAAACTCGCTCAGGCATTACCTTGGTGCCCAGGGGTAAAAATTGATACTAAATGATTCAAATAGGTAGGGAGAAAGAATCGAGAAGCCGCGTTTACTTTCATTTATAGACTTGCTACAAAGACCAGCTTGGCCATACCTTTCTCTACCCGAAAGGTTCATCAATACAAGGAATCAATAAGGGGTTCGTCACATCAAACAAGGGCTTCACCACAAAGCAAGAGATAAAATGCTCTCCTACCAATCGTCTTCACTCAGGCTCAAACTCAGAATTGGCGAACTTACCGCGAAATGAGCCAACACTTCCTCCTTATCCTCTCGCTCGAAGCCAGAAGCGTTGATACAAGTCGACCGCCGATCCACAGCGTTGAAACTGCCCCCAAACTGCCGAGATCGTCCTCGGCCTCGGCCGCGTAACACACCCCGTCCACGACCCAGAACCCTGGAATATAAAAAAATGTGTCGCCTTTAAGACCGCCCCAAAGAGATGCAATAAAAGGCAACCGGACATTGAAGTGACGAATACCCAGATGATAAGAAGGGCAATGGGTCGCGGGCACCAGCTTTTTTGACTGTTGCCCTTGGTTTAATTTGAAGTCAAACCCGGAGGCATGCAGGAATGAGGAAACGATATGTAGTCTTTCCAAGAAGTGTTGTAGGATGCTCTAAGATGGTGGAGTAGAGGAGGAGAGAATGTGATTTTTTTCTCTTTATGCGCCTATCCGGAGACTGCCACCATGGTAAAAAGTTGCCCTAATAAATTTTTAAACTATTAATAGGCTACATTAAAAAAAGGCACGCGCCGGGGTCTGGTGGAGGGACACCTCTCTCCGGCACGGAGCATACGCCCAATACCAGAGTTAAATAAAATTGAGGAGGTAAGCCTCCAAAGTACAAGCAGTACTGGGAGCGGTAAAGTGCGCGATCACCCGGACTTGGACATTCAACAAGAATGTAGCGAACAGTCTGGAGGAGAACGCAGTAGTTGGAATAGGGTGCAGCTCTCTCTATTTAATGGCACTACATCCCGCGAGTGCGCATAATTCGGATAAGAAAGGAGGCGACCATAAGCTGCCGAGGCATTGGGAATAGGTCCAAGGGAACAACCGCGTGCGCTAAGACGCAACTTTAAGTTCGCATCAGCCGTCTCCCATCTTCTTTGCCAAGCAACCCTGATTCCTGCTATGAAGTGTGTAAGGAAGAGCGAAACGCTGAACTGTTCGCCCAGTCCTAGCGGACTCTTTGACACGGCCAATCAATACAATTTCTGCAGGGCCAGGAATCCAGCAGAAGATAATCTTTACCTCCGCCCGGCTCGCAGCAACAGTGGCGTCACGGATCGAGCGAACCAGTGCGTGAAGATTTCAATGCCCCGAGAGCACTCAGGGCACTTTGTGAGTCGCTAAGGATCACAAGCCGGTCTCCAAATCGGGCACGACGAGTTATCTGCCGTAGCGAGCAGTGCAACTAGCTCTGCCGTAGAGACAACCCCGCTGACATCAAACTGAGAGGATATGGCATGCAAGCCGAATCCCTCCTGGGACTGAAGCAATACGTGTACAATGGCATGGATCGAGCATGACACAAAGGGTACTACAAAAAGGTCGAACGCAATACTGCTGAGGCTCTGGAAGCTTTCGGACTAGAGGCGTGGAGACAAATAGTCAAAGGTGGTACCCTCCAGGATGGGGTCTTGGGCGGAACCAGAGGGGCAACGGCCCGAGAGCTATACCGAGCACTCGTAGGAGTTTCCTAGCCCTAAACCCAAAGGGCTTAGGGTATGACTGAAGTCTCTCGGCGACATAGGCACCCCCAAGATCAGCTGAGGATGCAGTGAGAGGTGTTGGCGACTGAGGGATGCGCCTGACTCGCGCGTACAAGCGAATAATGCACTGTGCACGGTGCAGAGCAAATGGCATCTCCTCAGCATCGAGAATAGGCTCTCAATGGGGGATGTGCAGAAGGCACTGGTCGCCAGGCGGAGGCCGGTGTGGTAGATCGAGTCCACCTTCCGCAACACACACTCGGGTGCGGATGCATAAAACTCGCATCCGCAGTAAAGCTTCGAACGAACATAGGATCCATAGAAAAGTAAGGGACTCGCCCTATCAGCAACTTAAGTAGTGGATATCATAGAACCAACAATGTCCATGGCGCGGATACAAGAGACCCAAGGCTGCGAAGAAGAGCTTGAGAGGTGAGGCGTCGGTCGAAAACAAGACCAAGAAAACTGTGCAAATCCACCATTTTCAGACAACCCCCTTTAGGAACAAGTCCGGGTGGAGCCGTGGAAGGCGGCTCTACCCCAACCCGGACTGTTGTCTTGACCAAAGAAAACTGAAACCTCTGCGCTTCGGCATAGCGAGAGATGCGATTCAATGCCTGTTGGAGGCGACAGGGAGGCACTAAAAAGGATCGAAAGGTCGTCCACGTAAAGCGTAGCGAGAACATCTTCCGGGAGCAGAGAAGTGATACCTTTGATATCAGGATAGAATCGACAATCTCGCAGAAATTCAGAAATATAGACTGCGAGGCGTCCCCTCGGCCCCATCGTATCGAGTCTCCATGATACCGTATCGCCATGCTATATCATAGGCCTTCTCCAGATCAAAAAAAGTGGTGTAGTATTTGCTGTCTACTAAAGAAGGCCTCGTAGAGAGCATTTTTCAGTAGTAGCAGAGCATCACACCTGGAGTGGATCTTGCGGAAGCCTCACTGTGCAGCGGACAGGTGGCCTCTGCTCTCCAGGAAAAAAGCTGATCTAACATTTACCAATTTCTCCATCAACTTTCACAAAAGGAGGTCAGAGGAATTTGGCGGAAACCGGCCGGGGTAGAGGGTGATCTCTTCCCGCTTTGTGAAAAACGAGCATAGTATCCATTCGCAAGAGGCATGGAGGTACACTCTCTGTACAGATCATGTTTAACAAATCTAGCAGAAAGCCATGACTCGTTCACTTAGGTGTCGAAACATGGCATACAGGAAATCGTTTGGAACAGGGGCCGGCTCTGCGCATTAAGGGAGAGCGAAACTCAACTCACTCAACGTAGACCCGTCTTTGAAGGGTTCTTCTCCTTTGGTGGTAAAGTCCGGTCGGCGGCCTTCAGCGACATCACGACGTACATTGAATGCTGCTGGCGGAGCAGCATCTCGGCTAGAGAATGTGGAGAAAACGGTCGCGGGGTCCGAGATTGCGGTCCCTTTCTCATGTAGAACGAGTGGGGGGTCCTACGGGATCTTGTCTCGGATCCTTTTGATTTTGACTCGCTTCCACCCCCCTGTAGAGGGGTCTTCCCGTTAAGTGAAAACACGTATACCCGCCTGAAAGAAGGGCGAGCGTGCTTCGAAACATACCGGAACCTAGCTCTAGCTCGACGAAATTCACGAACAGTGAAGTCGTTCGGGCGACGCTTATAGCGCATGTTGGCATATCGCTTCTGTCTGAGGGGCGTTTCACCCTTGGCCGACCACCAGGGAAGCGGACGGCGTGCAAAGCGACCAGATGTTCCGTTGTAAGCAACACGGGGGCCGTTTTTCAGGCGGGAGCGTCCTAGAAAATAAGAGTTGAATGGGAAAGTCACCACTACTGTTGGCCGGGTGCTCTTGCAACCATCTTTATTGTACACCTGGCTGTGACGTCGCGGCTGACCTGCGCAGCAGGACTCTTGCTGATAAGTAGTTTACTACGAGCGGTGAGTAACGGCCGTTGACCGTCTGAGAACTACCATGGATGTCATCGATCACCTCTAACCCCAAATCAGGCTGTGCATGGTGAGAGAATAAGGATAGAACGAGGCAGGAAAATGAACCGGTTCTCGGACAATAATGCGTAAATTCATCCACATTTACGACACCCACCTCCAACTTGTGGATCAGGTCGGCAAGGACGTGACTCATGGAATTTGGGATTGATCGAGTAGTTTCCCAAGAAGGAGGCCTACCTTTCAAATCCCCGAGCAGTAGAAAGGAGTTGGGCAACCGTGCCACGACGCGGCGGAAGTCTCCCGCGTCGAAGTCGGCTGATGGTGGAATGTACGCAGAAATAACAGTATCCCTCTTATCCAGGTGCAACGAAGAAATCGTGCCGGGTGTAAATGGTGCGGCTCCTATCCCGTGGTGGTGGAGTCGGAAAACTCTTATTTTCCTGGAGGGTGGAGAGTGGCCATGAGCCCAGCATGTTCTTCTTACCAAAAGAATAGCTAAAAGGGAATGGGAGAAGAACCCTTGCAGCTACTTCCGGGTGGCCAGGAGTCCTCGGCTATTCGATTGCAGGAATTCCATGCGCTCGGGAAGTACTCGAAAGCTTTGGTAGGCGATGTCCCTTCTTTGGAAGATGTACCGTCTCAAGAGCCACCCAGTCCAACTTTGGATTGGAGGGGGGGGGGGTTATATATATATATATATATATATATATATATATATATATATATATATATATATATATATATATATATATATATATATATATATATATATATATATATATATATATATATATATATATATATATATATATATATATATATCATCTGACGACTGCCTTCTAGGGCATAAGTCGCCGTACTCAAGCTAGCCTAAATCTAGGCTATATTAAAAGCCAAAAAAAAAAAAAAAAAATTCAAACAGAAAAACAAACAAATTGAAAAAATATAAAGCGAGCTCCGTGGACGAGGGTAGGCCCGCCCTCCCCGGCGAAGAAGAACGCGATCCAAAGTCAAATATTAAATAAGAGGGAGAAGGCCAGGCACCGCCAAAAAGTCTAAAAGTCCACAGGTTGGTGTGCACGAACTCGTTCCGAGTACAAGGGACAGGCGGTAGCGACCCAGCCCATCCCGGTACCGAGACAGGAAACGTGCGCGAACATCACCCAGACTGGGACATTCGAGACAAGAATGTGCCGAACAGTCTTGGGGACGAAGCAGGCGTCACAATAGGGCGCAGGCGAGCGCTCCATCAAATGGCGATGCGTCACACGAGTGTGTCCGATTCGGAGACGACAGAATGGAAGCAGACAAAGCTCCTTTGGTGCTGTACTTTCGGGGGAAGCTTTAGGTACCTAGGAAGACGGCCTCATGACCAAATTCAGGAGTGGAGGCGCGCGCTGCCGTTTTGCCGTACGGAAAACGGTCACGCCAGGGGAAGGGCCCTGGTTTTAGCCGCGCCTGGTTATGAACACTTTGTGCTGCCAGCTCTCAACCAGGGAAACGCTCGCGAGAAAGAACCCACAGAAGGGTTGCGAATGGGAGCTGAAACGACTGTGCTCATAAAGATGGAAGGGAATAGGAGTAGGCGGGGCCTTTTTTAAAGTTGAAGCGTAAGACATCCCAGGAAGCGCTGCTGTGTCAGGACCAACTCCTTATCCTGGCGAAGAGAGACAATCAACAGCCTGAACGGTCAGGATTTCCTTCTACAGGATATACGCACCACATTGTTTCAAGGAAGCAGGGTGCGGCACTCAGCAATTGGCACACTTCGCCATACACGATAAGGACTATTGGGTATGGCCTTGAGTAAGTTACACAGAATTCATGTAAACCCCACTTTACACGTCTACAGGAGCGATTCGTAAGGCAGAAGCAGTGGCACGAATGTCTTTACGCGGTAGCGATACCAACGCAGTGACTCAGGGAGCCTGTTACGATCGAACGCGATGAAGTGCTTAAGGGTGGGTCTCGAGGCCACTCGCATAAACCACTCATTTCACCAAGTTCATGCTAGAGTGCGGCATCAAACTCACCGATGCATTCGCCAGAGGCTCCCGTCCAACAAAAGGGTTACCTTTCCACTTTCTACCAATCAAACTAGCTAGTGCTCTTCTCTAATGGATCGTGTTGCCTTTAACCATGTTATGAATAACCAGGACGGGTTCGAAGACAGCGGGCTTAAAAAGGCCAGTCTCTGAATGATACCCGACGTAATTGAGGCTCCGATTAGCGCACTTGTGACTTTGGTCTGTCAATGAATCCCCGCCCGAGGGCGCCTCGGGGCAGGATGTACCAATCTTGTCGAAGCGGCAGCGGACCCGCCCTTCCCCTGAGTCCCTGTGGAGGAAGAGGAACACTTACTCGTCTTTGACTTCTCGGTATTTTTCTTTTTAGGAGAGGTGGTCGGGGAATGAACCCAATTCTCTCCAATCCTGGAAGAAGCTCCAAGGCCGGAAGGACTGGCCTCAGCAAGATCCTTCTCCGAAATGGAGAAGGGCGTAGCTATCGAAGGGGGTTTAGGTCCGTCCTCTCCTTGTGACTCATCGGGAGTCCGAGCCGCCTAAGGAGAAGCTTGCAAAGGGGCGGACTCAGGTTCGGTGTTTGGCACCGAGCCCAGTTTATCCCCAATGGAAGATCCTGCCATCTCGATCGGGGTCACCTCAGGGGCCATGTCCGGCTCAATGTGGCCTCCAAGTGGCCATTCATCCCCATAACGTATCATGCATTCCAAACTTGTGGTGATTTGTCTTTTTGGCCGGCGAGCCGAACTCCATTGGGAAAGAGAAGGAGGCAGGCACACCGACCCCCTACAAACTTGAGATGCATGACTGTAACGGCGCTGACCAATGTGCCCTGCTATCCCTTACCCCTCTAAGGGGGTTGGCCCTATCTAGCTGCGCCCGGGGTTAGATTCTTGGCTGCCTGCTTGTTTTCTTGAGTCTCCTGTGAAAGAAAAGGGGGGGACCGCCGCTTGTGCAAAAAAGGAGGCCTCCGTGGGTGACTCTAAAGAAAGGGGCGAGGGAAAGCCACCTCACCTGTAGGCATTAAGAGTAGTAAACCTCTTCTCCGATAGACTAAATAGGGAGGGGCCCTGAAAAAGCATATGATGTTGGGCTGCTCGAAAGCGCTTCCCAGACACCTAGGGAGGGCGAGGCCGCTTGGAGGCGGATCTCTATGCGCCTGCGATCGCTCACTATTTGTGCTCTGGCCATAAATCAGTAAAAAAAGAAAAAAATGCATGGAAAGTAAATACTATGACCTCGCAATGCCTTTGAAGATTTAGAGAAAAATCTCCATTGGATCAGAAATTTTCAGAATGTTGATCATTTCCACATAGTCGGCCCACAGCTTCGAGCTAAGATGATCCTTGACAACCCAGACCACTATTCAGGCGAATTTGTCCGCGAGGTTTAACCATAAGGGATGGTGCTGACGTAGTATCTATATGTGTACTGGAAGGAGGTGAGCGGAGTCTACGGCCCAGCACACCCAATGTCTAATAGTGGTCTCAACCGGCGGGCTTTCGGTCCTGGCAAGACGAGGTTTGGGTCACGTCTGGGTAGGGTAGGTTATGTATACCTCACGGTGTACATTGCCACTCGACTAAAGTGCGCCGATCAGCCAGAACCTCTGTGGATAGAGGAGCAAGTTTGGCAAGGGGTAGGGGAAGGTATGTAATAAAAAGAAGTAGAGATAAACGGGTTCACTAACGACTAGGGTGGGTGATCACCTATCATTATCATACCCCGGCGCTACGTGATCCCGGGTTGGCGTGCATTCCACCCTGGCATCATGTCTAGCGAACCTAACTCTGTCTAGGTGAGAAGAGTTCCTACTGGTACTAGGTGAAGGTAGATAAAAAGTGACAAGGAGTCACAAGGAATAGTAGTACCTCAAAGGATATTGCTGACCAAAAAAAAAACAAGTAGCGCTGAGAGGAAGCACACTAACAACTTTACCAGGCGCCATCCGAGTTGATGACAGTGACAGGGCTTCCCTAATTTGCACTCAGGGCTGTAGGATGTGCAGTTCCTACAGGGACCAAGTGTAGCAGGCTAACACGCGGTACGCCCCACCCTGCGGAGCTGAAGTGGAAGGGATGTTTCCTTTGGGGCAATGTTGAGTGAAATGGGTTTTAGAGATTGGAATACTTGCAGTGTGGATTGCTTTGTGTGAAGAGGCCTGGTTTCTGACACGTGGGATTCACTTGGACCTTTTGCATGGTTGATGGAGTACTTTCCCACACCCTTTTGTGTAAAAATAAAAAAATCTCGACCACCCAAGCTCCCCCCCCCCTAATATTGGGGCATTTATAATCCTCTGTATTCATGTAAATATTGAGTTGGTAACTCAATAACAATTCAAATTACGCCATCGAGGTGTAGAAATTCTCCACCTCAGTATACAGATAAAACTTTAGCAAATAAATCCCCTAAACCCAGAATTTGGAACTAAGCCCTTGACTAACTTTGCTGGGGTGATTCCACGCTGAGTCGAAACAGGGTATCCCTTCTGATGCTTAGGGACCCGAAACTGAAGGGCTTGAGTCTTCAATTTCTGGAGTCGCACGCTTACTTGGGTCACATCGCCACCTTCAGACTGGAGGGTGTACAGCTCGAGCTCAGTGTCCAGGATCTCCTTGTCCAGCTGGGAAAAGAGTGGCAAAGTCAATACGAGGCTTGGGTCACGTCTGGCTAGGGTAGGTCATGTTGGGTTGGGTTGGGGATCTGCTATGTATGGTGGTTGTTGTTGCATTGCTCCCCGGGAACAGATAACATCTCTACTCCTTCCTCCGACTCCTTGGGAGGTTAAGGGAGCAAGCCTTTGATCCTACAGCCTAGAGCGCCTTGCATGAGACTGTCCAGTGGGACTATATTAGAGTGGAGGGAGGCTGTTGCATGCTGTGGGAGTTTTATAGCACCCCTCTGTGCTAGCAGTCAATGGGAATGTTAGGAAGTTGGAGTTCTGTGCTACATAAAAACAGGTGATGTCAGTTTGTTGGATTGAGTTAAGTAACATCGGTAGGGTCAGTGAGGTTGGGTTAAGCCTTGCTGGAATCAAAATGTTTAGATGTTAGTGTCAGGTTGACTTAGATCAAGGTTAGCTCAGTTTAAGTTGGGTTGTGCCAAGTAAGGTTAGAAAGGGTGGAGCAGATTGAGTTGTCAGATTTATTTACATCATCAGACTTGGTGGAAGCAAGTTTGGCAATATGAGGCTAGATCGTGTCAGGTCTGTAAAGATCAAGGTTAGGGCTGGTCAACTGAAGTCGGAAGGGATAAGGCACTTATTTTACCCCATTTTAAAGATTTCCTTAGGGATGCCAGCAGGTGCATAGCCTACAAATACATAACCAACAAAAAAACAAGGTCTGCTGACCAAAAGTCACATGCTCTCACTTATTCTGATTTATGACCTTACCACCTTCAAAACTTTTAATAATTCCCCGGCTAACCTTAGGAGGACTTTGGCAATTATATCATTCAAAAGAGAATGTAAAACAACATAAGGGTTTCAGATTTCGTTAGAATCAGCCCAATAATTATGATATTATTGCTAAAACGAAATAATTTCCGGGTTAACTATGGGAGGACATTGGCAAGTATCTCATTCGAAAGAGAATGTAAAACAAGATAAGGATTTCAAATTTAGTTAGAATTGGCCGAATACTTAGAATGTTATTACCAAAACAAAAAAATAAGCAAAATGGGGACAGATCGACTGGCCGACATAGTGAGATATAGAGAAGCCCGCGACTAAAGAAATAAAAAGAAAGCAAAAAGCATACTCGGGTCAAGGATAACCCCACATCCTTCAGGGGTCCAGGTACACACCCCAAAACTGAAAGCTATGTAAGGGGCCCGCTTCTTCCAAGAACTCAATGAATGCACAATCTGGGGTGCACGAATTCGTCCCAAATATAAGGGAGAGCACTAGCGACCCCGTTCACCCCGGTACCGAGACAGGTAACACAGGTAAAGATCTCCCAGAACGGGACATGTGGAGGAGGGTCTGGGGTCCAAGCAGTCGTCACATTAAGGTTCAGGGGAGCTCTCCATCAGATGATATGTCTAACGAGTGTGAGCAATTCGGAGGCGAAAAAAAAACGATCTGATGCCGTCAAAGGATTGGGGGAGGGAGGAGGTTCACTGGAAAAATCAAGATGCAACTTTAGATTCTCAACATCCGTCTCCCATCTTCTTTGCCATGCAGACCAAAGAGCTGACCTATTTCCTGACAAGTAGTCAAGAGTGGTTGAGAGAGAATCGCTGGTGGGGTCGTCGAGTCCTTGCAGACTGTTTGGCACCCCCAGTTCCTGAAATCCCTACATGTCCAGGAACCGAGTAAAACAATATCCGCCCGGCTCGCGGCTACCGCGAACGAGGGGGCGCGGAGAATACAATACCCCGAGAGCACTTAGTGCACTTTGTGAGTAGCAAAAGATCACAATTCGCTTTCCAAACAAGAAACAGTTTTATCTCCTGTACCGAGGGGTGTATTACAAGCAGCTCAGCCGTGAAGACAGACGCAGCGTCTGATACGAGACCATGACTTAAAACAGAGGGAAAAGGACAACCTTTTACTCCCTACCCCAAAGGCTAAATACAATCGGCACATGTATGAAATGAAAGACATTCTCAATATAACCACATGCTTTAAATACCGAAGGGAAACTCCACCTCTCACCAGAAGCAAAGATACTTTTTTATAGTGCTCATCTGGCGACTGCCTCCAATGGCATAAGTCTCCGCTCCACCTCACACCATAAGCAAAGTTGAGATACATTAAGTATTGGTAGTCGCTGGTTGGGAACCCGACGTGGGTCGACCTTGTTGCCGCACGTTAACCTTATTTCTCCACTGATGTGCGTCAAACGGCAAGAATCAATGGTCATCGCCATCATTAACTGCTTTCCCACAAAGTGAGGCCGGTAGGCAGCAACACTCCAGGTACAAAATTCAACTTCTCACTCTGCCCTACACTGACTGCCACCTCACCCTCTCGCCAAGGAGTTGGGGGAGCGACTGATCTGGGGTCCCTCTCACCTGAGCCCTCGTTTTCGGAAGCGCAGGAGTCGTGACTGGGTGCGTTGCCGGGGTGGAAGCGGCCAGCTGTGCCTTGGTGGTCTCCACGGCCGCCTGCAGGGACTTGATCGTGTCAAGGAGGACCTTAATCTCTTCGGGCTTCATCGAGGCGCGGTTCTTCTCCAATTTCGAGATCAACAACTGCAGACAAAAATAAAAGGTGAAGCGAAGAGCAAGAAATGCCACTGTACCATTCAATTCTCAAAGGTTCATTCGTCCTGATAAACAGAGCCACATGGCGTTATCATCATCAACCGCTTACCCACAATTAGGGGTTGGCAAGCATCAATGCCAGTAATGGCACGAGAGGAGGGCGTCTACGACAAAGCCACCATCGGCTATCACACCCAACAGCATTCTCACCTTTAAATACCATTGCTTCTTATTCTTATCCACCTACACCCGGCCATCAGCATATAGCAACAGACAGAACCCATCCCTCATCAATCTCGCCCCCTTTCTCCTCATTCACACAGACACTTCTCTCAGTCCTCCACCCATATAGTAAACAGACATGGCAACATACACAACCTCGTCTCACTCCACCCACATATGTCGAACCACTCACTCCGGCTATCATTCGCCTTAACACACACATTAATTCACAACATTCCAATAGTTTACCACTCACGCAATGCATTCATGGCACCATCATAAGCTTTCTCCAGTTCCATTAACTCACCATACACTTTACTAAATCCCTTATCCTTCGTTTTTCTAGTTGTCTCAGTGCAAATACTATATGAACCCGCCCAAGCCCCAACCCCACTTGTTCATCCCTTTTCAATCCCTGAATTATCCTTCTTCTACACCCAATCAGAATCATTCCATATACTTTACTTGCTACACAATTATCTTGTTTTGGAATGCACCTGTGCCTTAAGCCCTTATACAACGGCATTCTCAGTCCTGACACACTCCTACTCTCAAATGCCCTACAACACAGCCACCAGACCCATTCCATAACACTTATACCATCACTTTTTGACCGCAGTGACTATATCAGCAGCCTTCCCACTTTTCAGATCTCTCACAGCAACCAATTTACACCCACAAAGGCAATCATATTTACACTTGCATAATTTTCCATTCCCACATTATACAACTCATCCTCGCCATCTACTTTTGAGCACCTCATAGCTCACACGCCCCTTTACCATTATTATTCCTCTCTTTCTCACTTCAATCCATTCTTATCAGGATTTGTAATTATTTTTTTATCCAAATTCTATATTCACTGCTTTTTTTTTACTCATTCCACTTTCTTTGTAGCTAGCTAATTTTATATATTCAACTTTATCTCCCTGACATCATCTGCACTATTTGCAAGTATGCCTCCTTTTTGCTTTCCATTACATGCTTTATATTGTCATTCAACCATTCAGTAAGGTTGTTTTTTCTTTCCAGTTCTGGCAAAACCGCAGACCGCCCTTGCAAGACCTACTACAATTTCTTTAAATCTGTTCCACATTTGCTCTACATCGCACTTATTTCCTCTCCTTTACTCTCAAGCATTCTCACATACTCTCCCTTTCTCTCCGAATCATCAACCTTTCACTTCTGATTCACCTTTCTTTTCAACCTTCCTCATGACTTATCTATGGACAAACCAATTTAACCTTACACAGCACGATCATGTGATCATACACTCATACATCTTTCACATCAAATACTTCCAGCATCTTCTTTGATACTAGACAATGATCAATCATACTCCTAAACAGAGCCACTCATGTTTGCTCAATCCATGTGCATTTATTCACATCCTCATCCTAAAGGAATATATTTTCTACAGGTTTCTTTCAGCACAGAACCCTACTACACTCCCTTTTCATCCTCTCCGGGTGTAAGAAAAGTTCCAGCTATCCCCTCTGCCATTCTGTCACCTATTCATCTATTCATATCTAATACAACATTCAACTGATACCCATTTCCAATTCCATCTAACACTCATTCAAGAACCTGCTTCTCATCTTCACTTCTATCATTACAGGTCCATACAGTACAACCACGCACACAGTTTCAATCTTATAAATCTCGGTTACACCAACATACTTCACACATTCATATCCAACCATTGCATCATACCACTCCTCATTCAAAAGCACTCCCACACCCTCTATACTTCTACCACCCTAATCGCACTCCCTTCCACACAAACTTATCATTTCCTTTCATGTTTGTCTCTCAGAGCAAGCATCTGCAATCGCCCCCCGTTTTAAAGACTTGTACCACTCCCCTCTTCCCCACATCACATATACCCCTCAGTCCACATGAGATAATTTAGCCGGTCTGACTAGATGGATTCTGTGTCCTTTAAAAGTCATTGTGTTTGTGGGATAAAACCTTAGTCAAAAAGCTCTCAATCTTCCCTCCCTAAAGCACAGCTTAACACGGGCCACCGTTGGACCGATATGATGAGAATGTACCTGTACACAATCAACGGGCCCTCCCACCCTCACACCTTTAGTGGGTAAGTTTAATGGTGTAACAATTCCTTTTCCCGCCTCGTGTTCTCAAAATTTCTTAAACCCGGAAAGGCAGAAGCAGAGGGTGAAAAGCAGGCATTATCCTCCCCAAACGCAGTAGTAGTTCGCCATCCTACCTTGGCCATGGGGGATCCCGACCGGATAATGAAATAGACAAAAGTCAGTATAACAAACGCTGACGAGCCCGAGGGCACCAGGGACCGGTCCTCTTTCGAGAGGTGTGCCAGGATGTTATTATGTTTTGACACCAAGCAGCGTACGGGTAGGAACCTTCGTCGCTCCAGGGGAGAGGGACCTACCTCTTCTGCGTCACATGTATGAGAATATATAGACACCCATTGCAGAATTCCTTGGAACAGAGAGAGTGCGCGCTGACGTTTGTGTCCGCCTATGCGGAGATCGAACCCGGTACTCCGTATCCACTCGGCTAGCGAGAGCTCCCCCCAAAACGTATGTACTATACACAGTAGGTTACCTTGACGTGTTGCATCTGCTCCTGCAACAGTTGCCTGGTGCGATTCTCAACCTCATTTTTGAGCTTGATGGCTTCAGCCTTCTGTTTCTCCAACTTCTGCTTCGCCGTAATCTGGTACAGAAAAGATCGAGACTGATGAACTGACAAACTTCATTCACGCTCCTGATGAGGACCCAGCAAAGAAATGTTATGTGGAGTAGGAGCAGTCATGCTCAAGCTGACACATGGAGGAATGTATGCCCTTCCAGCCTCAATGGGTAGTTTCATAATCCAATCTCAATGGGTTTTTTTTTATTTTTTTTGCATAATTTAAGCTTCCATACTGACGTCTGACAACAGGGTCATAGCCACTGAAATTAGACTTTATAGCCTACTAGTAGGCTAAATATTTTATAAGTGAAAGAAAACCACAATTAACTTAAGGCAAAAAGCAAGAAAAAAATGCATTCTTTGAAGAGGCTCTTCCTAGTGATCTCCTGCATGGGTACAAGTTGGTGTAATTAAACTACCCTATTGATTAGGCTGTAAAAAAAAAAAAAAACTGACAAAAACAAAAAAAAGAAAAGAAATAGACCTTCTGGCACCTACCAACTCAAATATATACAGTGGAAGCCAACCTCCACCAAAAAGTTGACTAAGCCACAAATATGCGTGCAGGTACTCGTCCAAAATATAAAAGACAAGCGCTAGCTACCCCCACCCCACTCATCCAGGTTATGCGCGGAAAGATCCTCCAGAATGGGACATTCAACAAGAATGTGCCGAACAGTCTGAGGAACAACGCGGGCGAGTGCACCATCAAATGGCATTTTTTTTTTTTTTTTTATTTAAGGGGCTATCTGGCGACTGACGACTTAGGCATAAGTCGCCGTAAACAAACAGCCTAGTTCTAGGCTACTTCAAAAAATGGAACAGGGAACAACAAAAAAGAAATAACAATAACAAAACAATAACAAAAACAACAACAACAAAAACAACAACAAAATTAAGCCTGGTTAAAAAAAAGGGAGAAGGCCGGCCTCCCCCAAAAAGTTAGCAAGTCCACCAGTCAAAGTGCACGCACTCGTCCCGAGTACAAGGGACAGGCGGTAGCGACCCCGCCCATCCCGGTACCGGGACAGGTGTCGTGCGCGAAGATCACCCAGACTGAGACATTCGACAAGAATGTGCCGAACAGTCTGGGGGACGACGCAGTCGTTGCAATAGGGCGCAGGCGAGCGCTCCACCAGATAGCGATGCGTCACACGAGTGTGTCCGATTCGGAGACGACAGAAAGCAACCTGAAGCCGCCGCGGCATTGGGGGATAGGTCCATGGGAACAGTCGCGGCGCAATGGCACGCAACTTTAAGTTCCCTTCGACCGTCTCCCATCTTCTTTGCCAAGCAGTCCGAAGAGCTGCCCGTATTCCTGCCATGTAGTCGGTGTGAGGAAGAGCGAAACGCTGGTCCGGTCGCAGAGTCCTCGCGGACTCTTTGGCGCCCTCATCGGCGCGCTCATTCCCCGCAATTCCCACATGTCCAGGAACCCAGCAGAAGATAATCTCGACATCTGCCCGGCTCGCCAAAACCGTGGCGTCACGGATATCGCGAACCAGGGGATGCGGAGATTCCAATGCCCCGAGAGCACTCAGGGCGCTTTGTGAGTCGCTATAGATCACAATCCGGTCTCCGAACCGGGCACGTCGCGTAATCTCCCGTACCGAGTGGTGTATTGCCACCAGCTCGGCCGTGAAGACAGACGCAGCGCCTGGTAGAGCCCCGCTGACTTCAAACAGAGGGGATACGGCGTGGAAGCCGACCCCCTCTTGGGACTTGGAGCCATCCGTATACACTGGCACGGTTCCAGCGTGACACGATGTGTGCTCCAAAAAGGTCGAACGCAATACTCCCAGGGCAGTACAAGCTTTGGGAGCAGAGGCGTGGCGACAAATAGCCAAATGTGGTACCCTCCAGGGTGGCGTCCTGGGCAGAACCAGGGGCGCCACCGGCCCGAGAGCTATATCTAGCTCTCGAAGGAGTTTCCTGGCCCTAAACCCAAAGGGCTTAGGGTATGACTGGCGTCTCTCGGCGGCATAGGCA
This sequence comes from Ceratothoa steindachneri, assembly GCA_963969495.1. Classification (NCBI taxonomy): domain Eukaryota; kingdom Metazoa; phylum Arthropoda; class Malacostraca; order Isopoda; family Cymothoidae; genus Ceratothoa; species Ceratothoa steindachneri. The sequence continues at coordinate 34,507,420 of OZ018318.1, forward strand.
CCATCGAGATCAGCTGCGGATGCAGTGAGCGCTGTTGGCGACTGAGGGAGGCGCCGGGCTCGCGCGTACATGCGAGTGATGCACTGCACGCGGCGCAGAGCGAGTGGCATCTCCCCAGCATCGACCAACAGGCTCTCAATGGGGGAAGTGCGGAAGGCACCGGTCGCAAGGCGAAGGCCGGTGTGGTGGATCGAATCCACCTTCCGCAATAAACGCTCGGCTGCGGATGCATAAAACTCGCATCCGTAGTCGAGCTTCGAGCGAACAAAGGATCGATAAAAAAGTAAGGCGGTAGCCCTATCAGCGCCCCAAGCGCTGAACGTCACGGAACGGAGAATGTCCATGGCGCGGGTACAAGAGACCCTAAGGCTGCGAATATGAGCCTCCCAGGTGAGGCGTCGGTCGAATACAAGACCAAGGAAACGGTGCGACTCAACCACATCCAGGCGCACCCCATTAAGAAACAAATCTGGGTCGGGGTGAAGCCGTGGATGGCGGCAGAAGTGCACCACCTTAGTCTTGGCCAAAGAAAACCGAAACCTGTGCGCTTCGGCATAGCGAGAGACGCGGTTCAATGCCTGTTGGAGTCGACGCTCCAGAGTTGGCATCTGGGCCGCTTCAAAAGAGATCGAAAGGTCGTCCACGTAGAGCGTAGCGAGAACATCTTCCGGCAGCACCGAGGTGATGCCGTTGATGCTCAGGGCAAAGAGTGTGACACTGAGGACACTTCCCTGCGGGACACCCTCTTCCTGCTCCTTTGGGCCGGAGAGAGCTCCCCCCACCCGTACGCGGAATCGACGATCTCGCAAAAATTCAGATATAAACATTGGGAGGCGTCCCCTCGCCCCCATCGTGTAGAGAGTCTCCATGATACCGTATCGCCATGCGGTATCATAGGCCTTCTCCAGATCGAAAAACACCGTGGCGTAGTGCTGTCTACGAAGGAAAGCCTCGCAGACGGCATTTTCCAGTCGGAGCAGAGCATCCGACGTGGAGTGGAACTTGCGGAAGCCGCACTGTGCGGAAGACAGATGGCCTCCGAAGTCCAGGAAAAAAGCTAATCTAACGTTTACCAATTTCTCCATCAACTTGCACACGCAAGAGGTTAGAGAGATTGGGCGGAAACCGGTCGGAGTAGAGTGATCTCTCCCCGGTTTGCGAAAGGCGAGCACAGTAGCGATTCGCCAGGAGTCTGGGAGAAGACCTTCCACCCAGATCCTGTTGAACAGATCTAACAGAAAGGCCATGCCTCGCTCACCCAGGTGTCGAAGCATGGCGTACGGGACATCGTCCGGACCATGGGCGGTGTCCGCGCACGAAGCGAGAGCGGAACGCAACTCACTCACAGTAAACTTGTCGTTGAAGGGTTCTCCGCCACTGGAGGTAAAGTCCAGCCGGCGGCCTTCCGCGACATCACGACGTGCATTGAATGCTGGCGGAGCAGCATCACGGCTAGAGAATGCGGAAAAAGCGGTCGCTAAGGATTCCGCCACGGACGCGGGGTCTGAGATTGCGGTCCCATTCTCCTGGAGAACGGGAGGGGGGTCCTGCGAGAACTTGCCCCGAATCCTTTTGACTCGCTTCCACACCTCAGCTAAAGGGGTCTTCCCGTTAAGTGAAGACACGTATGCCCGCCAAGAAGAGCGGCGGGCGTGCTTCGAAATATACCGGAACCTAGCCCTAGCCCGACGAAATTCAGCGACAGTGAAATCGTTCGGGCGGCGCTTATAGCGCATGTAGGCATAACGCTTCTGTTTGAGGGCCGTCTCACACTCGGCCGACCACCATGGGAGTGGTCGGCGTGCAAAACGGCCAGACGTCCTAGGAATAGTAGTCAGGCCCACGGCGATGAGGTTGCCGGAGAAGAACTCAACGGCCTCATCTACCGACCTAAACTCCTCGACTGAGATAGAGAATTCAGTCATTTCCTGAAATGCAGGCCACCGCGCCCGCGCCAAGCACCACCGAGGTGGTCTCTCAGGCGGCAGTTGCCCTGAAAATGATATTTGAATGGGAAAGTGATCACTACCATGGAGGTCATCGACCACCCCCCAATCAAAATCAGGCTGTGCATCCGAAGAGCACAAAGATAGGTCAAGGCAAGAAAATGAAGCGGTTCTCGGACAGTGATGCGTAAACTCATCCACGTTTAGGACACCCATCTCAAGCTCTTCGATCAGATCGGCAAGGACTTGTCCCCTGGGATTTATGGAGTAATCTCCCCAGAGAGGATGCCTGCCGTTCAGATCTCCAAGCAAGAGATAGGGCCTCGGCAACCGTGCCACGACGCGGCGGAAGTCCCCCGCGTCGAAGTCAGCTGACGGTGGAATGTACGCAGAAATGATAGTATACCTCCTATCCAGGTGCAGCTGCACAGCCACTGCCTGAAGGGAGGTATCTAAAGAGAAAGGAAGAACGGAGACATCATGCCGGGTGTAAACTGCGCATCCCCCAGCCCGGCCATCCCGCGGTGGTGGGGTCGCAAGACCCTTATACCCCGGGAGGGCAGGGAGGGGGCACGCACCTAGCATGGTCTCCTGCAAAAAAATAGCTAACGGGGAACGGGACGAGACGAGCCTCCGCAGCTCCTCCCAGTTGGCCCAGAGTCCACTGCAATTCCATTGAAGGAATATGCCCTCCAGGCCTAGCTCGGAGGAGACGCGGGGGCCCTCCTCGAATTGAAGACCCTCACGGGAATGGCCGTACGCTTCCCGGGGGCAGAACCCCGGGCGCTGTTGGCCGGACAAAGCGCTGAAGGCGCTGTCGCCTTCGAGGACTTATTGGGGGAGGTTGGGCTCGCCATGCGAGTCTTTTCCTCCCTCCGCCTCGAAACCTTAGGCGGGCGTTGCGGCTTCGGAGGCGGGGGGCCCTCTTTTCGAGGAACCACCGTCTCCGAGCAACTCGCTCCACCTCGGGGCGTGGGCGAAGGAGCCGAAGCTCCTTTGTTGCTGTCCTCCTTTCGGGGGACAGCTTTAGGAACCCCGGAAGATGGCCTAGCGACCATCTTCAGGGGTGTTGCCTCCTGTGAGTCTAACGACTCGGTGGAGGCGCGTGGCCGTTTCGCCTTACGGGAAACGGTCACGCTGGGGGAGGAGCCCTGGTTTTAGCCGGGGCAGGGTATGAACCCTTTTTGCCGCCAGCTTTACCAGGGGAGCGCCCGGGTTGGGTAGAGCCCGCAGAAGGGCTCCGAATGGGCGCGGAAACAACCGTGCTCGTTGGCCTGGATGGGCCAGGAGCAGAGGGTGCCTTCCTAACTATTGAGGCATATGACGTCCCAGGCAGAGCCGGGCGCGCCAGGACCAAGTCCTTTGCCTCGCGGAATGAGAGTCGATCCTGGGCCTGAACGGCCAGGATTTCTTTCTCAAGGAGATATGCACCACATTGCTTCGAAGAAGCAGGGTGCGGCTCTCCGCAATTGACACACTTGGCCACACACGATTTGGACTTATCGTGTGCGACCTTGGAGCAATTTACACAGACTTCGGGTGACCCCGACTTTGCACGTCTACATGAGCGATTCGTATGGCCGAAGCGGTGACAGTAATAGCACCGCCGCGGCAGTGGCACGAATGCCTTCACGCGGTAGCGGTACCAACCGGCACGCACCGACTCAGGAAGCTTGTCACAGTCGAACGTGACGAAGAGTGTAGGGGTGGGTCTCGAGGCCCCTCCCTGTTTTCTCATCACACGTTCGACCCTGACCGCCCCATGGTCGGCTAGCTCTAAGGTGATGTCCTCAATGGAGTAGTCAACGAGTTCCCTCGCATAAACTACTCCTTTCACAAAGTTCATGGTAGAGTGCGGCGTCACACTCACCGGGGTGCCATGAAGTGTCCGAAGAGCACTAATCTTGGCCGCCTCGGCGGGATTCGCCGCATTCGCCAGAAGGCTCCCGTCCGAGAAACGGGTTACCTTCGGCTCTCTACCAATTGCACTAGCTAATCCTCTCCTCTGATGGATCATGTTGCCCTTGGACAACATGGTGCCATCAGTGGAGCGAATAACGAGGAAGCGTTTGAAGCCAGCGGGCTCGAAAACGCCAGGTAACCTCTGAATGAGGGGCCCCGATGTCATCGAGGCTCCGCCCTGTGCACTCTTGGTATTAGTCTTCTTTGTCAGGGGCTCCGCAACCGGGGGGGCAGAGGAGGCGGATGTGCCGATCTTGGCTTGGTCGCTTGCCAGAGTGGCAGCAGACCCATCCGTCCCCGCAGCCCCCGCGGATGGAGAGGAGCCCCGAGTCTTTTTAGTCTTTTTCTTTTTCGGAGAGGAGGGCGGGGAATGAACCCGCTTTTCACCTCCGCCGGCAGAAGTCCCCAGGCCAGATGGACCAGCCTCAGCCAGGTCCCTCTCCGAAATGGAGAAGGTCCTGGTTGTCGTAGGGGCACCTGTCGGAGGAGATCCCTCCCCTCCTTTTATTGCCTCGGAGCCCTCAGCCATTTGAGGAGGACCTTGCATAGGGGCGGATTCGGGTTCGGTGCTTGGCGCCGAGCCCGAACTCCCCCCCATGGAAGGCCCTACCGTCTGAGGCTGGGTCTCCTCAAGGACCATGTCTATCACAGGAGGGGCCTCCAGTTGGCCATCCCCTTCCAGGACATCGCAGGTCCCCTTGGCAGTATTGTCACTAGTCAGGTGGTGTGGGGAGGCACAGGCCTTGACCCCAGCAAGGTTTAAAATTCTTGCCAGCAGGTCTTTTGAGGGAAGCGACCGAAGGGGCCTGGCTTCCCTCTCCCCCCTAAGGGGGTTTGCCCTACCGAGCCGCTTGCACGAGGGGCGGTCGGCAATGGGCTGCCTGCTGGCTTTCTTGGCAGTCCCCTTAGAAAGCAAAGGAGGGACTGCCGCTGGAGATAGGGAGGTGCCCGAAAGCACCTCCAGAGAAGGGGGTGAGGGGGAGTCCCCTACACCCGTAGGCGTAGGAGAGGAGTAAGCCTCCTCTCCGGTTAAAGAATTATGGAGGGTCCCTTGCGCAAGCACAAGGAGGGGGACCTCCATTTTCTCGGTGGAGCTGCCCGAGGGCGGCTCCGTCGATTTTCTTGGGGAAGTTGGGGGTTGGGTTTTTTGTTGTTTTTTTTCATTCATGGGCATGGTGACCCTCTTTTGATTACGGGACGCAATAGCTCATCACATCTCGCAGTTGCCCGCACTTCGAGAGGTGCTTACAAGCCCGGCAGAACCAGGCGCCGCCATTCGGGACCACCCCTCCCGCCTGGTGGCCTGGCAGTCCTTCGGCATGGCGGCTCCACCTTGGACACGGCGTAAAAAATATAGGTTGTGAAGAGGAGAGGAAAAGGGATGTGAGGAAGATGTGGGTGGGGATGAAGCAGGTTGTTAAAAAACCCCCATCCCGAACCGGAGCTCAGGGGTTAGGGAACAATGTCCCCTCCCCCCTCAGCCCCGATCCGGGGTGGTTGGCTTGAGAAGAAGGTCAGCATTCTACCCTGTGAAATTAGAGGCTGACCAGAGAAAGTTGTGGGAGAGGTTGTATAAAAAGCGACGAGGTAGGGGAGAAATCGGGCTATCTGAAGGAAGGAAGAGAGGCTAAGCTGGGGCCGGACGGAGTGCTGGATCCCGTCAGCACGGCGGCCAGGATGGCAAATCGCCGCGCCCCTTACGGGGCCATCAAATGGCAGTGCGTCCAGCGAGTGTGCCCAATTCGAAGACGACAGAAAGAGACCTGAAACCATCGAGGCATGGGGCGGGGGGGAGCACAGTGAAAAGTTATGGTGCAATGGCACGCAGCTTTCGATTTTCATCGACTATCTCCACATCATCTTTGCAATGCAACATAAAGATTTGACCCCTATTTCTGCCATGTAGTTAGTGATTAAGAACGAATGCTGGTTAGGTTACCCAGTCCAAGCAGATTGTATGGCACTCTAATTCCCTGTTATTCCTATATGAACAGGTAACGAGCCAAGATAAGTTTGGCATCTTCTCAGCTTCAAGCAGCCATGGCGTCACAGATACTGCGAACAAGAGATAGAGAGATTCCACTGCTTCAAGGGCACTCAGTGCGCTTTGTGAGTTACTAGAAATCAGAATTTGGTCTCCCAGATGGAAACAACACGTAATTTCCCTTACCAAGCGGTGTATTGCAACCGGGAAGATACCCGCCAGCTTCAGACAAGGGGGAGAAGGCATGAAAGGAGACAGCCTATTCGGATTTAGAGCAATCAGTGTAAACTGACACAGATCCTGCATGACAACGAGTGTGCTTCGAGAAATTAGCACTAATTACTAAAGGTTGCTGCTTATAAGTTATGGTAGCAGAAGCATGGCGGCAAACATTCAGATATGGTACCCTACAGGGTAACTTCTGGGCATAAGCAGAGGAGCCACCTGTCTGAGAGCTACATTAAGCTGTAGGAGGAGTTGCTTTGCCCTTAATTTCACGACTCAGAGTATTATCCAACATGGAAATACCAAAGATTAGAGACCAATAAAAAGAAAAGGAGGGAGGAGGGGGTATATCCCATGTCCAGCAGGTCCCACCTATCCTGCCTCAGGTTTTCATTCCCTTCAAGGCTCGAAACCTGGCCGCCCTAATGTGTGATGCTCACACCAGTGTAGCGGCACACACCGACCATAAGTTACCCTGTGGACGGTTGCTCCCAATTAGGGAGCCAGAGGTAGGATGATAAAGTGGATCCCTTCTAAGTCGTTTTAATCGTCGACAAGACAGCCAGGATCTGATGTCATGTGAAAGGCCTGTAGACGACCTGTGACTTTTAATTGGCTTGGCAGGCAAGACAGTAAAGTCCGAGACACCATAAACAGTACAGTCATATGCATCAGAGAATTTTTTCTTTTTAAGGGTCTATCTGGCGACTGCCCACTTGGGCATAGGTCGCCGCAAACAAACAACCTAGTTTCAGACTACTTTAAAATAAATATTTGAACAAAAACAACAATAAAAAAGAGAGAACAATCAGGAAGCACGCTCCGGCGTCGGGGGGAGGTCCCCGTCCACCCGGCGTAGGAGCGTGTGACCTAGAAAGAAAAAATAACAATAACAAATACAACAACAAAACCAAGTTAAATAAAAGGGAGAAGGCCGGCCTCCCCCCAAGAGTCAACAAGTCCACCAGTCAATGTGCACGCACTCGTCCCGAGTACAAGGGACAGGCGGTAGCGACCCCGCCCATCCCGGTACCGGGACATGTAACGTGCGCGAAGATCACCCAGACTGGGACATTCGACAAGAATGTGCCGAACAGTCTGGGGGACGACGCAGTCGTCGCAATAGGGTTCAGGCGAGCGCTCCATCAAATAGCGATGCGTCACACGAGTGTGTCCGATTCGAAGACGACAGAAAGCGACCTGAAGCCGTCGCGGCATTGGGGGATAGGTCCATGGGAAAAGTTGCGGCGCAATAGCACGCAACTTTAAGTTCCCTTCGACCGTCTCCCATCTTCTTTGCCAAGCAGTCCGAAGAGCTGCCCGTATTCCTGCCATGTAGTCGATGTGAGGAAGAGCGAAACGCTGGTCCGGTCGCAGAATCCTCGCGGACTCTTTGGCGCACTCATTCCCCGCAATTCCTACATGTCCAAGAACCCAGCAGAAGATAATCTCGACATCTGCCCGGCTCGCCAAAACCATGGCGTCACGGATATCGCGAACCAAGGGATGCGGAGATTCCAATGCTCCAAGAGCACTCAGGGCGCTTTGTGAGTCGCTATAGATCACAATCCGGTCTCCGAACCGGGCACGTCGCGTAATCTCCCGTACCGAGTGGTGTATTGCCACCAGTTCGGCCGTGAAGACAGACGCAGCGCCTGGCAGAGCCCCGCTGACTTCAAACAGAGGAAATACGGCGTGGAAGCCGACCCCCTCTTGGGACTTGGAGCCATCCGTATACACTGGCACGGTTCCAGCGTGACACGAGGTGTACTCGAAAAAGGTCGAACGCAATACTGCCGGCGCCGTACAAGCTTTGGGAGCAGAGGCGTGGCGACAAATAGCCAAATGTGCGTCCTGGGCAGAACCAGGGGCGCCACACCCCCGAGAGCTATACCTAGGTCTCGAAGGAGTTTCCTGGCCCTAATCCCAAAGGGCTTAGGGTATGACTGGCGTCTCTCGGCGGCATAGGCACCGTCGAGATCAGCTGCGGATGCCGTGAGAGCTGTTGGCGACTGAGGGAGGCGCCGGGCTCGCGCGTACAGGCGAGTGATGCACTGCACGCAGCGCAGAGCGAGTGGCATCTCCCCAGCATCGACCAACAGGCTCTCAATGGGGAAAGTGCGGAAGGCACCGGTCGCAAGGCGAAGGCCGGTGTGGTGGATCGAATCCACCTTCCGCAATAAACGCTCGGCTGCGGATGCATAAAACTCGCATCCGTAGTCGAGCTTCGAACGAACAAAGGATCGATAAAAAAGTAAGGCAGTAGCCCTATCAGCACCCCAAGCGCTGAACGTCACTGAACGGAGAATATCCATGGCGCGGGTACAAGAGACCCTAAGGCTGCGAATATGAGCCTCCCAGGTGAGGCGTCGGTCAAATACAAGACCAAGGAAACAGTGCGATTCAACCACTTCCAGGCGAAATCTATTTAGAAATAATTCTGGGTCATGGTAGAGCCGTGGATGGTGGCAGAAGTGCCCCACCTTAGTCTTGGCCAAGGAAAAAGGAAAACCGAAACCTGTGCGCTTCGGAATACGAGAGACGCAGTTCAATGCCTGTTGAGTCGACGCTCCAGAGTTGGCATCTGGGCCGCGCCAAAAGAGATCGAAAGGTCGTCCACGTAGAGCGTAGCGAGAACATCTTCCGGCAGCACCGAGGTGATGCCGTCGAGATATGCATCAGAGAAAGGCCGCAAGGAGGTTGGTTAGCTCATTAGGCGCAGGGAAGGGGTTATTGAGGCAAAAGCCTATCTACCCATTATTCGCGCCCCAACGCCCAGGACCCTAGAAGTACTGGTCTCTTGCAACTTGCGGCCGTTATTTATGAAGGCTCCAAAACCCCTCTTCTGATACGGCCTAAGGTAGCTGGACAAAAGTTTAAACCTAGATAGGAGAAATAAGGAGGGGATACAATAGAAAAGAGGGTGCAGAAGGAGATGGGGAACGCACCAGCTGCCCCAAGCGCGGTCTTCCTTACGGAAACTGGGGCCGGAAGGACGCGCCCCTTTCCAGATACTAAGTATATCAGTCAGCATAGGGTACGCCCCTACTGGACAGAAGTGAAAAGGAGAGATGAAAGAAAAGTGGTGAATGAAGAAAATATTGGAAGATATAGAGCCGCAAGTCCTGTAAACAGTGGGGCAGGAATGGTGCACAGAAACGGGCACCAGGGTCGGGAGGACGTGCCAGAGGGCGCATAACTGTGGGTCCTCTAGCCCGGGTAATGTGACGTTTTTTTAGGTACCAGTCTATACATAGGGTACCCTCCTGCGCAGGCTTGGTGTGCAAAAGGTACTGTGAATGAGGTTGCGACGGTGTGCTCGGAGGTGATAATATGGACAACCAAGAAAAATGTATAAAAAGAGACTTGTAAAAAGAATATACAAGAGTACCTGGGTGTATCAAGGGCTGTGGGACTGTGTGGAAGGTGGGTTGATCTTGTAGCTGAGTGTTTGAGTGAAAAAGATGACTGAGGAGGAAGTGGATGAGGTGTGCGCATGGCAGGCGCGTGTGAGTAGTCGTGCTTGGGACCTTTTGATAAACCATTGCTATGAAGGGCAAATTCGGTATGGAAGAAAAAATGATGGGTGGTTTAATGGGGCATAAAAGGATGTGAATAAGTGGGTTTATTTTCAGACGCAATGATTCGCACCAACCCTATTTGGCGTGCAAGTTGCTGATGAAGAAATGTAGAGAGAAAAAAGGGCATCTCCACCAGAAAGGGTTCATAGGTTTGTACAGAAAATGGTGACGATGTTCCAGTACCCTCAAATCAAATCCATGTATACCCTCAAGTAACCTGAACAATCCAGATACTTTCTGCTACCACAACCCCCTCCGCCCTAACCATGCCAACTTAGTTACTTATTCAGCCCCGCCCCTTCATGGCAGAAACCAACCCCACCTCGGCTTTAAGGAGCTCTTGCTGTTTGCGTATGGCCTCTCTCTCCTGCTTCTTGATGTCCACAGTTGTGAGTGGGTGCTGCGTGGAATCTGGGGCAGCGACCGTGTGGGGCTTCCCCTCCGACGGCTTATCGCCCTCCATCGTCGAGCTCTCGGTAGGGGCGAGGATAGCATCTTCTGCCTCCTCCCCAGTGGGGAGGGTGGAGCGGTTAATGACGGTCTTCACCAAACCTCCTCTAACCATGACCACCTTTTAAAAAAAATAATAATTATTGAAAATAGCTCATTATGATAATTATTAATTATTATCCTAACATTGGGCTGCAATCAATTTCTCTCAATCTAGTCGGGGAGGGGGTAGAAAAAAAATACTGTTATATCTTAATTGGTGTGACTAAAGCGATTTTTATATGTTTTTGTCCTAACTTATGAGGGAGCTTTTAAAAATGACCTTTTTCTATTTTCAGATCTGGATCGGAAGTGGAAAAACCGTCTGACTGGTTCCCTTACATATGTGGAAATGTGACTCAGATCTTCGAGCAAGAACTATAAATTTTGGAAAAAGTCGTATCATGCTTACTTCTGAGTCAAACTAGGCGACACAATTAAGCCATTCACCACTCATATCTGTTTCAAAACCTAAATGATAGGAGGAACAATCACATCAGACATTTCTGTATGACAAACTTAAAAGGCATCAATCTAAATTGAAGCATCATGTTCATTATCCTGACGTTTCATCTGCCATAAAACCAGTCCCCCATGGCCTCGCTGAAAGAGATTTGGTCCGTAGTTTGAATAGACAGGACCTCTTAAAAGATATGAGCAACATTGCTTCGAGGAAGCTGGGTGTGGTGGTTATACGACTTATCATGCATCGTTTTTAAGCAGTTTGCACAAATTTCAGGTTGGCTCGATTTGGCACATCTACGGGTTTGATTCGTATGGTCAAAGCAGGGCAATGATAACACATACACGGCGAATGAATGCCTTGACGCGGTAATAATAGCAACCAGATCGCATCGATTCTGGGAGTCTGTCAGGAATGAACGTGACAGAGCGGAGGGGTGGTCCTCGAGCCCCTCCCTCCCCCTCTTTTCTCATCCTACGGTCGACCTTTACCGCTCCATGGTTGGCGAGATCCTATGTTGTCTTCTAAGTAGTAGTCGATGAGTTCCCTCGCATAGGGTACTCCTTTTACGAAGTTGATAGTCGAGTGGGGTGTCACTTGCATAGGAAAGCCATCAAATGTCCGAAGAACACACAACCTGGCCGCCTGTGTAGGGTCCGCCACATTCACCAGAAGGTTCCCGTCCAAGAAACGGGTAACCTTAGATTCTCTAACTAGCGCGCCCAGCAGGCAAGGCTGTGTTTTTTTAAACTATAGCCATCCTGTAGGGCAAGAGAAAGAGAGTTGTAGAATGGTGCGTCATTCCCAAGTGGATATGACACAACCACTTACCTTGATGTAATCCTGGAGTGGGACCACCCCATTTGGATACGATCTGTGTGAGGTTATGTTGCAGTAGAACTTCCACTTCCTAACTGTTGTATGGGCCGCTAACTCAGGGTGGTGCTATAAAATTACCACAGCATGCAACAGCCTCCTTCCACTCTAACCTTGTCCCTCAGGACAGGCTCACAGAAGGTGCGGCTCCACTTAATTGTGGTAACTTGGTGGGACCTACAATGCAGACTGTAGGTTCAAAGTTTATTCCATTAATATCCCAAGCGGTCTCAGGACGGCAGAAATGTCACCTGTCCATGAGGAGCTAGAAACAACACATAGAACCCTAGCTAATACCTGGCGATGATGCAGCATGTGTCTTTTGTACAGCATGCTCACATCAGTAGATAGAATTAGAGGAATCCTTTGAAGATGGCGAGCTCAAAGACAAGGCAGACTCTCAATGAGGGGCCCATGCATCATCGAGGGTCCACTAACCGGAAGGAGAAACCTTTACTCCATTCTTTTGATCGTTTTTTTTTTCTTATGAAGAAGGTGGGGAATACACTCTCTTCTCTCCTCCCCCAGAATGGTTGTCATGGGGGACACCATCAAAGAGAGGAGGGCCATCCTCTCTACATGAGTCCTGAGGGGGCCAATGTCCACTTGGGAGGACCTTGCCGGGAAGTGGGCTCTGGATGAGAGAAGTTCTCCCTCCGTTAGTGCGGTCTTACAGAGAAGACTGCCATCTGGGGCGAGGACAACCGTGGGGTCCACGCTCACATCTCCCCACCCCCGTACATCAGGAATACGGACCTCCATCAGGACAATTTCAGGGGAGGTAATGTCAGCCCATAAGTCTCACCAGGTGGTATTTTATACTCGGGGGTGGAAAAGAGCCCAGTAGATATTTTAGAATTCGTATCGACACCTCCCTAATTTTAACATTCATTTAGGACTGATTTCATTACATCTTATTACTTCCCACATAAGCTGTTGTATTTTGTGTTTTTGTTCATTCCTTGAAGAGGACATTGTTAATAAAGGCAAGATCACTTGGAATCTGCTTTCCATTTCTTTGTTGGTGTTTTGCATAAATACAATTTGTATGCTCCTCTGTGAGCTCTTTAATACATTATAAATGCAAAAATGGCCTAAAGGAAAGACAAATTTCAAGTACTTTGTTTTCCTTGAGAATGAACTGAATAACTTTGAAAGTACATGGAATTTGCTTTATATATTCCTGTAGATCAATTTTGCACTTATTGCAGCCATCACATGCTACTTTTTTGTATTTGTTGCTTCCTGACTGATTATTACGGATAGCCCATGCCCACGACGGATGGCTGAATCAATACATCTGAGATTGAGGATATGTTGTTTCCCTGTATGTGAGGTTCGAGATGTGGGCATGTTGTTATTAGGTGTTGTGTTTTCTGAGGGAAGGGGCGGGAGTAGTTTTGGGTGTCTGGTTTATGGTGTTTGTATAACAGTATTGTATGTTTGGGTGGGGTAAATGTGTGGCGAAAATGGGGCTCCTGAGTAAAAGTGAGTTGAAGTGGAAGGAGGAAGGTGGGGGGGGGGATTATAAATTGTTCTAAGTGCTTTATTTTGTTGTGTTTCGACTATGTTAGATGGCGGAAATTGAGGTTTCTGAGTAGATGTAGGTTGAAGTGGAAAGGGAGGGGAGCACAGTTAGAAATTGTTCTAAGTGCTTAATTTTGTGATGCTTTGACTTATGTAAGATTTATCACCTGTCAAGCAGATGAGAGGAGTGTTGAGGGTGGGTTCTGTCGTGTATGAAGAGGAGGATTAGGAGGTGGGGGCAGATCGTGGGACACCATTTTATAGTGACATGCATTATGAGTTTGCCTAATTATGAAAGACCTTAGCTTGTCTGTTTGAGGGAAAGATGGGGAGTGATTTGTCATTTCGGTGGAGGTGTGTATGAAAATATGTTGGAGCAAAAATATCACACCGTTTATCTTTGCAACTAATAACACTCCGTTATGGTGTGTTTTAGTTAAAACCATTTAGTGTCCGATGTGCTGTGTTAGGTGAGTCAGTAAGTTGTTGTGGAATGATTTTTAAGAGTGTAAGGCGTTGGGTGGGGGTAGTGTTGACTAGTGTTGAGGAAAGAGATTGCATGATGATTGGTGGGTTGTTGGGGAACATGAGGAGACAATGCTAGTAAATTGTGGTACCTACCTTTTTCAATCATGGTAGAGCCCCTCCAACCGGTTAACACTTATTGGAAAACCTGTGAGTACCATGGGCCAGTCATCGTTGGATTGAAATATGCAGACACTTAACAAACCAATGAGGACAACGAGCGAGAAAGTCAAGCAAAGGAAGAGGATGGATAAATAAAAACGAATAGGAATAGAGGATAAGGATGACAGGAGGAGCAAGTGTGTGAGGAACAAGTTTACACAAAGAGTACAGGAGTACAAGAATGAACACCTTCCAAAGACAAAATTACAATATCAAACTGGTACCAGGGACTTCCACAAGGTGAGGAGTTCCTGGTACTACGAAAGGATGCAAAATGGACACGCCTGGTACTAGGAAAAAATCAAAATGGGAGCTCGTGGTACCTCTGAAGATGTGTACAATATCCACTTGGTAATGCCAGTTGTCCCCATCCACTCACCTTTTCGGTGTCCAAGGAAGGTGCAACTTCCATGGACTGGACACGGTTGTTCAGGGACTTGTTCGGGTTCCTGAGACCGAGGCGGTCATGCACGGAACGTTGCAGGTTGGTGGTGGAACTTGGCACCTCACCTTTTATCTGTAACAATCAAACAACTATAAAGCCAGCGATAACACCATAACATTGACAACACATCGAGAAAAGCCCCATAAAAATAAAAAGAGCAAATCGGAGTTAAAACTCATCCCTTTACGTCTTAATGTGCGACGTGGGGTCCCGGGGTCTCTAGACTTCAACCAAAAAGGCATTATGGTTGCCCCGCATGACTGATTTAGGAGAGAGCGTTCTTCAAGAGGGAGAGAACTCACCGCGTTATGCCAAAAGAGTTTAATGAATCTGTTGTTGAGAACGGCCTCTGTACTCCTGTAGGCGGCATTGGCTTCTGAATGGCTCGAGAATGTAACCAGAGCAGCCTCTGGATCACGTTCATGGTGAACCTGGAACATGTAAGTACGAATTAATCACAAATGTCCAAATTGTCAAATGATCAGGGTTGGAGTAATCCAATGGGAGGTTTGTTTTTTAAATGCAACCATCTAGAGACTGCCACTAGGGAGATATGTCGCTGTATATATCAATTTAGCATATTACTAGGCTATATTAAAAACCTAACTAATAAATTACACACTAAACAAGAGCAAAACCAAACAAAACCATGAAGAAGGGAGCATGCTCCGGCGGTGGGCCTCCCTCAGCACCGGAATATTCTACCAACACCACTCAAATAAAATGGAGGGGGCCAGCCTCCTCTAAAAAGTCCTATGGTCCACAAAAGTTTGTGTACACGAACCTGTCTCAAGCCCAACAGACAGGTGGTAGCGACCCCGTTCGTCCCGGCACTAGGACATTCAGTACCTAAATTTGTGCCATTCACAGATTCCTTAAGTGAAATCTCTGCAATGACCTACTACTCCCACCAAATCATCTGATCCGCGAGATCCAACTGCTCTTGTGTGAGCTTTCGATTGCATACAATAAGCTCATTATCTGCTGGGTGCATAGCAATGAAGTAGCTGACCACTCTGCTTGGTCGAACGCTGGCCAAGCGTGCCTACTCCTCATTCCATACACAGTTCTTCCACGTAAGGGGATTCATAATACACAATGGCTGGATGCCAGGCAAATTCTACATCTCAAAACACCTCACTGCATTAATCCCACCTGTTATTGACAGGGCATTATCCTTTCACCAGTCCTGCCATAGAGATGGTGCTGGCTCACCTATCCTGGGGCCAAAAGGGTAAATCACGGATACCCCATGTCACACAATCTCTCTTCCACCCACTATACCAGACTGTGCTCCACATGCTCATTGGGTGTCTTGTGTAGTCCATCCCAAATCGCCGTTCTTTCTCTCTCCATACTCTCCCTAATCGCCGGTCCTTTCCTTTGTAGGTGTTTATTCTTGGCCCATTGCCCCGTGTTCTGCCCTAATTTCTTCTTCCTCTCTCCTGATAAGGTCTCACTGAGTTGGACGCATATGCATCGATCGGTGGTCAAAACCACTTCCATTTAAAAAACTCTTCTCTAGTGAGCGAGAGTGGCGCAACTCGCCAGATGTCAACTATTAGGTTGAGGAATAAGTTCTTGCTTTTTTTTTAATGTTGTGTTGATTTAAGTTTTGTTGACGCGATTTGTGCACATATTAAGAAACAATAATAAATAATGAGAGCAAAATTTGCAAAGGTTAGGCTACGTTTCTTAACAGCGTAGACTATTAGGTTTTTGCTTAGGCTACGTCTTGAAGTTAAGTAATAAGCCATTGCGGTTTATTTAAAAGTTGTGTTAATTTAATTTTTGTCGTGTAGCCTCAAAATGGAATGTCAAGTTGAAAGAAAGGCACATTTTCAACACTTGTTGTTATTCATTTTCAATCGAGATGGGAACAATGCAAACGCAGCCAAAGCTCGTCGCGATATTTGTGCTGTGTACGGAGAAAATGCTTTATCAGAAAGCTCAATGGTGGTTTTCACGTTTCAAAAACGGTCATTTCAATCTTAATGACGAAGAATGTTCTGGTCGCCCCATTAAGTTGGAAGATCGATTGAACGACCTTCTTCATGAAAATCATCGTCAATCGACTAGAGAATTGGCTGTACAATTGGCGTGTGATCAGAAAACTGTAGTGAATCACCTTCATTCGATGGGAAAAGTTAAAAAACTTGGTGCATGGGTTCTGCACGCTTTGAGCGAAAGCAACAAACTTTACCGCTCCACGATTGCCGCAGGTTTGCTTGCTCGTCACAAGGCTACTCATGGATATAAGGACAGATTTCTGCTCCGCATCATCACTGGCGACGAAAAGTGGTGTGTTTATGTCAACATGAACCATAGAAAACAATGGCTTAGCCCCAATAAAAAAAACACTTCCGCGATTAAAGCAAGGGCTTCATCCACGAAAGACGATGCTGTGTGTATGGTTGGATTGTGAAGGCATCATTCTTTATGAGCTCCTTTGGAACAATGAGATTGTCAATGCAGAAATCTACGTTCAACAAATGCATCGACTCGCCGAAGCTATTCGTGAAAAGCGACCTCATCGACGTTATGGAGTCCTTCTGCAACACGACAATGCTCGTCTTCACATTGCCAATATGACAAAAGACGCCATCCAAACACTTAATTGGGAAATCCTGTCGCATCGTCCATATTCGCCACACTTGGCTAAATCGGATTTCCATCTGTTCCGATCGCTCTCCAACAATTTGCGCGGCGTTTCGTTCAATACTGATTGAACGTTGGGAAGAAGTCTTAAATAACAACGGAGAATACATTATTGATTAAATTGCATATTGTTATCAATTAAAAATGAAGTTTTTATAAAATTGTTAATGGTAATGAATAAATTTGATAAAACTGCAAGAACTTATTCCTCAACTCAATACATCATGGAAGAATAATGGAAGAGACAGCAGTATTGTGATTGGCTATGTACATGGTGACAAAGAGAGCGGAGCTGTGTGTGTGTATGCACTAGAATCAATGTGCTGCTTGCGTGGTGCCGTCTTGTGCTCACACTGGCCGGAAATTGTACCTGGTAACTAAGCATGGAAATCAACGTCCTTGACCATTAGTCTGGCGAGAGCTTCATCGCCAAGGAGGCAAAGCTGTGGTCAGTCACTCCCAAGTGAATACGACACTATCCCCCGACTTGGATGTATTCCATGTGAGGTTAAATTGCAATAGAACTACCACTTTCTAGCTGTTGCATGCGTCATGAATACAGAAGAGTGCTATAAAACTCCCACAGCATGCAACAGCCTCCCTTCACTCTAACTTGGTCCCTCAGGGCAGTCTCACAGAAGGCGTGGCCCCACTTAATTGCGGTAACGTTGATGGGAACTACGGCACAGGCTGTAGGATGAAAGCTTTCTCCCTTAATGGGTCGGAGGACGCAGAAATGCCATCTCTGAACCCTTTGGCCATGATTCATCCAACTCTGACAGTATTTCCGAGAGAGGAAGCGCTCCCACCCTTAAGAGAAACTTGCACCCTATCGAAAACAGAAGACCCATTCCCTGGGTTGCCATGTAAATAAACATTTAAACCACAGAACTCCCCTTTAAGCCTAAAACATCGATTTTTTTTTAATTAAAAGGCCCCCCCAAAAATCTCCATCAGTATTTTCAAATGAAAATGATTAAGTTGGGAAGGCATAGGACAGTAGTGAGCACTCCCAAGCACCAGAAATGCCCTACCTTACCTGAATGTTGGTAATTGTCCCAAACTTGGCAAAGTGTTGGTTCAAGAGGGCGATGGTATTGAGCCCAGGAGGAACCTTCCGCAGTTCGAGAGTACGGTTGTCGGAGGAATTAGAGTACTTGGTGCCATGCCCCCCTTGGGGAGGAGCCCCGGGATAGGCTCCACTCGAGGATACCAAGTTGTTGGTGGCTGGACCCAAACGTTGGGCAAGTGAGGAGCGAATACCACCGGGCTGTGTGGGGTGAAAAGGGAACAATGCGAGTTAATTAACCCTTGACTTACAAGTCCTGACCCTAGACCAGTAGACTTAAACTCCTGACCAGAGTTCTCCCGGACATCCACCACTCCAGGAATCTGTAGGTTTCGTCTAAGTTGTGTGAGCATCGGGCATCCTGTGCATGTGGGGTATTAAAGTAGTGAAATAGGAAACCCACCATGTACTTCTGAGTCCTGGGTATGTATATGGGACAGCCTAGAGGAGCGGCGCTCTCGGTTTAACATACGGGTGCAAGGTTTTTACCTTCTAAAGCGTCCATCTGGCGACACCAAACAAGGGCATAGTCGCTCTGATTATATTTCAGCCTATTTTAATAAAAACAAAACAAGCAAAATAGAAAGGGAGTCACCCGGAAGGATGCGCGTCTCCCAACACCATTCAACTGTATCCAGCTCAAATAAAGTCAAATGAGCAACAATCGCGAGTGGACGAATCTGTCGCGATTACAAGAGACAAACGATAATAAGGAGTTGAGTGTGCTCCGCCCAGGGGTACGATGCCGCCACTTACCACTCTATGCGGCTTGTGTTGGGTCACCTGACCTTAACGGGACGGATGGGAACCGAGGTGACGTGTAATTTGTCTCGCTGGCTTCTTAGTTTTCTCCTAAGAAAAGAACCAAGGGGACCCGCTGCAAGTGGAGAGTTGCCTGGAGGCAACTGTTCAGAAGTGGGAGAGGGGAACACCCAAACCCGTCAAAAAAGAAGAGGGAGAAACGCCCGCTCTGCTGGAAGAGACGGAGGAGCCCCTGAGAAAGCACAGGGCGGGGGTATCTCCATCCCAGAAGTGGAGCTGCCCGGGGGCGGCTCCAAGATGGCAAAGGGAAATCTCCGTGCGGCCTAAGGAAATGCAGGGGGACAGGGCAGATATCCTTACTGGGACGTACTAAAGAATGCTGAGAAGGAGCTAGGAGGAAGCGCATCAACTTCCCCATGACCCGTCAAAGAATTCAATTTAACTCAGTGGCGGGGAGTCCGGGTGAGAACAGTTCCACCTTGTACCAAGTGCGGGTAGAAAAAGATTGAGAGGAGAGTCATAGAGTATAAAAAAAAGGAGTGCCGAGAGGAAGCGAGGGGAAGGTGCACCAACAACCCAGTTTCAGGGTTTTCCTAATTTGGACTTCAGGCGGGAGGATGTACAGCTTATCCGGGTCCCAAGGGTAACAGGCTACGCAGGGTACCCTCATGTGGGGCCTTAATCCGAGATTGAAAAAGTAACAAGGGGATACTCATAGAGAAAATTGAGGCCATAGAGAAAAAGTGGGGGTACGCATTAGCTTCCCCAGGCTCTGTCTGTCAGAACTCAAAGCAACCCAGTGAACCAGACCTTCCTTATCCATACACGGGCGGGAGGTCGTAGCGCTCCTCCGGATACCAGGTATAATAGTCTACACAGGGTACCCCTCTGCTGGGACGAGCTTTGAAGAATCTCCCTTGAATGTGGGTAGATACATGTGAGGACACAGGGTAGACAAGCTACATCCCTCTCATTCTTTGCATCAGACACACACTCCAGTAGATTAACACGTACCACCACACTTTCATGACAATTTAAAGGTAACCCCAGCCAACTCCCTATACATTGTTATACAAAACTAACACCAATATCTAAGGCAATGGTTCTCAAGTGTATACATTTGCAAAGGTTGAGTGTGCGTATGTATATGAAAGGACGGGACGAAATAGCTGGTGCACTGCTTAATGTTCATGGCAGAGACCTCTAACTCACAAACTTCACCTTGCTTTCAACAATCCTTAACAGCACATCAATACACACATGTCTTGAATCAACAAACCATGGGTTTGCTTCACCCAGAGCAAATCTAGCAGCTCCAAGAACAGGTAGAACAAGAGCTCCCCCACCCCCTTCTCAAGGGGAAATGAGCGGACACTTACCTTTCCCTGATTGGCGCCATTCACCGGAACACTAATTAGCTCTCTGCCCTTATCCATGGGTGCCATGGGAGGAGGGGGGCCGGGGAATCTGGGTGGCATACCCGCGATACCTCTCCCTCGACCACCATAATAGGGGTTGGAAGGAGGGGCGCTGTCGTTGCCCCAGAGACCCGGGTTGCTGGGTGTGTATTCCCCTGTGAAGAGGGAAAAGGGTGTGAAAAAATAAAGAGGAAAAACAAAACAATAGGGGTTAACACACACCTATCCATATGGAGGTGCCCCAAGGCAATGGGATCCCTTTAAAGGGGGCAAAAAGGGAAGAAAAGTCAATGAATGGAAGCTGTTCTTGCAAGTTCATTTCTTTAAAAAGCTTGTATAATTCAATGAGGAACAATCAGATAGCAGAGACTGGAGAAAAGTACCCTCGCCTTGAATGTTCAAGAGGAAGAGGGGGCATAAGAATCCCTCCAGGAACAACTTTTTTATCCAGTGCATTCATCGAACGCTTGAATAAAAACCCACTCACAGGGTCATTAACACCGTAAATTTGATGATTGGCGTTAATTAACTCGCCAGAGTAAAGTACCAACGAAGAACTCACCGAATTGCGCGGGTCGGGGAGGAGGAAGGTGACGCATGAAGAGTCTACCGGGCATTTCCTGGGGTATAGACTGCGGAGCGGGAACTGGGTATCCGACACCAGCCACCGGGGTAATCGGGGGTACCCCAGTTATAGGAGGGGGGAAATCAAGGCTCCCTCCTTCCAACACGAAAGGGTCAGCGCCGTGATCAAAGGGGCATAGGTCGCCTCTCAAGCAGAAACCTTGTTCTGAAAAGTAGTAAACCCTTCAGTACAAAACCCTACCTCGTGGGTACAGAATCCCGGGCTACCGCTTCAAGATTGAGGTTTGTAAACCATTTAGACGCACTGTCTCTTGACCAATGATCGTCGACAGAACAGAGCGAGAACGAGTGAATCGCCACCAGGTTTTGGAAGAGAGGATAAAGTAAAGAAGGGGGATGAGGACATTTCTTTCCCATAGGGAGATTTACTGCTACACGTGGGATGCAAGCCACGGGCCTCGACAGAGCATGGCAGCAACCATAAGGGAAACCTGAATAGGAACTCTATCTGGCGACTTACACTACCCAATGTGGCTGTACTTCACTACACTCACAGCGCTCCAGTCGGCTGGAACATCTCCCAAGGGGATCAGTAGTAGATAGGATAGGATAAGAAAGTAGATGAAATCTGGAAAGAAAAAGTCAAAGAATATGGGAAGAGGAAAGAAAAAAACTATAAAGCATCTATTTTGACACTTCCATGAGACATAGAAGATGGCGCTTTGCCCCCCCCACCCCCACCTACCATCGTAATCCCTGCATCGCTGAGACTTGGGGGCAGTACAACGGTCTTGATTGGGGATCGAGACCACGCTGAGGATCATCGGAGGATCACTTGAGGAGGCTTCCGGAGAGGGAGAATGTTCCTTTTCATCTTGGAGGGGAGGAAACAGACGAATTAAAGGACTATCTATGTCTAGTATGACCTTTTTTTAAAAATTATGGGGCCATCCTGTTGAATGCCTGCATAGACATAAGTAGATGTAAGATATGCTATGAATTAAGCTAGTAATTAGGTTTAATTAGAATAAAAAACAAAAAAAAATCAAGACCTTTGTTTTTTAAGGCACTCATCTGGCAACTGCCACCAAGGGCATAAGTCACTATAAAAAATCTAGCCTATTACTAGGCTACATTAGCAAAAACAAAAAAGGCAAACAAAACAACAGCAAGACTAAGATGAAGAAGGAAGCAAGCTCCAGTGACAGGTGGGGCCCAATCAAGACGAAGAACAAACACCCAACAAAAAAAAGACCTAAAAAAACATGAGCAGGAGACCCGCCTCCTACTGGCGCCTGAAGATATATCTAACAGCAAAAGACTTAAAATGGAAGGCTCTGCCTCTTCAAGAGAGGTAAATAGGCTGCTTTGTGCACGATCTGTCTCTAGTATAAGGGACAAGCAGTATCAACTCCACTTGTCCCACTGTCAGGGAGCAAAGGTTCCCCCAAGAATGGACCGGACAGTGTGGGATACCAATTTGAAGATGGCAGAAAGCAACCTGAAGCTGTCACGGCATTTAGGGGTAGATCCATAGGAACAGTCGCAGCACAATGACACGCAATTTTAAGATCCTCTCTGCCATTTACATCTTCTTTGCTACGCAGCCCAGAGGGCTGACCTAATTCCTCCTGCCATATATAAGTGTGGGGAAGAGCAAAATGCTGGTTTAGGCAGACAGCGGAGCTTGTTAACTGTTTGGTACCCTCATTAATACATGAATTCCTGAAATCCCTACATGTACAAGAACCCAGCAGAAGATAATCTCAAAATCCTACCCACTCATGGCAACTGTGGTGTCATGGATAACACAAACAAGGTGGTGTGAAAATTCCAATATCACGATAGCAGTCACGTCGTCTCTCAAACATGGCACCAGGGGTTATCTCTGGCACTGAGTAGTGTATTGTTACCAGCTAGGTTGTGAAAAAGATGTCGTGCCTGGAAGAGACCAGCCGACTTTAAACAGGTGATACAGAGTAGAAGCCACCCACTTTTCAGATTTTGAGCCATTTGTGTACAGGTTGAAAAGAAGGACGCTCCAAAAAGCTCAAACACCTAAGGTGGTACCATCCAAGGTGGCATTTTGGGCAGAGAAGCTTCACTGACACAAGACAAATATCAAGCTCTCAGTGTTTCCTAGCCCTAAACCCAAAAGGCTTAGGGAATGATTGTAGACACCCTCAAAATCGGCTATGGATGCAGTGAGAGCTGTTGGTGACTAAGGGACAAGCTGAGCCCGTGGGTACAAGAGCCTAGTGCACTAGGGTGCAGAGCAACCGGAATCACCCGGGAGACTCTCAATGGGGCATATGCGAAAGGCACCAATTGACAAACGGAGAGCGGTGTAGTGGATCGCATCCACCTTATTCAAATCTTGTTCAGCTGCGAATGAGTAAAACTTGCATCCATAGGCAAACTTTGAATGAACAAAAGAGTGATAGAACAACCAAGCGATAACCCCATCAACACTCCATGTGCTGAACATTTGGAATGAAAAATACCCCTGGCGTGGGTGCACAAGGCCATAAGACGGCGAGTATGGGCTTCCCAGGTGAGGCATCGATTGAAAACAAGCCCCAAGAAGAAATCATTCAGGCAGCGTTTAAGCCTCAACTCATATAAGCATCTTGCATCCTCGGGGGCCGACTGCCAAGGAAGCGAGCGATGTGCAAAACTGACAGGCATACTAGTTAAGCTAGTTAAGCCAACAGTGATGAGTTTGCTGGACATAGGTCACCGTACTCACCAATGCCTACTACTAGGCTACTATAAAATAGCAACGTGACAAAAAAAAACAAAAAAAGAAAGAAGGCAAGAGGCAAGACGCAAGCTCCAGCGTCGGGGGGAGGTTCGCCTACCCCTAGCGCAGGAACGTGCGACCTACAAAAACAGAAAAAAAAACGTTAGAAAATAAAGGGGAGAAGGCCAGCCTCGTCCCGAGTACAAGGAAAAAGCGGGGGCGACCCCGCCCATCCCGGTACCGGGACAGGTAACGTGCGAGAAGATCACCCAGACTGGGACACTCAACGAGAATGTGGCGAACAGTCTGGTGAAAAATGCAATCTTCACAGTAGGGCGCAGACGAGCGGTCCAGCAAATGGCGGTGCGTCCCGCGAGTGTGTCCAATTTGGAGACGACAGAAAGCAACCTGAAGCCAGCGCGGCATTGGGGGATAGGTCCATGGGAACAGTAGCGGTGCAATGGCACGCAACTTTAAGCTCCCTTCGGCCGTCTCCCATCTTCTTTGCCAAGCAGCCCCGAAAGCTGCCCGTATTCCTGCCATGTAGTCGGTGTGAGTAGCAGCGAAACGCTGCTCCGGCCGCCCAAGCCACGAGGAATATTTGGCGCCCTCATCGGCGCGCTCATTCCCCGCAATTCCTACATGTCCAGGAACCCAGCAGAAGATAATCTCGACATCCGCCCGGCTTGCCAAAACCGTGGCGTCACAGATATCGCAAACCAGGGGATGTGGAGATTCCAATGCCCTGAGAGCAATCAGGGCACTTTGTGAGTCGCTATAGATCACAATCCGGTCTCCGAACCGGGCACGTCGCGTAATCTCCCGTACCGAGTGGTGTATTGCCACCAGCTCGGCCGTGAAGACAGACGCAGCGCCTGGCAGAGCCCGGCTGACTTCAAACAAAAGGGATTCGGCGTGGAAGTCGACCCCTTCTTGGGACTTGGAGCCATCCCCATACACTGGCACGGTTCCTGCTGACATGAAGTGTGCTCAAAAAAGGTTGGACGCATTACTCCCGGCGCTGTACAAGCTTTATGAGCAGAGGCGTGGAGACAAATAGTCAAAGGTGGTACCCTCCAGGGTGGCGTCCTGGGCAGAACCAGGGGTGCTACCGGAATGAGAGCTATACCTAGCTTTCAAATGAGTTTCCGAGCTCTAAACCCAAAGGGCTTATGGTATGACTGGCGTCTCTCGGCGGAATAGGCACCGTCGAAATCAGCTGCGAATGCAGTGAGAGCTGTTGGCGACTGAAGGAGGCATCGGCGTACAGGCGAATAATGCACTGTGCACGGCGTAGAGCGAGTAGCATCTCCCCAGCATCGACAAGTAGGCTCTCAATCGGGGAAGTGATCGAGTCCACCTTCTGCAATACACGCTCAGCTGCAGATGCATAAAACTCACATCGGTAGTCGAGCTTCGAACGAACAAAGGATCGATAAAAAAGTAAGGAGGTAGCCCTATCAGCGCTCCAGGCGCTGAACGTCACGGAAAGAAGAATATCCATGGCGCGGGTACAAGGGACCTAAGGCTACGAATATGAGCCTCTCAGGTGAGGCCTAGGTAAAATACAAGACCAAGGAAACGGTACGATTCAACCACTTCCAGGCGTACTCCATTGAGAAACAAGTCTGGGTCAGGGTGGAGCAGTGGATGGTGGCAGAATTGCATCACCTTAGTCTTGGCCAAGAAAACCGAAACCTGCGCGGTTCGGCATAGCGAGAGATGCGGTTCAATGCCTGTTGGAGTCGACGCTCCAGAGTTGGCATCTGGACCGCGCCAAAATTGATCGAAAGGTCGTCCACATAGAGCGTAGCGAGAACATCATACGGGACATCGTCCGCGCACGAAGCAAGAGCGGAACGCAACTCCCTCAGAGTAAACCTGTCGTTGAAGGGTTCTCCGACTCTGGAGGCAAGTCCAACCGACGGCCTTCCGCGACATCACGACGCGCATTGAATGCTGGCGGAGCAGCATCCCGGCTAGAGAATGCGGTCGCAAAGGATTCCGCCACGGACCCCGGGTCCAAGATTGCGGTCCCATTCTCCTGGAGAACGGAAGGGGGGTCCTGCGAGAACTTGCCTCGCTTCCACACCTCTGTTACAGGGGTCTTCCCGTTAAGTGAAGACACATATGCCCGCCAAGAAGAGCGGCGGGCGAGCTTCGAAATAATCCAGAACCTAGCTCTAGCCCGACGGAATTCACCCAGAGTGAACTCGTTCTGGCGGCGCTTATAACGCATGTAGGCTTAACCCTTCTGCTTGAGAGCCGTCTCACATTCGGCTGACCACCACGGGAGTGGTCGACGTGCCAAACAGCCAGAGGTTCTAGGAATAGTAGTTAGGCCGGCCTCATCTACCGATCTAAATTCCTCGACTGAGATAGAGAATTCAGTCATTTCCTGAAAAGCAGACCACTACACCTGAGCCAAGCACAACCGGGGCGGGCCCTCGGGCAGCAGAAGCCCAGGAAATATTTGAATGGGAAAGTGATCACTACATGGAGGTCATCAACCACCCGCCATCCAAAATCAGGCTGTGCATCCGGAGAGCACAAAGATCGAGGCAGGAAAATGATGCGGTTCTCGGGCAGGGATGCGTAAACTCCATCCACATTTACGACACCCATCTCAAGCTTATCGATCAGGTCGGCAAGGACTTGACCCCTGGGATTGATCGAGTAATCTCCACAAAGGAAGTGTCTACCGTTCAGAACCCCGAGCAAGAGAAAGGGCCTCGGCAACCGTGCCACGACGCGGCGGAAGTCGCGCCGGCTGACGGTGGAATGTACGCAGAAATAACTATACTTTCTATCCAGGTACAGCTGCACAGCTACTAACTGAAAGGAGGTATCTAAATTGAAGAGAAGAATGGAGACATCATGCTGGGTGTAAATCGCAAATCCTCCCGCCCGGCCCCCATCTCGTGGTGGTGGGGTCACAAAACCCTTATACCTCGGGAGGGTGGGCCGAGGCATGCGCCCAGTATGGTCTCCTGCAAAATGATAGCTAACGGGGAGCGGGAGGAGACGAGTCTCTGCAACTCCTCCCAGTTGGCCCGGAGTCCGCGGCAATTCCATTGAAGGAATATGCAGGCCAGGCCTAGCTCGGAGGAGACGCGGGAGCCCTCTTTGAAGAGAAGACCCTTATAGGAATGGCCGTACGCTTCCCGCAGTCTCCGAGCCACCCAGCTTTGGTGTTGTCCTCCTTATGGGGGCCAGCCTTAGGAACCCCGAAAGATTGCCTGCCGACCAAATTCAGGGATGTTGCCTGCTGTGAGTCTAACGACTCTGTGGAGCTGCATGATCGTTTTGCCTTAAGAGAAATGGTCACGCTATGGAAAGGAGGGGAGAGGGGGCTCTGGTTTTAACCGAGGCTGGGTGTGGACCCTTTGTGCCACCAGGTTTACCAGGGAAGAGCCCGGGGTGGGTAGAACCCACAAAAGGGTTCCGAATGGGCACGGAAACGACCATGCTCGGAGGCCTGGAGGGGCCAGGAGCAGAGTATGTCTTTCTTAGTATTGAGGCATAGGATGTTCCAGGCGGCAACGGGCATGCCAGGACCAAGTCCTTAGCCTTTCGGAAGAAGAGAGGCTCCTGTGCCTGAACAGCCAGGATTTCTTTCTCAAGGAGAAATGCACCACATTGCTTCAAAAGAGTGGGGTGAGTCTCGCCGTAATTGACACACTTAGCCACACACGATTTGGACTTATCGTGTGCAGCATTGGAGCAATTCACACAGACTTTGGGTAACCACAACTTTGCACATCGACAGGAGCGATTAGTATGGCCGAAGCGGTGACAGTAATAGCCCCTACGCGGCAGTGGCCAGAATGCCTTCACGCAGTAGTGGTACCAACTGGCACACACCGACTCAGGGAGCTTGTCACAATCGAATGGGATGAAGAGTGTAGGGGTGGGTCTCGAGCCCCCCCCCCCCACCTGTTATCTCATCACATGTTCGACCTTGAATGCCACATGGTCAGCCAGCTCTAGGGTCATGTCATCTATGGAGTAGTCCACGAGTTCCCTCGCATAAACTACTCATTTCACAAAGTTCATGGTAGAGTGTGGCATCACATTCACAGGGGTGCCATCAAGTGTCCGAAGAGAACTAATCTTGGCCGCCTCAGAGGGATCCGATTATTCGCCAAAGGGCTCCTGTCCGAGAAACGGGTCACCTTCAGCTCCATGCCAATTACCCTAGCTAAAGCTCTCCTTCTGATGGATCATGGTACCCTTAGCCAGCATGCTGCCATAAGTTGAGCGAATTACAAGAAAGCGTTTGAAGCCAGCGGGCTCGAAAACGCCGGGTAGTCTCTGAATGAGGAGCCCCGACGTAATCGAGGCTCGGCTCTGCACACTTGTACTTTTGGTCTTTGTTAGGGACTCAGCACCTGGGGTGGCAGCGGGGCTGTATGTGCTGATCTTGGCTTGGTCTCTTACTGAAGTAGCATACCCATCCATCCCCGCAGCCCCCGCCGATGGAGAGGAGCCCAGTCTTTTTTTCTTTATTGGAGAGGAAGGTGGGAAATGAACCTGCTTCTCCCCTCCACCGGCAGGAGCCCCCAAGCCAAATAGACCGGCCTCAGCAAGCTCCTTCTCCGAGATGTAGAAGGTCCCGGAAGTTGAAGCAGCACCAACCGGAGGAGGAGATCCCTCCCCTCCTTGTAAAGTCTTGGAGACCCAAGCCGTCTGAGGAGGACCTTGTAAAGGGCGGACTTGGGTTCGGTGCCGAGCCCAGATTCGCCCCCATGGAAAGTCCTACCGACTGGGTCTGGGTTGCCTCAAGGACCATGTCCATCTTAGGGGGGGCCTCCATGTGGCCATCAGCCCCGCCCCCAGGACATCACAAGACCCATTGGGAGCAGTGTCTATAGTCAAGTTAGATGGAGGGAGCATGTGCCTTGACCCCGGCTAGGTTCAATATTTGAGCCAGCAGGTCTTTTGAGGGAAGTGGCCGATGGGCCCTGTCTTCCCTCTCCCCCTTAAGGGGGGTTTGCTCTACCACGCCCCTTCAATGGGAAGGGCCAGTTATGGGCTGCCTGCTGGCTTTCTTGGCAGTCCATTGATAAACAAAGGTGGGGCTGCCAGTGGTAAGATGGACGCACCCAAGGGCGACTCCAAAGAAGGGGATGAGGGGGAGCCCCCTGCACCTGTAGGCAATGGAGAGGAGTAAGCCTCCTCTCCAGTCAAAGAGTTTTAGGAGTTCCCCTGCAAAAGCACAGAGGGTGAAGACCTCCATTTTTCAGTGGAGCTGCCCGAGGGTGGCTGAGGGGAAATAAGGGGAGATTTTTTTATTTTGTCATCATTGGGCATGGTGGCCTGATTCATTCTGCGGGATGCATACACTAATCACCCCTCACAGTAGACTGCTCTGAAAGGGGTACGTAAGAAGCTGGCAGAGCCAGGTGCCACCATTTTAGGCCACCCCTCCCACTTGGTGACCTGGCAGCCCTTTGGCATGGTGGCTCCACCTTGGGCACGGCATAAAAAGATAGTGAAGTGAGAAGGAAAGTGGATGTGAGGAAGGTATGGGTGGGGATGAAGCAGGTTGTTAAACACCCACCATCCCAAACCGGAGCTCAGGGGTTAGGGAACATTGTCCCCTCCCCCCTCAGCGGGTGGTTTCTGGGACTGTCCGCTACAACAGTCTACACTAGGTACCCCCCTGTGTAGTATTGAGTAGGACCATAGGAGATGAGTTTAGTCTAAAGGCTTATTGATGTTGAATATGAGCTAACAACCTTTTTGCCACTCCTCAACCATTCAAACCTCACACGAGCAATCAAAACTCACCTGCCAGTAAACCGGCACAAACTGACGCTTGAATTGACTTATTTTAAGGGGGTTTCCATTCATTTGCACATTCCAGTACATAGACAGAGCTGAAAGGAAACGCCACTGCCAAAGAGAAGAGAAGCTAAGCCCTAATGAGTTTGCTTAGTCGCTGGATGGGGAGAGTAATGACTTGGGTTGATTTTTTGGCTGGCTGTTATGACTCATGGTTCAGACCCCACATGAACTGGAGGGTCCCAGTGAGATAGGGATCAGGGCAGTGCTAATATCTTGTCATGGCTGCAATCAATGAAGCCATAAATTTAAGAGAAGAGAGCGCCATGAAAGAGGAGACACCCCCCACCCACCCCAATCCTGTTACATGATAATGGAGGTAAGCCAACAATGGCACTAGGTCATGAAAATTGAACAAATAGATAAAGGGAAAACAACACAAGGAGATATATGGGGTAGAATAGATGGAATCAGGCAAAAAAAATGAGGGTACAGGCATGTAAAAAACAAACATGGGCATCTCCTGAAGAAAGTTTGTAAGAAGAGATGCAAAGAGAGTAGAGAAAATAATTATATTAAAAGGTATGGAAGATATATAGCTGCAGATCCTCTTGTAGGCATTTTGGTCAGGAAGGCAAGCATCTGCAGAAATGGGGACAGGAGGGCAAACAATCCACCCGGGATAGAAGAGAAACACACAAAAAAATACAGGGTGGAAAAGGCAAGACAAAAAAATCTGAGGATAAAAGAGGCAAGCACAAAGAACCCCAGCCCCTTCCCCCTACAAACACGGCGGCGGCATACCTCCTTTGGCGGGGGGGGACTTCCTCGACGAGGAAACCAAGGTGGGCGACTCGGCGGGGTGAGCCAGGGGCTTCGGGGAGCGCGTCCTGGACTTGTGGCGAGAAACGTGCCGCTTAGGGGTCACTGACCTCGACCGGTTCCTGGAGCGGGAGCGCCGCTCCCTCGACCTCGAGCGACGCGCGGGGCTCCGCGACCAACGAGGGGATCGGGAACGGGTTCGAGACCTTCGGCTGTACCTAGAACCCAGAGACGAGAGGCTCGAGTGAATGGGAGATACACAAAACCCTAGTCTTTTTCCCTAGGAGATTGAAGAGGGAAGTAAATCCCCCTTCGCCCCTGGTACATATTGGGGTAAGCCAATGAAGGAATGTTAACAAAAGGATAAAACAAAACTCACTTCATCCCCAGCCTGTGGTGGCATTTTATCCCTCCCCCCTCCAGCCAGAGAAAATATGACCCTGAAGTTATTCAATTGAATCAAGTTAACTCAGAGGGGTGTAAAAGGGTGGGAAAATGGACAAAGGTTGAGGATGGCAAGAACTGATGTACCAGACCTTATTGTCCCAACCCTCCACAAAAAGACACAAAGCAAGGGCGAGTGCTGGATCAGCTATCAGTATCATTACTATTAGCATTATACTATTATTATCATTGATATTATTATTCTTATTAGTATTATTACTATTATACGACTCCTACTCTTAATTCAATATTACTTTAAAGTGAGAAGTGTAAAAGAAAATGTGTGGGAGAATTCAGAGGAGTGGTGAAATTAGGTAAAAGGCCGGAAGCCTTACCTTTTGACGTGAGAGGGCGGTGGCGAGCCCCTGCGTCCTCGTCGATCCTCGTATTTGCTTCGACTCGGCCTTCCCCGTGGAGACCGAGACCTCCGCGTCCTCTCGCGGTCACGAGAGCGAGACCTCGACTTGTTGCTACTGCCATCTTTGACCCGAGACCCAGCCCGCGGTCTCGAGGCCCGGGGCGCCGCCCGACGCTCTTCCCGATCGCCGCCGCCTCGCTCGCGCTCCTGTCCAAGGAAGGGAGGAAAACTGTGACAAGGACTACAAGGAGCTACCCCCCCCCCGAAAGAGGACACTACAAGCAATAAACTCTGCCAATGCCATAAAATAAATCAATAAAAAGTAAAAATCAAAGCAAGAAGGAATCACATAAGGGCATGAGGGAAAGGCCACATTTTACTACAGTTAATAAATTGATTTTGTACTCACAGACTCTGATTTCCTCATTTTTGGTGGCACTGGTAGCTCCTCCTTCTTGGGTGGTGGATATGGAGGTGTGGTTTCAGGGGGAGGGTATGGAATAGAGAGTATAGGTGGAGGTAGAGGGGGTAAAGGGGGCTGTAAAGACTGTGTGGCGGGTAGTGCAGGTTGTGTGGTAGTGGAGGATTCGGTGATTTCAGGGCTGACTCCATTGGATGACTCGGCTGTTTTACCACCTGGGGCAGAATGGGTGCTGGGAGGACTCAGCTTGTTGCTTCCTTCTTCACCAGAGGACTTAACTGGAGATGAGCTCCCCTCAGAGATATATGCCTTGGACCTAGCTACTTCGAGATACTTCTCAACAAACATCTCTGTATCTGCATATAGAAAAAAAATCATTATCACAAAGCCATTATTTCCTCACTATTACACAATGAACACAGACATTTCCTGAATATCTCAATAAAGAGGAGTGCAATGAGTGCAGTACTGTCCTACCTTTCCCTCTATGGGTTTGAATATATTAATTAGGTCATTCCATAAGTAATGGGCATTTTTTTTCATGTTTAGCATTATTTTATGAAAGAAAACAAACAGTCTTTCAAAGTTATTTAGATTTAAATAAGTATTTATTAATTAATTTCTACCACTGGTCTTTCTGCTAACTTTTCAATACCATGCTTGTAAAAGTACATGAACCCATCCCGAGTACAAGGGACATGAGGAAGTGAACCTGCTGGTCCAGGTGTGCCGGTACAGGTAACATGCACGGAGATCACCCAGACTGGGACATTCAAAAAGAATGTGCCCAACAGTCTGGGATACAATGCAGTCATCGCAGTAAGGCGCAGGTGAGCGCTCCATCAAATGGCAGTACATCCCGCGAGTGCGTCCAATTCTGAGATGACAGAAAGCACTTTGAAGCCATGGCGGCATTAGGGGGTAAGTCCATGTGAACAGTGGCGGTGCAATGGCACGTAACTTTAAGTTCCCATGGACCATCTACCATCTTCTTTGCCGAGCAGCCCAGAGAACTGTCTGTATTCCTGCCATGTAATCAGTGTGGGGAAGAGTGAAATGCTGGTCTGGTTGTCAAGTCCTTGCAGACTCTTTGAAGCCCTCATTCCCCACATGTCCAGGAAGGCAGCATAAGATAAGCTCAAGATCTACCCAGTTGGCAAAATCTGTGGCATAACGGATACTGCGAACCAGGGGATTCAGAGATGACAATGCCCTGAAAGCACTCAGGGTGCTTTGTGAATTGCTATAAATCCCAACTGGTCTCTGAACTGGCACGTCTCATTATCTCCCGTACCGAGTGGTGTATTGCAACCAGTTCGGTGGAAAAGACAGATGCAGTACCTGGCAGAGCCCCACTGACTTCAAATAGAAGGGATATGGTGTGGATACCGACCCCCCTCTTGGGACTTGGAGCCATCCATATACACTGGCATGGTTCCAGTGTAATATGAAGTGTACTCCAAAAAGTCTGAAAACAATACACCAGTGCTGTAGAAGCCTTGGGAGAAGAGGCAGGGCAAAAAATAGTCAAAGGTGGTACCCTCCAGGGCAAAACCAGGGGTGCCACCGAGCTGAGAGCTATATCTAACTCTCAAAGGAGTTTCCTGGCACTAAAGCCAAAGGGCTTAGGGAATGACTAGTGTCTCTCAGCAGCATAGGCACTGTCAAGATCAGCTGCGGATGCAGTGAGAGAGCTGTTGGCGACTGAAGGAGGCACTGGGCTCAGGTGTACTGGCGAATAATGGCACTGTGCATGGCGCAGAGTGAGTGGCATCTCTCCAGCATCAACAAGTAACCTCTCAATGGAAGACGTGCGGGAAGGCACCGGTCACAGGGCAAAGGCCGGTGTGGTGCATAGAGTCCACTTTCCGCAATACACGCTTGGTGGCGGATGAATAAAACTTCCAGCCATAGTCGAGCTTCAAACGAACAAAGGATTGATAAAAAGTAAGGCAGTAGCCTTATCAGCAGCCCAGGCACTGAATGTCGAAGAGCAAAAAATATCCATGAGGTGGGTACATGAGACCATAAGGCTGCGAATATGAGCCTCCCCTCCCAGGTGAGGCGTCAGTCAAATACCAGACCAAGGAAACTGTGCAAGTCCACCACTTCCAAGCAAACTCCATTTAGAAACAAGTCTGGGTCAGGGTGGAACCATCGATGGCGGCACAAGTGGACCACGTTCACCTTGGCCAAGAAAAAATTAAAACCTGTGCACTCCGGTATAGCGAGAGACACGGTTCAATGCCTGCTGAAGTCAACGCTCCAGAGTTGTTATCTGGGCTGCACCAAGAGATCAAAAAGTTGTTACATCGAGCATAGCAGGAACATCTTCTGGTAGCACCGAGGTGATGCCGTTAATGCTCAGGGAAGAGTGTGACACTGAGGGCACTTTGCTGCGGGAGCCCCTCTTCTTGCTCCATTGGACCAGAGAGGGCTCCCCCACTTGTACACAGAATGGACGCTCTCACAAAAATTCAGATATAAATATTGGGAGGCGTCCCCACTCCCCCATTGCGTCGTAAAGGCCTGCCATGGATGCAGGGTCCAAGATTGCAGTCCCATTCTCCTGGAGAACAGGAGGTGGGGGTCCTGCAAGAACTTGCCCCAAATCCTTTTGACTTGCTTCCACACCTCTGCTAGAGGCGTCTTCCTGTTAAGTGAAGGCAGATATACCCACCACAAAGACCGGCAGGCATGCTTCAAAACATAGCTCAATGAAATACACCGACAGTGAAATCATTCGGGCGGCGTTTCTAGCGCATGTAGGCATAACGCTTTTGTTTGAGGGCCATCTCACACTCAGCTGACCACCATGGAAGCAGTCAGCATGCAAAACAGCCTGACATTCTAGGAATAGTAGTTAGTCCCACACCGATGCAATTGCCGAAGAACTAAACGGACTCATCTACTGACTTAAACTCAACTGACAGAGAAAGTCCTTTCCTGAAATGCAGACCACCGTGGCCATGCCAAGCACCACCAAGGCGCGCTCTTAGGCAGCAGTGGCCCATAAAATATTTAAATGACAAAGTGATCACTACCATGGAGGTCATCGACTACCCCCTACCCAAAATCAAGATGTGCATCCAGAGGACACAAAGATAGATTGAGACAGGAAAATGAGGCAGTTCTCTGGCAGTGATGTGTAAACTCATCCCCATTTAGGACACTTATCTCCAGCTCATTGATCAGGTTGGCAAGGGCCTGATCCTTGAGATTGATCGAGTCATCTCCCCAGATGGGGTGTCTACTGTTCAGATCCCAGAGCAAGAGAAAGGGACTCAGCAACTGTGCCGTGACATAGCCAAAGTCTACATCAAAGTTGGCTGACGGTGAAATGTACATAGAAATAACACTATACCTCCTATCCAGGGGCCTGAAAGGAGGCATCTAAAGGAAAGAGAAGAATGGAGACATCATGCTGAGTGTGAATGGTGCATCCTGCTGCCTGGCTCCCATCGAGTGGTGGTGGAGTTACAAAACCCTTATGCCCCGGGAGAGTGGGCATGGGGTATGTGCCCAGCATGGTCTCCTGCAAATAGATAGCTAAGAAAAAATGTGATGAGGCGAGCCTCCGCAACTCCTCCAAGTTGGCCTGGAGTCCACAGCAATTCCACTGAAGAAATATGCCCTCCAGGCCTAGTGAGGCAATGGCCTACCTCACGGTAATTGCTGTACACTTCCTGGTGGCAGAATTCTGGGCGCTGTTGCCTTCGAGGACTTATCGGGGGATGTTTGGCCCGCCATGCAAGTCTTTTCTCTCTCCGCCTCAAAACCTTAGGCAGGCGAGGTGGCTTCGGGGGGCAGGGGTGCCTCTTTTGGAGGATCCACCATCTCCGAGCCACCCAGCTTACCACTGGGTGTGGGTGAAGGAACCAAAGTTCTTTTAGTGCAACAGTTTTAGGAACCCTGGAAGATGGCCTCACAACCAACATCAGGGGTGTTGCCTCCTGTGAGTCTAATGACTTGGTGGAGGGGTGCAGCCGTTTTGCCATACAAGAAACATTCATACTGGGGGAAGGGTGGGGAGCCCTGGTTTTAGCCGGAGCTGGGTGGGAACCTTTTGTGCCATCAGCTTTACCAGGGAAGTACCTGGGATGGATAGAACCTGCAGAAAGGTTCCAAATGGGCATGGAAACTACCCTGATTGTAGGCCTGGAAGGGGCAGGATCAGAGGGTGTCTTTTATAACATTGAGGCATAAGATAGCACCAGGACCAAGTCCTTAGCCTCGCAAAATGAGAGACAATCCTGGGCCTGAATGGCCAGGATTTTTCTCAAGGAGATACACACCAGATTGCTTCAAAGAAGTGGGGTGCAACTCTCTGCAATTGACACACATGGCCACTAACGATTTGGACCTATCATGTGCAACCTTGGAGCAACTTACACAGACTTCGGGTAAACCCAACTTAGACACTGACAGGTGCAATTCATATGGTTGAAGCGGTGGCAGTAGTAGCACCTCCATTGGAGTAGCACCAATGCCTTCACACAGTAGTGATACCAACCAGCATGCATTGACTCAGGGAGCTTGTGATAGTCCAATGTGATGAAGAGTGCAGGGGTGGGTCTTGAGGCCCTACCCTGTTTTCTCATCACACACTTGACCTTGACTACTCCATGGTGATATCATCTCTGGAGTAGTCCATGAGTTCCCTTGCATAAACCACTACTTTCACAAAGTTAATGGTAGAGTGCAGCATCACATTTACCGGAGTGCCATTAAGTCTCCAAAGAGCACTAATCATGACAGCCTTAGAGAGATTTGACGTATTCGCCAGAAATCTCTCATAAAGAAACAGGTCACCTTCGGCTCTCTACCAATCACACTAGCTAGTGCTCTCCTGTGATGGATCATGTTATCCATGGCCAAAATGCTAACATCAGGAGCGAATAACGAGAAAGCATTTGAAGCCAGCAGACTAAAAAGTGTCAGCTAGTCTAATGAGGGGCCTCAACATAATTGAGGCTCTCCTCTCCGCACTTGCGATTTTGGTCTGTTTGGGACTACCCACCCTGAGGAGCAGCGGGGTGGAACAAGCTGATCTCAGTTTGGCACTTACAGACTTCAGCCGGCCTGTCCATACCTAGGGCTCCTGCCGAGGGAGAGTTGCCCTGAGTATTTTTGGTCTTTTTTCCTGTTTTTTTTTCTCTTAAAATCTGAGAGTGGGGAATGAACGTGCTTCTCTTCTCTGCTGAAGGAGCCCTTATGCCAGATGGACTGGCATTAGCAAGATCTTTCTCCGAAATGGATAAGGTCTTGGCTGTCAAAGGGGCACCAACCAGGGGAGGATATCCCTCCTCTCCTTATGAGTCCTTGGGGGCACGAGCTGTCTGTGAAGAAGTGTGCACAGGGGTGACTCAGGTTCAGTGCTAGGCACCAAGCTCAGGCTTGAACCTGTGCAAGATCCTGCCATCTGGGGCTGGGTCAGCATAATGACCAAGTTCATCTCGGGGGGGGGGGATGGGGGTAGGGGGCTCTAATGTGACATCTCTCCACCCCCAAAACATCACAGATCCCATCTATCAGGGAAGAGAGGGAGGGGCAGGTAAGCTGACCACCTGTAAACAGGAGAAGCATAACAGGATATTACGGGGCATGGGTCAATGGGCCCTGTTATCATTTGCCCCCATTGGCCCTATCAAACATTCCCACAGGGCGCGGCCCATTTTGGGCTGCCTGTCTGGTCTCTCGGCAGTCCCATGTGAAAGCAGAGGAGGGACTGCAGTGTAAAAGAGATACAATTGCCCAAAGGGTGCCTCCAGACAAGAGAATGAGTGGGAGTCCTAGGCACCTGTAGACCTAGTAGAGGAGTAAGCCTCCTCTCTGATAAAAGAATTTTGGAGCTGTCCCTGAGAGAACACAGGAGGGAGGAGGGGATACTTCCTTTTCTTTTGTGGAGCTTCCCGAGAGCAGCTCCAATGATGGTAGAGAGGGGGGGGGGCAAAGGGGAGTAAAGAGGGAGTCTAGAGTCTACATCAATGAACATGGGGACTATTATTACCACAGGATGCAAACACTAATCACCCCATGCAGTAGCCCACTCTGCAAGGGGTGAAGTGGCTGGAATAAAATTAAGTCAGTGAAGAGAGATAGGGTATGTGAGGAAGGTGAAAGTGGGGGTGAGGCAGGTTGTTAAAACCCCATCACCCCAAACCCAAGCTCAGGGGCAAGGGGGCACTGACCCCCCCCCCCCCCCCCGATCCAGGAGGGCTGGGTGAAAGGAAGCTGGTCGGTGTCTACCTGCAAAATTAATGGCTGACCAGAGAAAGTTGTGGAAGAGGTTGTAGGGAAAGTGAGGAAGCAGGGTGAGAAAACAAGGTGTCAGAAAGAAGGATAAGAGGCTAAGCAGAAGCCAGATGGGGCGCTGAGTCCCATCAGCATGGCAACCAGAGAAACATATTGCTATGCCCCTTATGTAGTACTACTTAACACAAATTTTCTGCTCTTTGCTTAGCATCAATTGTTACCTTTTCTAAACTCCCCAAATATAAGATTCCAAATGTACTCTTTTGACAGCCATAAAATTCATCATTTAACACATTGACTGCGAAGGCTTCCAAAGAGCTAAGAGTAAGTTATATGGGTATTACATGTTATGAATAGCATCTTTATGTATTAATGCTTAAAGAAAAAAAAAGGATAAATTATTTGAGACTACCAAAGGCACCATATATGGCCCAACTGGTAGTCAACATGTTAAGGATGTCATTGAATTAATAATAAAACACACTAGTACATAAAATAACTAAGGTATACCATGACTACAGTCATGGCAAAAGTTTTCAGACTAATATATTTTTTTTTTTATTCATTTTTAAAATTATAAAGTTTATTAAAAGTCTGCGTTTCAAAAATAAGAAAAAGTACATTAATTCACAGAATCCCAAATTGTGCTCTTGTCCAGATCCTGTAGGAAGCAATTTTCAGTCCCTGGCGCTTTGCCATTCTATCAAGAAGCATGATCTTTATGATCATTAAGACATTGAGAGCCAGGGGGTAAATCAGTGTCACCTAACCTGGGGGTCATAATTTTTTTGACATATAATTTGGTGCTAAATGTGTTTAGAAGTAGTGTAGTACTAATTATTCAAACTTTTGAGTTTTAAAGCATGGTTCTTGTACCAAAGGTTTCCCAGGGGCCACAAATTCCTAATTGTATTGAAAATCTTATAGAGTAGCTATCAGATATGAGTGAATCGGCGCTCAGTGAAATATAAGTTGGCATACAGATGCATATGCCATGGCCCTCCAGGAAATTTATCTGGTATGCCCACAGGTGTTGTGATAGCCATGGCATTCAATTTGTTGACTTTAAATGGAAGATCTCTCATAAGGAGAAAGGAGTGCTTTCACAAGTCCAGTGTCATGCCCATGGTGAAGCATCTAGAAATATAAATGTTTGGGGCTGCTTCTCATCTAAGAAAACAGGAGTAATAAGAATTTTGTCTAAGAATATTACCATTCACTCAAAATGGTACCAAAATGTCCATCAACACCTTTTCTCAATAGTTCAGTACCAATTTGGGAAAGATAAGTATATTTTTTTCAGGAGCACGGTGCACCTTGTAACAAATCAAAAAACAAACTTCTTGGCTGAAAATAACGTCAAACTTCAAAAGTATGGCTTAGGAGTTTACTGGATTTGAACCTGACAGAGAATTTGTGGACAATAAACTGGAGGTAGATAAATAGAAGCCATCTAATGTTGTGAGCAGTTGCACATGCTTATTGAACAAAAATCAAACCATATCAGTCAAGTTATCATCACAAATTTGATCTTCAGCATGCAGAAACACATTGAAGCAGTCCGCTTTTTTTTCAGGAGCCATCTAGTAACTAGGGTAAATGTTGCTGTAATCATGCTACAGCCTAATACTAGATTAGATTAAAAAACAAGTAAAAATATGCAAATCAAAAAAACAAAGGCTAAGAAACAAACAAAAAAAAAGCAACAAAAAGGAAGCGCACTCCGGTGCAGTAAAATAAAATGGAGCATGCCACCTCCTCCAAAGAGTCATATAGTCAACAAGTGTGTGAACCAGGCCCAAGTACAAGGGACAGGTAGTAGCAATTCAGCTCATCTGGGTACCAGGACAGGTAATGTGCAATAAGATCACCCAAACTGGGACATTCAATTAGAATGTGCACAACAACCAGGAGGACATGCAGTCATTGCAATAAGGTAGCGGCAAGCGCTCCATCAAATAGCGATGGGTCCCATGAGTGTGTCCATTTTGGAATTGAAGGGGTAGGTCCATGGGAACAATTGCAACACAATGACACATAGACACTCCACACAGGGAAGGACTTGAAGGCTCCAGAAGCCAGGCGCACACCCTGGTTACGCACAGTATTCAATTTTTCAAGAATAGACGGCGAGGCAGAGGAGTACACCTGTGACCCATAGTCCGCTTTGACTGGACCAATGCTGAATACAAAAGCCACAGGGTATGTCGATCACTTCCCCAAGAAGTGTGCGACAGTAATTTCATTATGTCCATTCTCTTCAGACAAGACCTTTTCAAGGCATCTAAATGAGGCCTCCAAGAAAGCCTTGAATCAAAGATCACCCTAGAAATCTGAAATAGTATTTATAACCGGCTGTAGCTTACTGATGAAAAATGAAAGTCTAGGCGATGAACAGATAAGCACTAAGTCATCCACATATAGACTTGAGGAAATCTCAGCTGGGAGATTTGCAATGATGCTATTGATAGCCACAGAGAAGCAGTTGACACTGAGGACACTTCCCTGTGGCACACCCTCAACTTGCTCTACAGGCTCTGATAGGGCATTTCTAACTTTTACAATTAGTGTGCGCCACATGAGGAATTGCTCAACAAACCTAGGAACAAAAGCCTGCAGGCCCCAATCATGGAGTTGCTTAAGCATAACACACCTCCAAGTGGTATCATATGCTTTCTCATTATCAAAGAAAACAGCAACAGAATGCTGCCTCTTTGAAAAAGCATCTCTTATATAAGACTCCATTCTAACAAGCAGGTCGATGGTAGTTTGTTTTTTTCTGAACCCTGATTGAGAGGGAGATATAAGATGGTTTGTCTCCAAAAACCAGACGAGTCTTGTATTTATCATCCTCTCAAACAATTTACATGGATAACTAGTAAGGGCAATGGGGCAGTAATGGGTGGGTTCCGTCCCATCCTTTCCTGGTTTTTGGAAAGGTAAAACCACAGTCTCCCTACACAGAGAAGGGAAGCAGCCCCCAATCCAGATGAAGTTAGAGATGTCCAGCAAACATGAGAGGGATGGATGCATATTCCTAATCATATCATAGGAAATGCCATCCGATACGGGTGCAGTGGATCCACAGTGCTTCAGTGCATTATGGAGCTCATGGATAGAATAAAGCCGGTTATAAGGCTCATTATCCATGTTAGGCTCCATAATGCTGCTCCTGTTCAAGCCTAAAGTGCTGGAATTGGATGGAATAGTTGTCTGGGATTGAAATATTAGCAAACGATCCGGCAAAAACATCGGAAATATGGGACAAGTCTCCCAACAGTTCTGCGGCCTGAACAATGTTGGGAGCTGTAAAGCTATTGGATTTCCCCAATAGCTTTTTGACCCTCTTCCAGATTTTGTCTACAAGGGTTTGCCAACATATCAACACGATGTAACCATCCAACAAGGTCTTTCAAGCTCATCGCCGTGCTGACCTTGCTCGGTTATGAGCAAGTTTCTTTATCATCGTGGGGCACCAATGATAATGTTGGCAAGTCTGTTTACATTCAGTGACAACTCTCGAGCATTCAGCAGACCACCAGGGAAATTGTGGTCCATGAGCAGTTGAGCCGGAGAGAGGGATGGACGAATTAGCTGTATGATTGACATGGGCTAGAAGATCACCAATAGCCACGTCAATATCTTCATGAGGGAAGGACCCATCATGGCTCGAGAGGCGGGGTTGGCAAAAAAAAAACAAATTTTGAAAAAGCCCAATAAAACCCAGGCTAGTTTGCTTTTTTTGTATTCCATCTTTTGCTAGGTGGTGGAGGAGGACCACCTCTACATGGTGTTATTACAATGAAGTGATTACTGCCTCGCAAGTCAGGATCCACTGCCCAGTCAAGATCAGCTCTACAGATTGGTGAACAGAGAGACAAGTCTACATATGTAAAGCTGTTTGTCTGGATGTGAAATGATGTGTGGCTGCCATCGTTAAGAAAGCAGACATCATTAGTGCCAAGAAATCTCTCAAGCATATTTCCTCTAGGGTTGTTATCAATAAAAAGGGAGGAGGGAGTTGAGAAATTATATTAGCTAACTTTGTAGCTAAAACAGCTGTATCTCTTTCCTTGCCAGAAGGAAGATACAGCAAAGAGACCAAATAATGGTGACTGGAAAACAGGCAGACAGCAACCACCTGCAGGTCTGTGTTAAGAGAGCTGGTTGTGGGGAACCCTGTGGTTAACAAAAACAG
This sequence comes from Ceratothoa steindachneri, assembly GCA_963969495.1. NCBI lineage: Eukaryota > Metazoa > Arthropoda > Malacostraca > Isopoda > Cymothoidae > Ceratothoa > Ceratothoa steindachneri. Next base: position 34,549,125 of record OZ018318.1, read on the forward strand.
CAGAACCATGAATTGGTTCTCCAGGGTTCTTATAATATCCCACAAAACTTCCCATTTGGGGAAGAGGCCTTGGAGGTTTCAATGAATAATTGGAAACATTGTTACCATTTAAGCATAACAGTAGATTTCTTCTACCCTTATGGGTAGGAGAATTTGGATTTGAACTACCAGCAGAAGTAGTTTGTGTCATACTAGCCTTAGGCTTAGAGTATGACAAAAGAGGCATCGGAAGCTTGAGTTTTGCCTTAGGTTTTTCTTTAAGAGGTGGCGCATCAGATTTTGTTAAGTGGTTGTAAGAGAGAACTGTCTTCACCTGAGAAGCAGAGATGGAAGCAACTCCATGAGTCAGTTCAGGTGATGAGGGAACAGATGATGTTGACACAGCTGGTGGTATTGGTTGTGATGGTAGAGGCAATGGTAGTGGCAAGGACAGAGGCAACAGTTGTGAATTTGATGCTGATAGAGAAGGATGTGGAGTCAGTTTTTGAGTCCTCCTCAGATGAGGGGGTAACCTCCACAACAGCTGGCTCCTGGGAAGGAGCAAAAGTTGATTCCTTCTCATTCAGGAATCAAAGCAATTCCAAAGTAGTATTAACAATGGGGGGTGGAGTGGTAACTGGCTTTGGAGAACCAGGAGAGGATGGAAGGTTCCTCTTCTTGTTGGCAACCACAGAAGCACTGTTTGGTGCTGACCAAGAGTGTTCATCACAGTGATGTACATTTATGGCAGGAAGGACTTTTTACCTGGTCAGGCACAGGAGAACCAGTAGGAGATCTCTGGCTTCTCCCTTTCTTTGGCCTGGCAGAAAATAGAGCATCAGAAAAGCTCACACCTGGTTGGACATACATCTACTTTACTCTTCTTCTGGCCTCTTTAAAACTGACTCTGTTCTTGTTTCTAATGGCAATGACTTCTCTCTCATAGAGAAAGAAAGTGCATTGCTGTATGTTGCAGGGTGTTCTCCACCACAGTTAGGGCAGCATGGCTGTTGAGAACAGGGCATCCTGTGAAAATCTGATCCACAATGCACACACAACCTTGCCTGTTTACAAAACTTGCTTACATGGCCAAATAGTTGGCAATGGAAGCATCACCGTGGGTTTTCAACGTAAGGTTTGACTAGGATGTTAAGATAGCCAGCCTTAACGTACTTGGGCAGTTCCAATCTGTTGAAGGTCAGGATTATGGTGGCGGTAGGTAACCTGTATCATTCACAAACCTGGAAATGTGGTGGGCACTTACAACCTTCTGATTGGAAAGTTTTGATACCAGCCTGTCAATATCGTAATCTATTAACTCGCCCAATCGGATAACACCTTTACAGGTGTTAAATGTCAGGTGCGAAGCAGAGGACACATCTACACAAGTTAAAGACTGTAGGGTCTTAATCCCCTGATGCTGCTCGCTTGATTTCGCCTTGACTATCAATGCATCATCATTACGTGGCCACATTTGGGCAGGTTTGCCACATTTCTCAACAAAATCCTTGTAGACATCAAAGATGTCAGCCTTACTAAGAGGACTACTGTTCGCTTTCAAGACTAAAAATTGGTTGTAATCTAACTTAGGATCGACTTCTGACCCATAAGGATCAAAGCGTCTACCACCAGGGTCCAAGGCAGACTTGGACCCATATACATAAATATTTTATTTTGGGCTGCCCCTGGAGCCGAGGGCATGCACCAAATCGCCATTGTGAGTCCAAAGAGCACCCATGCAGCCCAGATGGGGTAACCTGCCCCCATCCCCCCCCAACTCCCACTGTCATTTTAAAAACAGTGGAGTGGCATATTGAGATTCTCTGGACTGCAGTGCAAAGACCTCCCAGAAACAAAATGGTGACCTAGGAACCAAAACTCTTCTAGGGCAGGGTCCTGCAGACAATGCCCCCCAGTGGGTGAATCTGTCGACCCGTACAGAGGCAAAAGTAAGAAAGGATCAGTCCATAGTTGCAACTTCTGTCAAAACAGAAAAAGAAAAGGAGAAGGTATAAGTGGAGAAAAAATACAAATGTAAAAGAGTGTACCTAAGGTACTAAGTAACTAAACTAACCTGTTAAAAATAAAAACCTAAATCTACCTAAAGCTAATGAACTACCCAAACCATGGATATTTTGGAGAAGCAGAAGGAAAACAATAGTAAGAAGAGTTGGAAAGAAGGATAGAAATAATTGAAAGGAAAACTGAAGGAAGGAGAAGAGGCTAAGCTGGGGTCAGACGGGGCGCTGAGTTCCGTCAGCATGGTGGCCAGGATGGCGAATCACCGTGCCCCTTACAGAGAGTAGGTGGACCATAATAGACTGTAAGAGAAGACTAAGTAGGTGGACCAAAAGACTATATACAAAAGGCTAAGTAGGTTGACATTTTTTTTATGAGCAGATCTAGCGAATGCCTTATAGGGCTAAAGTCACTGTAATCACCTTAAAGGCTAAACCTAGGCTAGATTTAAAAAAAATATTAAAAAAACAACAAATAGAAATACAAAAACAAAGGCAAACAAATAAGCAAACAAAAACAAAACCTGAATCTAAAAAGCAAGAAGAAGGAAGCACACTCTGCCATCTGGCCGAAAACTGCCTCCCCCAGAGCAGGAACATGCACTCTACTACAGTCAAATAAAATGGAGAAGGCTAGTCTGCTCCAAAGGAGAAGGGACAAATGACCCTGCTCATCCTGATACTGAGAAAGATACATGCAAAGATGACCCATAATGGGACATTTAACAAGAATATCCAGAAGTCTGAGGGACAAAATGATCATCACAATAAAGTGCAGGCGAGCACTCCATCAAATAGCAGTGCATCTCATAAGTGTGCCCAATTTAAAGATGGCAGAAAGCACTATGAAGCTGCTGCATCATTGAGCGGTAGGTCCATAGGACTAGTCGCGGTGCAATGGCATGCAACCATAAGTTCCATTCAGCCATCTCCCATTTTTTTTATGCCAAGCCGCATGGAGGGCTGCCCTGAATCTTGTCATGTAATTGGTGTGAGGAAGAGCAAAACTTTGGTCTGGTTGTCCAGTACTCACAGAATCTTTGGTAGCCTCATGTCCTGCAATTCCCTCATGTCCAGGGACCCAGCAGAAGATAATCTCAACATCCACCTGGCTTCACTTAAATGACAGCATCACAGATACTGCAAAACAGGGTATGTGGAGATCCCAATACCCTGAGAGCTCTTCAGGGCACTTTGTCAATTACTAAAGCTCACAATCCAGTCTCCAAACTGAGTATGACATGTTAACTCCCATACCACAAGGTGTATTGCACCAGCTTGCCCACAAAGACAGATGCAGCACCTGGTAGAGCCCCTCTGACTTCAAACAGAGGGGATACGGTATGGAAACCAACTCCCTCCTAGGAGTTGGAGCCATCCATATACACTGACATGGATCCAGCATGACACTTAGTGTGTTCCAAAAAGGATGAACACAATACTCCCAGCGCTGTGTAAGCTTTGTGTAATGTGCATTGGAAAAATATAATATAACAGATGGTGCAATAAGTGTAGCACAATGTGATACTCCCTGCTTCTTATAGCATTTTGGGAGATACTCTAGCCACCACCAAGGAAGATCAAGTTTCAGCCACCTATTTCTGGTGGATGTAAAAAAAAAACATTTGAAACTGTAACCTAATGCTTTGATCACTCACTCTTTTTAACAAAAAACACTGAGTTATCACTAATTACTTTGGAAATCTATGGTGAACACTTTTTGAGAAATTGAAAAAATATAAAGGATGGCACTGTTAGTGTAGTACAATATATAACACTGCCCACTTCTTATAGCATTCTGGGGGACCCCCTAGTCACCACCAAGGAAGATCAAGTTTCAGTAGCCCGGTTCTAGAATAGATACCCAAAGAAATTATTGATAATTCCCTAGTTTCTGTTAAAATCAACGAAATCAAAGCATTAGGATATAGTTTCAAATGGATATTTTTACATACGCTAGAAACGGGTGGCTATCACTTATTGTGCTATACTAACCACACCGTCTGTATATTTTTCAATATACAATAATAAATAATAATCATAATTAATACTAATAACTAATAGTAATGCTAATAATAAAAAGGTAAAGTAGTGCCGAGTGGGGGAGAGCGGAAAGCGCACCAACTTCCCAGGCCCCTTCAGTTAAAATCAACCCAGTGACGGGGCTTCCTTAATTTGCACTGATGCCGGGAGGATGTGTAGCTCCTCCAGTTACCAAAACAAAAGGTTTTAGGATAGAGAAATACTATGACCTCACAATGCTTAATTTTAGCTGAATAGATTCAAGATGAAAGATTAATAAACTCGTAAGGAGTTGGCTAATGAATGGTAAGCTTGACAAATTTCCTCCCTATTCCACTGCACTTCACAAATGCAATGTAAACCATTGAACTAAAGTTTGACAAAGATCTTTGTTTATATTAGTAAGCCATCTTTCTTTTTGTCTTGTTTGATTAGTGAGAAGCAGTGTTAACCTATTAATATTTGCTGGGAAGCTACTGCAGTTGATATTAAGAACATCAATTTGGGTATTGTTAAAATGTATGTTGATGAGTTCTTCTATTTTACTAGAGCTGCGATTGTTCTCAGGCCAAAGGGCAAGTCAAGTCTTAAAATGGTAATAGCATCATGGAGGAAATGTGGGAAAGGTACGAGGGAAGGCATGAGGAAGAATGAATTAGTCTGAGGTAGTGAGAAATTGATTAAGTGACACGACCATAAATGACGATTACTAAGTTTAGCATGCAAAAAGATAGAAATGGGAAGATACAAAAAGTGAGAAGGGCAAAAAATTAGCAGCCTCAGAGATATGGTACATACACACAAAAACAAAGGTTCACACATATTTCACTTAAAATTTATAGATATTGCTTTCATATCTAAATACTATTGAAATACTATCTTCTTTTTTTTTTGCTGTCAATATTTTAACAATATTTATACATATCTAATCCAAGAGTCTCAGGAGAGTATTGAATATACATGTAACTAAATAAATAATATTGGACAATGGGCCAGAATAAAACAAACAAGTGCAATACACAAAATGTATACATATGCACACATATATGGAGCAAGCCAGTCACAGAGTGCCACTCACATTGATACACTCAAGGATAAAACTTTCAAAATCACATGATGTATATTCATAGTAAAATATAATTTCTTAGTGAGAAGCCTGCAAAGCAAAAACAAAAATTGCCCTCAATGACAGGCCATGATCATGAATATCCGCCATTCTCCAATCTTGTAAAAACAAACCCTGATCAGATTAGCACAATCAGGTTTACACAGTAGAGCACCTTTTAAACTTTTCTATATAATCAAGCTTTGGAAGCTAATCAGATTATAAGTGACTAGTTTGAACAGACAAAGACCTACATTAAGAAAAAAACTATGACAACCTCTATCAGCCAGCCAATGCCTCCCAGACATGCCCACAACAAATCCCCCCCCCCCTTTAATGGTGGATAGTACAGAGAGAGCCACCCCTTTTTACCTACAACTGGGCTTCATTACGAATATATAAAAAGACTGCAATCAAAAACTATTAAAAATGCCTAATAGTCATTATTATCACATTGTATCTGTATTTTATGGTTAGTCTCAGCCCCTCACTTAGTCATAACATTAGATTTGGACAACAGAAATAGCCTCTCAAACAATTCGTTTGAATCACCCTCAACTAGGCACCCAACCACAGCCAAATCTCACACAAAGACACTCACTACACAGAACAAGGTACTTAGAACAATCTACATGTAGTACATCCACCCCACACCTAGAAGCTGAAACAAAAATATTCCCAATCAAATACACCTAGACATGATTGGAACCCAACACTTCAGCAGAGGTTTGACCCATTCCCACCTCAACCACCATCTGACAGCAAAGCCCCCAACCACCCAGATACAAGAAAAAGGCCCCAGCACACTACTTCCAACACCTCTAAAATAACCTCTCCCCCCCCACCACCAAACTCATACTTAATCAAAAATATCCATACTACCTTCACCCAAGGATATTTGAACACAACCAAACAACATCCTAAATCAGCCCCCTCCCCCTTAATAAGCCAATCAGAGAAATCACTACACAGAACATGCCGAGTAATCCTTTTTCAACTCGGGTGAACACTCCACTATACTACAGCAATAAAAACACAGAATAAACCTTGATGAACAGTCCTTTGCATAACTCTTTTGGCCTCCTAACAAACTTAGAGGGGCTACAAGCATACCTATCAGTCAGGACCTTTGGAGAAAACACCTAAATTGTTTTGCTTGGTTTATGAAGGAATTTCTCGGGGAAATTCTTAATGTTTCAAAAGTGCTATTTTTATGTACAGATTTCTTATCTCATCATAATATTCTTGTGGATCTGAAGTGTATACAATTGATAAATGGTCCATAGTTAAAAGTGAAGTTCCTTAATCTATTTCTTTCTCAATTAGCAACCATTCACCATCTAACCAAATAATGCTATTTATAGGCATGATAATGATCCCAACTGTGTTAGTGGTGCGAAAATTTTGCATTCCTCATTCATATTTACATCAAATTATTATACAATCCTTCAGTCACTTATAGGCTTGGCCAATTATTGCCAAACCCTTAATGTAAAAGGCAAAATAATTCAAAATTTAGAAGAAAAAGATTTATCTAAGTCCTCCTATGATTCACCAAATTATTTAGTTAAAATGGTTTAAACAGAGTTATCCAGTCATTTGGAAATACTTGTTACTCAACGCTATCACAGTCAAGGACAAGTATCCATTGCCTTAACGGATTTCACAACCAAATTGCAAGATTGCAATATTTTCTCAAACAGGGTGAATTTTTCAGACCCTAATGGAGGAAACATCCATAGAAAAAATTGTTATGTCAATTCCACTCAGAGTATTTGAATGGCTGATCTTACCTTAAGGTATGTGCAACAGTTTGCAATCCTTTCATATCAACCATATCTTGGGCGACTTCATTTTGCTTATGTTGACAACCTGTTAATAGCAAGCAAGTACAAAGAAGAGCACATAATTGCTGCAATTAAGGGATATTCATGGCCCAACACACTGCAAGAATTGCAGAGGCTTCTTGGGTTAGTGAACTTTATTGATAGATTTCTTAAAAATGCAGCCAATACTCTCACCAAATTTTGAAAATATTCAAATAAACATTATTAAAACTCTCCTTTGCAAAGGGGCAATGAGACATTTATGGAATTTTTCTGTTGAAATAATTTAGCAAATATTTACATTTCTTCATCATTTCTTAAGAATTTGTTTTTAGCTAGAGTAAGCATCATTTTATTTCTTGTGGGAATAGGCGAACAGTAACAATCATTTAATATGAGTGGTTTAAACAAATGAGCAGTCTTAGTGATTCCAGTGATATAAAGTACCAAATCAAATTTTAACACAATGAATCAAAGTCAAACCCGAAACCCTATTCATCCCCCTAACCCAGTAAACATTTCACACTCATCCACATTAAATATAACACATTGTCATTGCCAAACAGTCTTGAAACTAAAAGGAACCACTATCAACACTTGGGTAGAACCTAGTTTAAATATACGGTTCAATAAGCTAGAAGAATACTTCCAGTAAGAAAACACAGTTCCAAATGACCAAGATAAAATCAGAAGCAAAATGGTTTGTTCACAAATCCAAGGAAAATGTCCATCTAGCAATTGAGTACCAACCTAGTTTGAAAAGCTCTATAACATGGCAAACTTTTAAAGAGTCACTCCGCCATTAATACAAACAAATCACTTAAGAACAGCCCATGACTGGGCTAGCTACGATATTTGCGCTATAGTGGAATAAGGATAGGAACTTTCACATGTATCTAAACATAAGACACATGGGAAGGCTATTAAGTCAGTAGAAGATACACTAAACTTCTGATCTAGCAATAGGCAAGGGCTATGGAACCTATTACCTGCCACAGCAAGTTATGCAAACCTACCATCTCTCATCCAAAAGAATGTTCAGAATAAAATTAAGTTAGTCGAGGACATAAACATTGCCTTAGGCAAAATCAAAGAGGAGAGACACGAGGCTTTTGACCAATGACTACAAAACAAATAACCCTATTTACCTAGCTCCATCTACTTGATACATACATACCCAAGCCCAACACATGGTATCTAAGAGAAAGTACTAGGTACCATAATAGTGAGTTTAAGGGGCATTATGCAGCTGAATGTCAAAAATCACCATAATGCACTGTATGGCACAAGAAGTGGGCACAGGAGGGGTGAAACTAAGAGATGTGAGGTTTATAGACATCCATACACCCAAGAAAGACAGGAGCAAGTTTCGCTAAACTGTTGTAACAAACTTTTACAGACAGAATGAAAAATAAAACACAAGATTCAAGTGGGAAGAATGTTCATGTAATAGTCTGAGCAATACTATCATTCCATTGATTACAAAGAGGAACAAGGATAGATATCCTTGTTCCTCTTATACAATATGATATATAAGCTTGGCCCAGAGGTTGCATACCCATATTATACAGAACCTTTTTAGGAATGGACCACGCTCTGTTAGACTAGTACCTATAAAACCATTGCCCAAATTGTTAGTACAAGAGCAAGTAAGATTGACTGCTGATTATCGCTATGTTGGATACCAGAGTGGCCAGTTCATTAGTGAAATAAGCTTTTGCAGAATAAAAAATCCTGGCTGATATAAAATAAACAGACCCCTTGTTAGCTTGACTAATGCACAAGGGCACAAACTCCCTAGTTTGGGAGAAATAAGAGTTCTATTTGCATGTAGATGATGCTGTGTGCCCACTTCTAGGTCAAATTGTAGATGGCCAGTTGCCTTTTCAAACTATTTACTGTTAAAGATTGACTGCAGGTACATAAATGCTTGGGAAACATACCCTATGGGGAAGCAAGTAAGAAGTAAAAAAAAAAATGTGTTGAACACTGATGGTCATGTGCAAAATCTGCTGAGATGAACGCATCAAGCCCTAATGAGGAGGATGCACCTACAAAAGTATTAGTGGGTGAAGAGACATTAACTTGAATAGATGCCTCTTCATAAACTTTGCTGGAGATGGAGATCTCAGCAAATAACTATTGGTGAAGATAACAGTCATGTGCAATGACTGAATGAGATGAATGGTGAGCTATGGAAGACATCATCTAGCTGTGTTAGCAATGAATCAACTAGCAATTGTGTGTAAATTCCAAGTGAAATGAAGATGAAACAAAAAATACAATAGAAGTATGTTTCTGAAGGTGTGGATACACAGCTCCAGGAAAGAGTCTGATTTAGCTCAAAAATAAAGGGGCTAAGTGAAGCAGTTACTGAACCTGAAGATGGGCTATATGTCATAGAAAAGGGTCGCTTATAGAGATAATTATTTGTCAAAGCAAGGTAAGTCCTTGCTTAGATGTTAAACAGTGAATCACTAATAGTTGATTTAGTTATAAGTCAGAGACTCAGTTCTGCAACCCAAGTAGAAATCACCAAGGAGGATAATGAAACTCCAGAATGAGTGGTGCAATCCCCAAATGAGCAAGCAACTAGATATATACATATTGCAAGGAAGATACCAGTCACATCTGATGGAAAATTTTAAAACTTCACCTGCATTATCAGCAAAGTGTGTCCAGGACAAACTACTTGCTCTCCTAGTTCAAAATTACTATGTTATTGCTTTATCAGGAGATAAATTTTGGCCAAATTAAACTAGTGCCTTTCAAGATTAAAATTAAACTTGGAATGATACCAATATATATAACTCCCTATAGGCTCCTCCATTTACAGTTGAAAGTATTAAAGGAGCAAGTCTGTGACATGCTACAGCAAGGCATCATTGAGCCTCCAGTTAGCCAGTGGTCTCCTCCTATGATCCTAGCATTCAAAAGGGATGGAGGAGTAAGACCATGCATAGATTTTAGTGCCTAAACAGTGTTAACATCCTGGACCAGTTTGTCATACCAGACATGACTGAAAGTAAAAAATGGAGGTCATCCCCACCCCACCCCAAGAGTCCAGAAGATATACAGATTTTAAGACAAATTTTGAGCACTATCAATTCAACATTTTACCATTTGGTGTCAAAAATGGTTTAGCTAACATCTTTTGGTTAATGAACATAGTCCTTTCTTACCTATTAGATAGAGGCTCTACCTTACCTAAAGAATATAATTTTCAGTAAGGACCTAACAAACCATTTTACTAGGCTCCAATTTTTTTACAGCACCCATTTAGCAACTACCACTAAGGGCATAAGTCACCATAATTCAAATTTCAGCCTTGTAATAGGCTAGTTTTAAAATAACAAAAAAAAAAAGTAAAAGCAAGAAGGAAGCATGCTCCAAAATGTCCACAAGGTGATGCACAAACTTGTCCCAAGAACAAGGGACAAGCAGTAGTGGCCATACCCATGCTGGTACCATGACAGGTAACATGCAAGATCACTCAGATTGAGACATTAACAAGAATGTGACAAAAAATGTGAGGGAAAACACAGTAAAGTGCGCCATCAAATGGCAGTGCATTCTCTGTGTATACCTAACTCAAAGATGAGAGAAGGGGACTTGAAGCTATCGCAGCATTAGGGGATAGGTCTATGGAATGAGTCATGAGGCACATAACTTTAAGTTCCCATTGCCAGGGAGACAGATGGAGACAGGTGTGGTGGATTGAGTCCCCCTTACACAATACAGCTTGGCTTTGGATGCACAAAAATTTGCATACATAGTTAAGATTCTAAAATTTACAAAGGATCAGTAGAAAAGTCAAAAGTGCTGAATGTCACAGAAAAGAAAATGTCCATGGCACAGGTACAAGAGAACCTAAGGCTGTGTATATGGGCCTCCAAGGTAGGTGTCAAATGAAAACAAGCCCAAGGAAATGGTGCAAATATACCACTCCCAGGCAAACCCCATTCAGGAACAAGTCCAGGTTGGGGCAGAGCTGTGGATGGTGGCAGAAATGCACTATATTCATCTTGCCCAAAGAAAACAGAAACCTGTATGTTCTGCCATAAAGAGACATGCAGTTCAATGACTGCTTGAGTCAATGGTTAAGAGTTGGCATCTGGGTTGCACCAAAAGAGATCAAAGAGTCATAGTGAGAACATAGCAAGAACATCTTTGAACAGCAAAAAAATAACATTGATGCCCATGGCAAAGTTTGACATTTCTTTTTTTTATATATATATATATATATATATATAGAGCCCATCTGGCAACTGCCCACTTAGGCATAAGTCGCCGGAAACACGACAGCCTAGAACTAGGCTACTTTAAAATAAAAATATGAAAGCATAGCAATGATAAAAATTGGATAAACTTAACAATTAGGAAGCAATCTCCGGCAGTAGGGGGAGGTTCCCCTCACCCAGGTGCAGGAGCATGCAACCTACAAAGAAAACAATGACAAACAAAAAACAAAACAAAAAAATAGAACCTTTTTAAATAAAGGGGAGAAGCCCGGCCTCCCCCCAAAAGTCAACAAGTCCACAAGTCAATGTGCTCGAACTCGTCCCGAGTACAAAGGACAGGCGGTAGCGACCTCACCAATCCCGGTACCGGGACAGGTATCGTGCGCGAAGATCACCCAGAATGGGACATTCGACAAGAATGTGCCAAACAGTCTGGGGGACGACCCAGTCGTCGCAATAGGGCACTGGTGAGCGCTCCATCAGATAGCGATGCGTCACACGAGTGTGCCTGATTCGGAGACGACAGAAAGCGACCTGAAGCCGTCGCGGCATTGGTGGATAGGTCCATGGGAACAGTCGCGGCGCAATGGCACGCAACTTTAAGTTCCCTTCGACCGTCTTCCATCTTCTTTGCCAAGCAGTCTGAAGAGCTGCCCGTATTCCTGCCATGTAGTCGGTGTGAGGGAGAGCGAAACGCTGATCCGGTCGCAGAATCCTCGCGGACTCTTCGGCGAGCTCATTCCCCGCAATTCCTACATGTCCAGGAACCCAGCAGAAGATAATCTCGACATCCGCCCAGCTCGCCAAAACCGTGGCGTCACGGATATCACGAACCAGGGGATGCGGAGATTCCAATGCCCCGAGAGCACTCAGGGCGCACAAATATAGGTCAAGGCAAGAAAATGAAGCAGTTCTCGGACAGTGATGCGTAAACTCATCCACGTTTAGGACACCCATCTCAAGCTCTTCGATCAGATCGGCAAGGACTTGTCCCCTGGGATTTATGGAGTAATCTCCCCAGAGAGGATGCCTGCCGTTCAGATCTCCAAGCAAGAGATAGGGCCTCGGCAACCGTGCCACGACGCGGCGGAAGTCCCCCGCGTCGAAGTCAGCTGACGGTGGAATGTACGCAGAAATGATAGTATACCTCCTATCCAGGTGCAGCTGCACAGCCACTGCCTGGAAGGGGGTATCTAAAGAGAAAGGAAGAACGAAGACATGCCGGGTGTAAATCGCGCATCCCCCAGCCCGGCCATCCCGCGGTGGTGGGGTCGCAAGACCCTTATACCCCGGGAGGGCGGGCAGGGAGCACGAGCCTAGCATGGTCTCCTGCAAAAAAATAGCTAACGGGGAACGGGACGAGACGAGCCTCCGCAGCTTCTCCCAGTTGGCCCGGAGTCCACCGCAATTCCAGTGAAGGAATATGCCCGCCAGGCCTAGCTCGGAGGAGACGCGGGGGCCCTCCTCGAACTGAAGACCCTCACGGGAATGGCCGTACGCTTCCCGGGGGCAGAAAACCCGGGCGCTGTTGGCCGGACAAAGCGCTGAAGGCGCTGTCGCCTTCGAGGACTTATTGGGGGAGGGTGGGCTCGCCATTCGAGTCCTTTCCTCCCTCCGCCTCGAAACCTTAGGCGGGCGTTGCGGCTTCGGAAGCGGGGGCCCTCTTTTCGAGGAGCCACCCGCCACACCTCGGGGCGTGGGCGAAGGAGCCGAAGCTCCTTTGTTGCTTTCCTGCTTTCGGGGGACAGCTTTAGGAACCCCAGAAGATGGCCTAGCGACCATTTTCAGGGGTGTTGCCTCCTGTGAGTCTAACGACTCAGTGGAGGTCACGCTGGGTGAAGAGGCGGGAGCCCTGGTTTTAGCCGGAGCTGGGTATGAACCCTTTTTGCCACCAGCTTTACCAGGGGAGCGCCCAGGTTGGGTAGAGCCCGCAGAAGGGCTCGGAATGGGCGCGGAAACAACCGTGCTCGTTGGCCTGTATGGGCCAGGAGCAGAGGGTGCCTTTTTAACTATTGGTGCCAGGACCAAGTCCTTAGCCTCACAGAATAAGAGTCGATCCTGGGCCTGAACGGCCAGGATTTCTTTCTCAAGGAGATATGCACCACATTGCTTCGAAGAAGCAGGGTGCGGCTCTCCGCAATTGACACACTTGGCCACACACGATTTGGACTTATCGTGTGCAACCTTGGAGCAATTTACACAGACTTCGGGTGCCCCCGACTTTGCACATCTACATGAGCGACTCGTATGGCCGAAGCGGTGACAGTAATAGCACCGCCGCGGCAGTGGCATGAATGCCTTCACGCAGTAGTGGTACCAACCGGCACGCACCGACTCAGGGAGCTTGTCACAGTCTTTTTTGTCTTTTTTTTCTTTTTTGGAGAGGAGGGCGGGGAATGAACCCGCTTCTCACCTACGCCGGAAGGAGCCCCCAGGCCAGATGGACCGGCCTCAGCCAGGTCATTCTCCGAAATGGAGAAGGTCCTGTTAGTCGTGGGGGGCACCGGGCGTGCTTCGAAATATACCGAAACCTAGCCCTAGCCCGACGAAATTCAGCGACAGTGAAATCGTTCAGGTGGCGCTTATAGCCCATTTAGACATAGCGCTTCTGTTTGAGGGCCGTCTCACACTCGGCCGACCACTTGGGCTCGCCATGCGAGTCTTTTCGTCCCTCCGCCTCTAAACCTTAGGCAGGCATTGCGGCTTCGGAGGTGGGGGGGCCCTCTTTTTGAGGAACCACCGCCTCCAAGCCACTCGTTCCAACAGTAGGCGTGGGTGAAGGAGCCGAAGCTCCTTTCTTGCTGTCCTTCTTTCGGGGGACAGCTTTAGGAACCACAGAAGATGGCCTAGCAACCAACTTCAGGGGTGTTGCCTCCTGCGAGTCTAACGACTCGGTGGAGGTGCGTGGCCGTTTCGCCTTACGGGGAACAGTCATGCTAGGGGAAGAGGGGGGGAGCCCTGGTTTTAGCCGGGGATGGGTGTGAACCCTTTTTGCCACCAGCTTTACCAGGGAAGCACCCAGGTTGAGTAGAGCCTGCAGAAGGGCTCCGAATGGGCGCGGAAACAACCGTATTCGTTGGCCTGGATGGGCCAGGAGCAGAGGGTGCCTCTCTAACTATTGAGGCATATGACGTCCCAGTCAGAGCTGAGCGCGCCAGGACCAAGTCCTTAGCCTCGCGGAATGAGAGTCGATCCTGGGCCTGAACGGCCAGAATTTCTTTCTCAAGGAGATATGCACCACATTGCTTTGAGGAAGCAGGGTGCGGCTCTCCGCAATTGATACACTTGGCCACACACGATTTAGACTTATCGTGTGCGGCCTTGGAGCAATTTACACAAACTCTGGGTGACCCCGACTTTGCACGTCTACAAGAACGATTCGTATGGCCGAAGCGGTGACAGTAATAGCACCGCCGCAGCAGTGGCACGAATGACTTCATGCGGTAGCGGTACCAACCAGCACACACCGACTCAGGGAGCTTATCACAGTCGAACGTGACGAAGAGTGTAGGGGTGGGTCTCGAGGCCCCTTCCTGTTTTCTCATCACATGTTCAACTTTGACCGCCCCATGGTCGGCCAGCTCTAAGGTGATGTCCTCAATGGAGTAATCAACGAGTTCCCTCGCATAAACTACTCCTTTCACAAAGTTCATAGTAGAGTGCGGAGTCACACTCACTGGGGTGCCATGAAGTACCCGAAGAGCACTTATCTTGGCTGCCTTGGCGGGATTCATCACATTCGCCAGAAGGCTCCCGTCCGAGAAACGGGTTACCTCCGGCTCTCTACCAATTGCACTAGCTAATCCTCTCCTCTGATGGATCATGTTGCCCTTGGCCAACATGGTGTCAAGCAGTGGAGCGAGCTCGAAAACGCCAGGTAACCTCTGAATCAGGGGGCCCGATGTCATCTAGGCTCCGCCCTGTGCGCTTTTGGTCTTTGTCATAGTCAGGGGGGCAAAGGGGCTGGATGTGCCGATCTTAGCTTGGTCGCTTGCTAAGTGGCAGCAGACCCATCCGTCCCCACAGCCCCCGAAGATGGAGAGGAGCCTCGAGTCTTCTTAGTCTTTTTCTTTTAGGGAGAGGAGGGCGGGGAATGAACCCGCTTCTCACCTCCGCCGATAGGAGCCCCTAGGCCAGATGGACCAGCCTCAGCCAGGTCATTCTCCGAAATGGACAAGGTCCTGGTGGTCACAGGTGCACCAGTTGGAAGAGATCCCTCCCCTCCTTGTACTGCCTCGGAGCCCTCAGCCGTTTGAGGAGGAACTTGCATAGAGGCGGATTCAGGTTCTGTGCTTGGAGCCGGGATTCCCCCCATGGAAGGCCCTACCGTCTAAGGCTGGGTTTTCTCAAGGACCATGTCTATCACAGGAGGGGCCTCCAGTTGGCCATCCCCTCCCAGGACATTGCAGGTCCCCTTGGCAGCGTCACCAGTCTTGTGTGGGGGTGGGGAGGCACAGGCCTTGACCCCGGCAAGGTTTAATATTCTTGCCAGCAGGTCTTTTGAGGGAAGCGACCGAGGGGGCCTGGCTTCCCTCCCCCCCCTAAGGGGGTTTGCCCTACCGAGCCGCTTTGATGGGTTGCGGTTCGCTATGGGCTGCCTGCTGGCTTTCTTGGCAGTCCCCTTGGAAAGAAAAGGAGGGACTGCCGCTGAAAGCAGGGAGGTGCCCGAAAGCACCTCCGGTTAAAGAAATTTGGAGGATCCCCTGTGCTTGCACAGGGAAAGGGGACCTCCATTTTTTTCGTGGAGCTGCCCGAGGGTGGCTCCGTTGATGAGCTAGGGTTATTGGGGAGAGATTTTTTTTTTTTTTAATTTTGTCATTCATGGGCATGGTGACCCTTTTTTACATGGGATGCAATTGCGCATCACCTCTCACAGTAGCCCGCACTGCAAGAGGTGCCCGAAAGAACTTCGAGAGAAGGGGGTGAGGGGGATTCCCCTACACCTGTAAGCGAAGGATAGGAGTAAGCCTCCTCTCCAGTTAGAGAGATATGGAGGGTCCCCTGCGCAAGCACAGGGGAGGAGACCTCCATTTTTTCCATGGAAATTTTTATGTTTCTCACCATTGGGCATGGTGACCCTATTTGTTTCAGGGGATGCAATCGCTCATCCCCTCTCACAGTTGCCCTCACTGCAAGAGGTGCTTACAGGCCTGGCAGAGCCAGGCGCCGCTAATTTGGGACCACCCCTCCCGCCTGGTGGCCCGGCAGTCCATCGGCATGGCGGCTCCACCTTGGACACGGCGTAAAAAAGATAGATTGTGAAGAGGAGAGGAAAAGGGATGTGAGGAAGGTATGGGTGGGGATGAAGCAGTTTGTTAAAAATCAACCACCCCAGACCGGAGCTCAGGTGTTAGGGAACATTGTCCCCTCCCCCCTCAGCCCCGATCTGGGTTGGTTGGCTGAGAAGAAGGTCAGCATCTACCCTGTGAAATTAGAGGCTGACCAGAGAAAGGTGCGGGAGAGGTATGAAAAGCGAGGAAACAAGTGTTTTGAAGGAAGGAGAAGAGGCTAAGCAGGGGTTGGACAGGGTGCTGAGTCCCATCAGCACTGCGGCCAGGATGGCAAATCGCCATGCCCCTTACGGGGGCAAAGTTTGACACTGATGATACTTTCCAGTGAGACACCATCTTCCTGCCCTGTTGGGCCATAGACAGCTCTCACCACCCATACACAGACTCAACAATCTCACAGAAATTCAGATGTGTGAAGGGTCTCCATGATACCATATCACTAATTGAGACTACAGCCCATCTGCAGATTAAAAAATACTTTGGCATAGTGCAGATGACATTTTCCAGTCAGAGATGAGCATCTGACAAGGAGTGGGATTTGCGGAGGCCACACTGTGCGCAAGGCAGTGTAGCATCGGGATGTGCATTGAAAGCTGGCAGAGCAGCATCTCACCTAGAAAATTTAGTCACGAAAGACTCAAACACGGATTGGTTAGGGTTGTCTTGTAAGAACTTGCCTCAAATCCTTTTGACTCATTGTCACACCTATACAAGAGGGGCCTTCTTGTTAAGTGAAGACATGTATGCACAACAGGAAGCGCGCCTATAGCACATATAGAAATATTGCTTCTGTTTGAGGGCCTACTCAGACTAAGCAGACAACCATGAAAAAGGACAGTGTGCAAAATTTGCAAAATGACCAGATTTCTAGAAATACTAGTTATGTCCACAGCAATGAGGTTGCCAGAGAACTCAACAGCCTCATTCACCGACCTAAACTCCTCAACTGGGGTGAAGATATCAGTCATTTCCTCAAATGGACAGTAATGAGTAAATTCATCCACATATAGGATACCTATCCATAAATATATATATATATATATATATATATATATATATATATATATATATATATATATATATATATATATATAGGCAGTCGCTAGATAGCCCCTTTAAAAAAATTTTTAAAAAAATTTTAAAAATATATATATATATAAGTTCACCGGAAAAAATATTAGTCACTTATAACCATAGTAAGAGCCTCTTGCGCGCCACTTTGTTCATTCATACCATGGAATTCCTTATGTAATGTTCTTTTGAAATGGGTGGTAAAGGACCAGAATTGATGTTTTGTAGCAATTCCTGCCTGGAAGCAAATTGATTTGCAATTACAAGCCTGGAAATTCTAAGGTGGTCCCTGTCTGTCAAAACCTTCTTCCGTCAGCAATTCTGGTGAGTTTTCACATTTTGGGAGTTCTGCCATTGCTTGTAAATCTGGATGACTGTACTCCTTGAAACACTGCCAAATTCCACCACCTCCTTCACATGATGACCTTTGGCACTTCTAAATGCAATCACACATTTTTTACATTCCATGAGGTCGCTTTTCCAGCCCATTTTAAGTAGAGCTGATTTGCTATTTACAGATCTATCTTCAAACCGTCCACAACACAAATAAAGCCTAACTCACATTTTGACATAAACTAAGCTACACCTCTCGGCTGCCTAAGGTTCCTATATGCTTCAGATGTTAAATTATGTTTTTCTCCCTAGGTGACTAATTTTTTGTCCGGTGAGCTTATATCTATATATATATGTATATATATTTTATTCACAGAGACAATGGAGGAAAAGTTGAGTTACAAGACAGACTGGAGACATGGTGAAAATTTTAAAAGTATAGTATTTTTTTTTTTTAACTCAACTCACCTGTGCCCACTTTTTTTTCAGGTTCTGGGAAAGGAGGGAGGACAAGCTGCCTAGAAGCAGTGTCGGACCCCGATCTTTCGCCAGAGACTGATCTTTTCCCTGCCACAGGTTGTGACTGAAAGTTTTGATGACAAAAAACTAGTGAAAGTTTATTTATATATATTTGAAACTTTTGTTTATCAGCAAGTGAATGACGACAAGTGGAGCCAGATGTAAAGCCAGGTATGTATTGGTGGGAATATTGTGCATTTTTGTGTGTGTGGGGGAGTATATACTGTGGGTGCAATAAATATCCAATACATGGTCAAAAGTTTATTTACCATAGTTA
Organism: Ceratothoa steindachneri; assembly: GCA_963969495.1. Taxonomy (NCBI): domain Eukaryota; kingdom Metazoa; phylum Arthropoda; class Malacostraca; order Isopoda; family Cymothoidae; genus Ceratothoa; species Ceratothoa steindachneri. Next base: position 34,567,807 of record OZ018318.1, read on the forward strand.
CACAACAGCAAAGTAATCAAAAATTGACATATGTATTTTGTACATTGAATACAAATTCAGTATTAGAATACACAAATAGTAAAACATTGATATTATATCGACAAAAGTGTTAGATTATCGCCTCAAAAAGTATCCAACACACTCACAAAATTAGTTTTAAAGCGATAATAAATAGTTCTCAAACATTCCAGAGTGGTTTATGTAACAGGCATACTGTAGAACTTTCTAGAAAAATAATCTACTTCATCCACATGAGAAGGAGGTCATCATTCAACACTCTAATTATAATATGGCTAAGACTAAAGAATTGCCAAAAGGAACAGAGAACTAATTGTTCAGTTATTACATAAAAGTGGTTTGGGCTATAGAAAAATTTCATCTATGCTAAAAATATCAATATCAACCATTGGTGACACGATTTGCTGGTTCACATCATATCAGTCCACTGCAAGTCTACCATGTTCAGGGTGTCAACCTAAAATTTCAAGCTATGTGGCTAAACATATAGTCCATAAAGTAAAGAAGAATCCTTGAGTGACTCAATCTGAACTTCAGAAAGACTTGGAAGCAGCTGGGACAAATGTATGCAAAAATATAATTAGTGCAGTTCTTAGGAATGAGAGATTCCATTCTCGCACACTAAGAAAGACACCTTTGTTGAAACCAATTCATGTCAAAAATCGTCTGCAAGTTTTGGAGAAGCTGTACTATGGTCTGACGAGATGGAGATTGAGTTATTTGAGTGGAATAGTGTTAGTCACATTTGGAGGCAGAAAAACTCAGCGCATGATCCTAAAAATACAATCCCAACAGTGAAGTTTGAAGGTGGCAGCATAATGGTATAGGGCTGCTTCTTCTCTGCAGGTCCTGGAAGAGTCCATATTATTGAAGGGAAAATGAATGCTCAGATGTATCGCAGGATTCTGGATGATAATCTCTTACAGTCTGCAGATAACTTGAAGTTGCCAAGTGGATGGACATTCCAGCAGGACAATAATCCAAAACATATAGCCAAGGGTACTGCAGCGTGGTTTCAGCAGAAGAAAATAAAGGTTATGGGATGGCCAAGTCAGTCGCCAGACCTAAATCCTATCAAGAACCTGTAGCAAGAATTAAAACTAAAGATTCAGAAAAAAGACCCAAGAAATCTAACATTTAAAGAGAATATGCCAAGATACCTAAAAATATTTGTAAGAACCTCATAAGTAAATATCCCAAACGGCTGGAAGCTGTACTAGTGACAAAAGGTCATATGAGGTCATCCATCAAGAAACTCTGAAAGCGTGGTCCCCCCCCCCCCAAATGTGCAAATGAAGGTTAAAGTTTTGCAGTTTCAGTTGATATAACATCACCAAATACTGGTCAATTACAAAGGTTTTGGTCTCATTTTGAAGCTATTGGGTAGCAGAATATGTGACATGTCATACACAATGTTAACCTTGCTCGTAATGTAAACAACCACGGCAAAAATTGCACCCCTACTTAACTGCACCATCAGATATCCCAGATATACATCCATGTATCACACAAAAAAGGTCATAAACTGTATTATATTTATATAAATAATGTATTTAAAGAGAGCAAATGGTTATAATAGGCATAAATAATACTAATAAATAACATGGTAATGGTAAATTTTGTTATTAATGGCCACAAAATAAGGTGATAGTAGGAGGCAGAAACGATAACAAACCTGTACTTACATTAACTGCAGCCATGAATCCGCTTGTGAGGTGGTGTGTGTGAGTCTTGCAGATGGTAGAGAACTTTAGCATAATCTACAAAATCATCATCACTGTCATCAGCTGTGGTGGCACCGAGACCTGTTGTTCATCGAAGATGGCTTGAAAGAAGTCTCAGTGATGGAGAGGATGTAGTTCATAAGGCTTTTGAGGTCAGCTATCTTTGCAGGATTTATTTGGATAGGATTGAGGTATTTCTCAGGAAGGTTGATCCTTGTAGGCTCTTGATCTGCCCTTCTGTATGATAACATCAACAGCTGGAACCAGTGTTGTGGCATTTCATGATTTTCTAGCCTTGCTTGAAATCCTGAAAATAAACGAATGTTTTCCCATCCTTGAAGCTGGCACCAACAGTCTTGCGTTTGGTGATCTCATTTTGCAGAACACCAAAATCAAGGAAAGATGACCTAGTCATTGTCACAACCTGGAAGGGCTTGTGTGTATGTGCCCTTTTTATGAGTAGTCTCATACCCTTCCTGTGTGAACACCTGTGTCCCTTTCACAAACCTTTCAATGTGTCCAAAGTCTCAGTCACATGGTAGGTATGAATGACCAGGAGTCATAAAGACATGTTCTATTTTTGTGAATCACCCATTGTGTATTTGCTCCATAGCAATGGCTACAACACTGTCATCATTATTGTTTTTATAGGATTTCAAAATATTCTGGGCAGTTTTGGCACAAGCCAAGTGTTCCTATTTTTCATTTTTTAATCTACGTATACGCTCACTGTCTGTTTCCTCTCATAAGGTTTTCAATTGCATGTCCACTCAGTCACAAAGGTTGCATGTGTCACTTTTGGGTGGTTCAAACCCAATATATGTCACAATTAATACCTTTCAATAATAATGTCAACATTAGGGTGATTATCCTTCATCCAGTCCAGGAAGTTAGCTAACTGGAACATACTTCCTGTGTGGACTTTTAACCCTGCTATAGTGGTACTTCTGATGTGGTCATGAACAGTTTGCTTTCGCTCCTCAGAAATAACATTCACTGGGTAATTTTTGTCACGACAATCCTTTCCTATGGTGGCACTAACAGTCCGTTTACGCAATACAGACTGCACACATCCCTCCTTGATGCCATGAATACTATAAAATGCATTCCAGCACACCTTATGCACAGTATTGCCATACAAAATAGTATATATTATGCATCTGGTTGCCCTACTCTCTCTTTCCTTGACACAAGACCTCTTCACTATTAGTTCACTCACTAACTTAGAAATATGGGCATTTTGCAAATTATAATCAGCAATAGCCCCAAACTCTGCATACATTTTATTTATTTTCTCAATACTGAGCCGCATAAAACATCCACATACGCATGATGGCCCTATGCTCCTAGCAGCAACAGGTTGGTTGGTATACGCACTGGTGTAGGACTCAGTATGTTACAGTTATACTTGGCTATCACTCTTTTCCACTTATCTACGCACCTCTGACGCTTCCTAGAGTTGCTAGGAACATGCACTTCTTCGTCACTGTTCACATCACTCATGGTTACCTCTTTTTGCCGTAATCATAGTAATGTTTTACTCTTTTTGAAATATGATAACAATTTGTATTCAACGTACAAAATACATAAGATATTCAATTTTCGATTACTTTGCTGTTGTGTAACTATGGTAAACTTACTTTTGACCATGTATCAGATATTTATTGCACCTACTGTATGTATGTATATATATATATATATATATATATATATATATGAGGGTGGATAAGTAACACCATTAAGGAGCGATCAGGGGGAAAATTTTTCCCCTTTTTTCCAGCTCCTAATATACTGCTGACCTCTCTCATTCCAGAGTGAGGAAGGAGTTAGGGAGTGTGGAGCAGAGAGACATCTGTGTGGCGCAAATTATGTGACCACAGCTGTCCTTCTCCCTGGTCCATCATTAGCAAGGAGAACACGAGGATGAGACAGATGTAGCCAGATGCCAGAACCCTCTTCCAACTCCCCCGCTCCATAATAAAGGAGAAGAGCGAGAAGACTCACTATAATAAACATGCAAGAACGTTAAAGAGACCGCTCTGGGGCAAATTAGGCTGCAAAGTTGAGGCAGCTTGTAGTTGTAGTTGGACCAAAGCTGCATTTGCGTGAGAGAACTTGTGAGGTTGGGTGTAGACCTTTGTAAAAATATTGCCTTATTTGAAGTACAAATTAATTTATTTTTTAAGCGCTTATTATTAATTTAGTGTTTTTTCTGCACTTTCTTGCGTATTCTGTATATACATTTTTTTTAGATATTTTTGTTATTGTATTGGGTGGTGAGGATAAATATATAGGTATATTCATCTTTTTTAAATAAAATAAATTTCGTATTCACATTTTCTTGAGCCTCCTTCCGATCTAACGGGCATCTCACAGGCAAGTGAGCAGACCCTTGTGACGGGTAGTTTCCGGGACCGTCCGCTACAACAGAAAATGGCAGAAAGGCTCCAGCATCAAAATAATTCACCAGTGAATTTTCAGTCACTCTCAAAAATAAGATTTAATTTAGTTCAAAAAGGAAGACCATACAAGTAAGTCTACCAGAGCATGGTGGAAAAGTAAATTACCACTTACAGGTATACAAAATAATTTTTATATTTTGTTTAATAATTTATTTCTGGCAGTAAAAAAACATCTTGAAGGAATATTAAATACAAACTAACAATAGTAAGGAGAACTGTAATATTTCCAGTGATGGTATTGTTAGTATAGCATTGAGTAGCCACCTTCACATTAAAGAGGGCAGGACTGGGGGATGCTTTTCATCCACACCAAGCAACTGTATCCAAGAGGGCAGTTTGATGGCTCTATTGGATACAGTTACTTACACAGCATGGAAGAAGAGTGTCCCAGAGTTGTGCCCAATGATGTGTAAAGGTGGCAACTCATTGCTATACTAACCATAATACCAACATGGTAGTTACCATTAGTATTAACAATGCTTAACTAGATGTTTGATATAAGAAAAAAAGATTCAAGGGTGCAAGTATGGAGGATGAGGGAGAAATTCCTAACCTAACTCAATTATTGCTTCCTTGGACACACATGTGCGTTTACATAAAGCATAATTAATCCTGCTGCCATCACTGATAAAAGAAAAATAATAAATTTAAAGTAAAAACCAAAGAGGGCTTTGTAAGTAGAAATCCTTTAAGGAATTGGTGAAGATTGAGAAGGTGAAAATGAGGGGGAAGATATATAGCAGCAGATCTACCTGTGGATATTGGGGCTGACAGGGAATGCCATTTATGCCAGGTGAAGATGATTGACATGCTACACCATAACTGTAATACAGGGAATGGCTCTGTATAAGATTTTAGAAACTAGTGTTTGACTTACTTGACTTTAGGAACACGTCTAACTGTTCAATCAAACTGGCCTTTAATTCTTCTTCAGGTCGATTTTTCTTCACTAAAGCTAAACAATATTTTGCAAGAACCTCTGGGTTAGCATCACACCTTTCAAAGGAAGAATAAAGAAATATTAAAAACAACCTCTAGTAATATGTTTTAGAGACGACATGTTTGGGTGGATTAATGCTCTATCAATCTTTTCAGGCTAAAAAGCTGTGGAACTGCAACCTATGCACAACCTCCCACCATTCCTGACTCTTTTATCCCACCTCTAATTCATCACAAATGGCAACCACAATACGCAAGAGGAATTACAATTAACATTAATATCATCATTGATCATATCTATGAACTCCACCAGACCCAACAATCTTAGATAAAACCATTCTTCAACTACACAATACCAAGACATGTACATAAACACACCACAAATTAATACACAAGAAGAAATTTTCCAACACTACTAGACACAGAAACCATACTATAAAATTAGCACATTACAATGAATACAAATAAAACCACACAACCAAAAACATTTAAATTGCCTCCCTACCCCAATCCATACTCTCATAACTACCTAACCTCTTTTATTAAGGAGTGATTCAAATGCACATCGCCCTACCAAGATAACCACACAATCTGACAAACAAGGGTCTATACAAACTACATTTTTTTCCTTTTTAATTAGCAGAGTGACTAATATAATAATTGGCTTTTGATATTAAAAATAACATATCTAGCAAAAAGAATTGTAGCCTTCAACATATGTCCATCCACTCCCATTTTTATAAATATATCTAATGTAAAACTAGCAAAATAAGGAACATGGCAATATATATTCTCATAAGCATGTTATAGAGATGGTTTTCATATGAAATGATACAAAATTTGATTAAAAACAAATAGGCATGCTGCATATATCTTCATAAAACATTTAGTTAGGTTATAAAAATAAAGATATTTATTACTCTAAGAAGGTTTGATGGTAGTGAGAATCTTGGAAGATTCTCCTCACTATAAAGAAATTTCATAACAAGAGCAATCTGTTCAAGTTGAACAGTAAAACCATCTGGCCAACCTCAACACTTGACCCATCTGGTAAACTTGAAAGTGAGAACCATCTGACAAATCTCAAAACTAAAAGCATCTGACCAACCTCAATACTAGAACATCTGGCAAACTATAATGATGACTGTAAGAGGGCTCATATGCAGAAACAAGAAGCCTACAACCTGTGGAAGGGGAGTAGATCTGCCTTTCTATGGGATAATTATGTGCACTACAGAACAGCAGCTCAGAGGGTATATAATAATGCTGAAGTTGAATTCAATACTACCACAAAGGGAACTCTTCAGCGCACAGCAAATTCCCACAAATTCTGGACCACTCTCAAGTCTGCTCTTTTTGGGAATGATTCATCTATGCCACCCCTTCTTAAACCTGATGGTTCCATTACCCATAGTCCTGAAGAAAAGGCAACACTGTTGGCTGATGTTTTTGATAATAAACAAAGTAATGAGAATCTAACTCTACCTGACACTTGTTTCCCTGAACCAAGGTTAAACAAGATTGCTTTCCGTTCAAGTGAAGTAAAACAGTTACTTCTTGATCTGGATGCTTATGGTGGTACTGACCCAAATGGTATATTCCCTTTATTCTTTAAGAAAACTGCAGAGTATTTGGCTCCCAAGCTTTCCGTTATTCTTCGGAAGCTGGCGAGGAGTGGTAGTTTTTGCGAATGTTGGAGAATTGGTAACATCATTCCACTATGTAAAAGTGTAAGTGGTAGTTTTAACCCTACTGAATATAGGCCCATTTCTATAACTCCTGTTCTATCTAAGATTTTTGAACGTTTACTAGCTAAACGTTTAAGTACATTTGCCGAGCTTAATCGTCTGTTTCCCTTTTTACAGTTTGGATTTCGTAAGGGTCTGAGCACTTGTGATGCACTTCTCACAGTCTCCACCATTGTCCAAAAATCATTAGACTCTGGTCAAGAAGTTCGCTTAGTTGGCTTGGATTTCAGTGCCGCATTTGACCGTGTCAATCATAAGGCCCTGATATTTAAGTTGAAGCAGTTGGGAGTAGGTGGTGTATTTTTAAATATTATTGAACAATTTTTAACAAATCGACATCAAAAGGTTTATGTTGACAATAATTTTAGTGATGAGAGAGAGGTGCTATCTGGTGTACCACAAGGCAGTGTTCTTGGTCCTCTACTGTTTATATTATATACCCATGATATGTGGTTTGGACTGGAAAATAGACTTATAGCCTATGCTGATGATGCTACTCTAATAGCCCCAGTCCCATCTCCTGAGTTGAGAGCATCGGTTGCAGAGTCTTTAAATAGAGATCTGGCTAAGATAAATGTTTGGTGCACTTCATGGGGCATGAAGTTAAATGCAAAGAAAACCCAGAGTATGATTGTTAGCAGATCCAGAACACTAGATCCTCCCCATCCAGATCTTTTAATAAATAACATTCCCATCTCCATATGTGATTCTTTTAAGTTGCTTGGAGTTATGCTTGACTCTAGGTTTACTTTTGAGAATCACATTCGATCTATTTCCTCCTCTATTGCTCAAAAAAAAGGCATTTTGAGGAAATCTTACAAAGTATTTGGAGAGCAGACTGTTCTTAAAAATTGTTTTAATGCTTTTATTCTTCCGTGTTTTGAATATTGCGCCCCTGTTTGGAGTTCGGCAGCCAACTTTTATCTTAATTTATTAGATAAAAATTTGAGAGCAATAAAATTTTTAATTCCTGACCTCAAAGTTGATCTGTGGCACAGGCGAGCAATAAGCTCCTTATGCATCCTATATAAAATTTTTAACAATGCAGATCATCCACTGCATCACGATCTGCCCAATTTATATGCTCCTCAACGAGTTACCAGAGGTGTACTAAATGCCAATAGTAGGGCCTTTACGCCTATGAGATTCAACACAACACAGTTTTCAAGAAGTTTCATTCCTAACACAACTAAACTGTGGAATGAACTTCCTAGTGTTGTTGTTGAGTCCTTGGAACTTCAGAAATTTAAAGTGGGTGCTAATACATTTTTAATTAACAGAAACTTATAACTTTAATATTTTATTCATTATCCACACATATATAATATTATAATATTTTTAACATTATAGCATTTAATTTTTTTTTTTTTTTTTTTTAATTTTCTATTCATTTATTATGTTTTTCTTAATCTTTGTTTCGTTTTTTCCATACCAGGTTTCTTTCCCCGCTGGGGCCCTTGGGCTTATAGCTATTTGCTCTTCCAGTTGGGGTTGTGGCTTGGAACTTTAATAATAATAATAATCTGGCAAAATGCAACACTAAATCCATCTCACAAGCTGCACACTAGAACCATATGCATTTTTAGGGGCATATCTTGTGACTATGTACAAGGACAAAAGTTGCTGTAATCACGCTATAGCCTATTACTAGGCTAGATTAAAAAAAAACATGCAAAAAACAAATAAAGATACAAAAAAACAAGCAAAAACAAGGAAACATGCTACAGTATCAAGGGAGGGGGGCACCCTCACCCTGGCGCAGGAACAGGCAACCTACAACAAAGTCAAATAAAATGAAGCAGGTCAGCAAAAAGTCAGATAATTGGTAAATCTATGTACATGAACCCGACCTGAGTACAAGGGACAAGTGGTAGCAACCTTGCAGGTCCTGATATAGGGATAGGTAATGTGCACAAAGATCACCCAGACTAGGACATTCAACAAGAATGTGCAGAACAGTCAAAGGACAACAAAGTCATTGCAATAAGGTGCAGGCAAGTGCTCCATCAAACAGCAGTGCATTGCGCAAGTGATGACAGAAAGCAACCTGAAGCCAGCATTGCAATAGGGGGTAGGTCGGTGGGAACAGATGCAGGCACAATATCACACAACTTTAAGTTCCTCTCAGCCGTCTTCAATCTTCTTTGCCAAGCAGTCTCGAGCGCTGTCCTAATTTCTGCCATGTAGTCTGTGTGAGGAAGAGCCAAATGCTGGTCTAGTCACACAATCCTCTCACTCTTTGGCACCCTCATTCCCCACAAGTCAAGGAACCTTGCACAAGATAATCTCAATATCCACCTGGTTCATGGTGGGGATTGTGGAAATTCCAATGCCCAAAGAGCACTCAAGGCACTTTGTGAGTCGCTATAGATCACAATCCAGTCTCCAAAGTGGGCACAATTCATTATCTCCTGTACCAAGTAGTGTATTGCAAACTTCCTAGCTCTGAAGACAGACACAGCGCCTGGTAGAGCCTCATTGACTTCAAACAGGGGATACTGACCCCCTCTTGGAACTTGGAGCCATCTATATACCCTTGCACTGATCCAGCCTGATACAAAGTATGCTCCAAAAATACTGAACACAATATTCTCAGTGTTGTGGAAGCTTTTTGAGCAGAGGCACGGTGAAAAAATAGGCAAAACCAAAGATAACAGAGGCCCGAGAACTACAACAAGCTCTTGAAGTTGTTTCTTGGCCCTAAACCCAAAGGGCTTAGGGTATGATTGGTGCATCTCGTAGCATAGGCACCATCAAGATTGGCTGCGGATGTAGTGAGAGCCGTTGGTGACTGAGGGAGGTGCCAGGCTCTCGATTATGGGGAGACCCCACTCACTTTGTGTCCACTGCACAAAGTGAGTGGGATCTCCCCATAATTGACAAATAGACTATCAATGGGGGATGTGAGGAAGGTACAGGTTGCCAGTTGGAGACTGGTGTGGTGGATTGAGTCCACCTTCCGCAATACATACTCAACTATGGATGCATAAAACTCGCATCTGTAGTCAAGCCTCAAAGGAACGATAGAAAGGCAAGGTAGTAGCCCTATCATCATTCCAGGTGCTGAACATCATGGAATTTATAATGTTCATGGTGCAAGTACAACAGACTTTAAGGCTAAGAATATAAGCCCCCCCTGTGAGGCATCAGTCTAAAAAACACAAGAGCAAGGAAATGGTGCGAATACACCACTTCCAGATGAAGCCCATTTAGTAAAGAGTCTGCATTGGGGTAGAGCAGTGGTTGATGGCAGAAATGCACCAACTTAGTCACTATGCCAAAGAAAACCAAAAACTATACATGTAGGAATAGCAAGAGATGTCTGTCCCAAGAAAGTGATCACTGGAGCATTCACTAAACCTAGTTTATATTAGTTGAAATTTTTCAAATTAAGTTAATATTCATAAATAAAATTGAATCTAAGGTATTTTAAATAAAAGCAATTATAAGACCAGAAAATACAAATATAAAAATATTATCCAGAATGGACCTAGTATACTTACAATGGAGGTAAATATCCTGCTAACCACTGTTTTAATGCATTAGGGTTATCAATTATCATTTTCTGATTAATAATCTGTAATTATAGTCCACTTTTTTGCTAACTTGACAACTTTCTAAGAAATAATTTAGAATATTAATTTAACTAACATAGCTATCTATAGCTATAAATTGAATTCATGTCTTTGCACACACATCGGGTAAATAAATAACGAACTGAATAAAACTGCAAATTTTTAGTAAATTTCTATTCATGAGGAAAAGAAAAAACATCCATTAATAGACTTGCTAAGGCTTTGAGAGAATATTTTCCCGTTACCAACTTTACCTACTCAGACTGATAATGGTCCTGAATTTATCAGTCATTCCATCCCCTTCGATCAATGTTATAACCATTATATTCTGACCATGTCTTACAATCCAACTCCCAATAGTATTGTAGAGCGAGTGAACCACACCTTAATTCAGTTTCTCCATTTGAAACAGACCCTTGATTGGGAATCAGTTCTGTCTTAGAGAAACCTAATTTTGTACTGGGCTTACAACTTTCACTTACCCTTTCCACATTATTTTTAAAAGGCACTCATCTAGTGATTCTTACGAGGGGCATAGATTCCAAAAACAAATTCAGTCTATTATTTTGGCATGCACCCAATAACAAAAAAGTCAAATAAAAAGGAGTCAATCTGAGTATAATATCAGGGGTGCACAAACTTGTCCAGATAGGAGTAACATACATGAAGATCCCCTAAACAGGAATGCATAAGAAGAATGTGCCAAACAGTTGGGTGGACAAGGAAGTAAGGTGCAGGACAGTGCTCCATCAAATGGGGGTTCATCCAGTGAATGTGCCCAATTTTAAGATGACAGAAAGCAACCTGAAGCCACTGAAAAATTGAGGGCTATATACACAGGAGCAGTCTTGGAGCAATGTGATGCCACTTTAGGTTCCTATCACAGGGACGCATAAGAAGAATGTGGCAAACAGTCGGGTGGACAAGGCAGTAAGGTGCAGGACAGTACTCCATCAAATGGGGGTTCATCCAGTGAATGTGCCCAATTTGAAAATGACAGAAAATGACCTGAAGCCACTGATAAATTGAGGGCTATATACACAGGAGCAGTCTTGGAGCAATGTGATGCCACTTTAGGTTCCTATCACCATTATCCATCTTCCTTGTCAGACAGCCCAGGCCTCACAGACTCTTTGGCACCCTCCAGTAATCTAGCAGAAGATAATCTCAACATTGACACAACTTATGGCAACTGTGGTATCAGAGATACTACAAACCAAAAGTGGGGAGATTACAATGCCCTAAGAGCACTCAGGATGTTTTGTGAGTTGATATAGATCACAATCACATCTCCAAAATGGGCAGGACATATTATCTCCCATAATGAGCAGTGTATTGCAACCAGCTTGGCTTTGAAGTTAGATACTGCACCTGGGATAGTGCAGCAGACTTCAAGCATAGTGAATACATAATGGAAGCCAACCCTCTCTTTAGACTTGAAACCATTTGTCTTTCTGGCATAGTTCCAACACAAAAGGAAATGTGCTCCAAAGAGGTTGAATGCCATATTCTCAGTCATCTAGAAGCTTTGGAGCAAAGGTGTGGTAACAACTAATTAAAGGTGGTACTGTCCTGGGTGGTATCATTGGTGGAACAAGAGGCATCACTGACCTGAGAGTTAAATCGAGCTCTCAAAAGATATAGATGCAGTGAGAACTGTTGCCAACAGGGAGACACTGGCCCTGGGTGTACAAGCAAATAATAGACTTATAGAGCAGATCAAGTGGCATCTCCCCAACATTGAAAAGTAGTCTGCCTATCAATGGGGATTGTGCAGGAAGCACAGGTCACCAAACAGACAAGAGTGGTGGCTAGAATCTACCTTCCACAATTCATGTTAATTTACAGATATATAAAACTGACATCAATAGTCAAACTTTGACCAATCAAAGGGTTGATAGAATAATAAAGCAGTAGCCCTATCAGCACCCCAAATGCTGTGTCACAGAACAAGAATGTCCATTGTGCAGCTACAAGAGACCCTAAGATTGCAAATATGGGCCTCTCATGCAAGACATTGGTTGAAAACACAAGGGAAACTTTTTAGTGCTATCTGGCAACTGCCACCAAAACCCTAAGTCAGTGTAATTATAATTTGTCATCACAAGATCAAGGAAATTATGCCCTGGAGAGTGGCAGATGTGCACTACCTTAGTCTTGACAGAGGAAAACCCCAAAACTGTGGGCTTGACCAAAGCTAGAGATGCAGTTCAATGAAATCAAGGCTGCAAGTTGGCATCTGTGCTGCACCATTTTTTTCCTTTATAGTGCCTATTTGGTGACTGCCACCAAGGACATGTCATGTAATTCAATTTAGTCTATTAGGCTAATTTTTTTTAAAAGTATAAGAAAAAAACAAGAAAAAAAAGAAGAAGCGGGCGGTATGCACCGGAGCATGTGGATAACGCCAAAGAGTCAAATAAAATGGTCAAATAAAATGGAGGAGGCAAGTCTCCTCTGAGAAGTCAGTCCATATGTCTGTATGTACAAATCCACCCTAAGCACAAGGGACAATCAGTAGTACCCCCCATCATCCTAGTACTGGTGCAAAGATTGCCTGGACTAGGACACTAAATAAGAATGTGGGAGACAATACAATGCAGGAAGGTGCAGTGGAAGGCTGTAACAATTGGAGATGCATCTCACAAGTGTGCTTAATTCAAAGACAACAAACAGTGACCTGAAGCTGCTGCAGCATTGGGGAAGATCCACAGGAAGAGTCACAGCGTGTATCAGATAACTTTAAGTTCCTATCTTCTTTGCAAGGCAGCCCAGAGGGGTGACTGGATTCCTGCCATGTAGTCAGTTTGAGGAAGAGCGAAATGCTGGCTTGGTCACCTAGTCTTCATGAAATCTTTGGCCTCCTCATCATACTCCCTTACATATCTAAGACATCAGACAATGACATAACTCCCCCATCCACATAACATTGATGTAGCCCATAAACTTAGCAGTACCTTACAAACTCAACTCACCAAGGTGGACAGGTAGAATGAGAAAGAACAACAGGCAGCGATATAGTGGGTCAGATCCAATGATTGCCTAGAAAAATACCTCAGACAGATGGGGAAACAACTGCATACAAGAATTAAGGAACACCAAGTTGTGGATGGCTGCTGTGTGAATGGAGAGTGGATTTGGGAGCCATTCTCCCCAATTTGTCCACTATGGATTTTGTACTACTTTGCCTTAGTCTGTCCTTTTACTCTACTTTTCCTTGTTTATGATGGAAGAGTGTAAGTGTTTTGCTAGGAAGGGAGGTTGGTATAAATTAGGTGGTGGGTAGAAAGTAGAAGTATAGATTTATTTTTATTGTATCATTGTTTCTAAAGTTTTTTCTCTTGTTGCAGGATATATATTTTGTTGAAATTAATCTTTGAGATAAATATTAAACTGGATACCACCTTTTGTCTGCTAAATTCTATTGTCAAAGCTAAATAATTTTGCCACCAGCTCATTTATTGTGGCAGTTGCCAATCATTGCTTGGCATCCTGACCCAGTCTTTGACAGCAGATTTTATGGGGTCTATTTGGCTGGCCTACTTCCATCATAAATTGGAGAACCACCATTGCTGACCATCTGGGTCAATTTGGTTCCTTCCACCAGCTTCTCAGCCAAATGTGTAAGGGAGACGCCCAAAGCACTTGAATGGAAGTCAGAGCAAGTTTGGTTTTAAAGACATCTTATCCTCTCATTTACCTCCCATTTCCCCCACTCCTTTCTGGAATTAAGGGATCAAATATATTTTGGTATGGAAGAAGAATCTGTAACTTGGAAGAGTTATTGTATGGCTGATGTGGCCACTAAGATCTGCAATATTTGGAGGGTTTCTCATAGTCTGACAGCACTGTCTCTATTTGTATATTTGTATCGCAATTTATAATTTATTTTGTAAATATTGATTATTTTCATTGTAACCAAGCGTGAGATGAAAGAGGAGATTGTAAGATTGAGGATGGAGTTAAGGAGGAGAAAGAATGCAAGTCACTGAGAGAGACAGTGAGGAGTATGAGAGAGGAAATGAAAAGGTTGAAGACAGGATTTAAGGAGAAAACAGAGCAAATGGAGGCAAGAATGGAGGACAAAATGACAGAACTCTACACAAGACTGGGAATGGGCAGGACAATGAACGAGATGACAGATGTGAGTAAGCCCTTGATACAAAAGTTTTTAGATACAGTACCAGGGTATGTAGCGGAATGTGTGAATGAGAGGAGAAAATTGAAAAGGAGATGGGCAGGTGAGAAATTAACATGGGATGATATGCTTGAGATGGTGGAAGATAGACAGTTTTAAGAGTATGACAGAAGAATAGATGATATGACTGATGGATGGAGGCAGGTAAATGTAGGAAGAAAGGGAGCAAAGGGACATTAGCAACCTCAATTTAAGAGTTACGGAGATGCTTTACAGTTCAACCCGAGAGGTAATGGCCAGCTTCCTTGGTCAATGGGTTTGGTAGAATGAATGCAGGGAATAGAATGAATGGAAGTCCTGGTATGAATCAATGTATGACAGCAGAAGAGTAAAAATGTCGGACAGATGAATGGTATGAATGAAGGAAGACCTAGGTATAGTACAGGTGCTTTGAATGGTGTGGTGTGCCACATGTGTTGGCAAAGTGTAATTAGATGGCAGGCGCATGTTTTGGGTGTGGTTCAAAGGAGCATATGATTAAAGATTGTAAAGCATCTGGGACTAGTTGTTATGGTTGTAGTAAGAATGCTCATAAGGTGAAAGAATGCCCAATGCGACAGACAGGTATGAATGCTAGAGGATCAAATGACTGCCAGCATGTGTGTGGTTAATTGTGGGCAGAATGGGCACTATGCGAGAATGTGTATGGAACTAAGGCAGTCATGTGGACATTGTGGCGTAGGTGGACAGAAGACCCAAGTTTGCTGCTAGGCAAGACAAGGTATGACCAACTAGCCTGGGCTCAGTGGGAATGAAGGAACTGTTGTCGGGAAACTAGAATGTGAGAGGATGCATGGTTGTGTATTTTCTGTGAGTGTGAGTGATGTGGGAGTTAATATGTCGGGAGTGAGTTTTGACAGGGGTGAGTTATGAATGCATGAGTGTTATTGTTGAAGTGTTTGGCTCTGATTGATTCAAGACGTAAGAAGAGTTTGATGTATCTAGATGTGTATGACAGAATGAAGGATCTTGTGACAGTTGAAGAGTGTGGGGGAAGTTTAGTAGGTATTGGAAATCTGAAAGTCCCGGTGCTTGGAGCAGTCCATTTAAGTTAGGATGCATGGGATGCAGAGGAGTAAATCTGAGTTCTGTATGATTGACAAAGTGGGTTCTCAGTATGCAATGATACTTGGGTATGAGTTTATGAAAGTGAATAGACTGGTTGTGCATCCCAGAGGCTGTGAGATTGAGAGAAAGTTTGGTAGGAATGGATGTTGGGAATTGTATGTAGGTGATGATGGTAAGACGGAAGGATGTGTGTTTAGTGGGATTGAAGTAATTGCGAAGGAGACTGTAAGATTGAATAAGGAAGGTGTGTGTGTAGGAAGAGTAGGATGGGATGAGTGGTTGGGGATTGGTTTGCATAGCAGTAATGTGTATATGGATGGAAAGAAAGCTGCATATAAGGTACGATGAGTGGCATGTGTGTTTAATCCCTTAGTATGTGTGTAAGTGTGTCCTGGATTGAGAGCAGTGCAGATTGGTGATGTTTTGGGCCACCTGTACACAGTTTTTGACGATAGTGATTTAATTGATGTGTGAATGTGGGAAATGAGATGGTTAGTGAGTGGACAAATGATGAATTGAGAGAGGTGGTACGATTGAAAGAGCACTTGAATGACAGTAAGAAGGAGGATGTGTATAGAATATTATATGAATGAAAGGGTGATTATGATTTTGCAAGAGCTCAGCTACCAGAGTTTAGGATTGTGCTGAAGGATGACACTGATTTATCAGAGGCCTTGACACTTTCCTCGCCCAGTAGCTGAGGAGATAGAAGAGCAGTGCAAGGAATTAGAACAGTTAGGCATGACTGAAGAGAGTGAAAGTCCATGGAATAGTCTAAATGTTCTGATATGAAAGCCAGATGGAAGATTGAGGTTGTGTGTGTATTATCGGAAAGTGAATGAAAGGACTGTGAAAGTGTGTTTTCCAATAATGTATGTGGTCTCAAAGTGTGTATACAGTATGCATGGAATGCATCTGTTTACGAGTTGGACCTTGTCAGGGGGTATTACCAGATGTCCATTGCTGAGGAGAGTAGGCCAGTAACTGCTTTTCTCTACTGAAGAGGAACACTACCAGTTCCGAAACCTCAGCTTTGGTTTGTCAAATGCTACCGGTGCCTTCCAATGTGCAATGAATAAGGTTTTGACTGGATTTGCTAGCAGGAATGTGATTACATTTATTGATGATATTTTGATTACACTGGTTATTCTCGGTGACTTTAATTTAAATTCTGTGGACTGGGAAAATATGATAGGAAGGGATAGAGCAAGTTGTAAGTTTATAGAATGCTTTAAGGATAATTTTTTGACTCAATTTGTTAATAAGCCAACAAGGGGTACCAATATCTTAGATCTAGTTCTTTCAAATGATGATCACTTGGTTCAGGAATTGACTGTCGGGGAAGCATTGGGAAATAGTGATCATCAGGTGGTTCATTTTAACTTGGGAATAGTGAAAGGTAGAACATCAACAATCTCCACAAAAACTCCAAATTTTTATAGGGAAGATTACTATAAATTACGAAACTTGCTAAATCAGATTAGGTGGGATATAGAATTCATGGGAAAGAATACTTATGCAATGTGGGACACTTTTAAGACTATACTAAACATACTCCAGGAGCAGTGTATTCCAATAAAGGCTATTAGGAAGAAATGCAGGAAGCTGTTGTGGTGGAATCAGGAGATGGCTAGGAAAATTTCTGAGAAGAAAAGGGCATACCATAGATTACAGAGAGAAAGTACTTTTGACAATTTAAATAATTATAGGTCAACCAGAAATGAGCTAAATAAGATTATTAAGAAGAGCAAAGGGCAGCAGAAATTAATTTAGCTCAAAATAATAACAAAGATCCAAGAAAATTCTTTACCTATTATAGAATTAATAACAAATCTAACAGTGATAAAATAGGGCCTATTAGATATGAAGGGGTTTTGAAAGAATCTGATAAGGAAATAGTAGAGGTTCTTAATGATCATTTTTCTTCAGTATTTACACAAGAGAATCAAAATAGGTTAATTGATGATAATTCTAGGTCAAGGGAAGTAGTGTTGAATACCGTTAATGTAAACAGGGAAATAATTAAAGGGCTTATATTGGAGTTAAATACTAGCAAGTCAGCTGGCCCAGACAACATTCATTCTCGATTACTCAAAGGTGTAGATAGTATCGCAGTAGCTCTTGAGAAGATATATACGAGTTGACTAGAGTTTGGAGAAATACTTAATGATTGGAAATTAGGGAATGTAGTGCCAATTTTTAAAAAGGGAAGTAAAGAGGACCCAAATAACTTTAGGCCAGTAAACTTAACTTCTATCGTTTGTAAAATTCCTGACAAGATAATTAAGAAGGGAATTTCTGACCATCTAGAGTGTGGTAGATTAATAAATGATGCTCAGCATGGGTTTAGAAGAGGTAGATTGTGTTTAACAAATTTACTGGATTTTATGGATTATGTTACTAAACAATTAGATAAGGGAGAAAATGTTGATGTAATTTACTTAGATTTTAGCAAAGCTTTTGATAAAGTTCGACATATGAGAGTAGTTTACAAATTAGAAATGCATGGGATATGTGGTAAAGTTTTGAATTGGATAACTGAATGGCTGAAAGACAGGAAACAGAGAGTTGTCCTGAATGGGGTGAGGTCACAGTGGAGGGACGTTATCAGTGGCGTACCTCAGGGATCTGTTCTAGGCCCTTTATTATTCATAGTTTATATAAATGATTTTAGGGAGGCTGTAAATAGCAAAGTGTCAATTTTTGCTAATGTAGTCAAAGAGGTTGAGGGTAGCTTTAAAGTGCAGAGTGACTTAAATAAGTTATTAGCTTGGGCTCAGAGTGGCAGATGACTTTTAACCTTAAAAAATGCAAAGTTCTAAACATGGGAAGGGATAATAGTGAATTTAGCTATGAAATGGATGGGAATTGGCTGAATTCAGTTGGAGATGAGAAGGACTTAGGAGTAGTAGTAGATAGGTAACTGAAGTTTTCAAAGCAGTGTATTGAGGCAAAAAAATAGAGCTAGGATACATTAACAGGAATGTTAGCTAAAAGAGTAGAGGTTATCCTTAAACTCTACAACTCGTATGTTAGACCATATTTAGAGTATTGTATACAAGCATGGTCACCACATTTTAGACATGACATCAACCTGCTAGTCAGTACAAAGGAGGGCAACAAAAATAATACCATCCCTGAAGCACCTTGAATACGAAGATAGACAGAGGGTATTAAATATGTTTTCATTTGAAAGAAGGTGTGTGAGGGGAGATATGATTGAGCTTTTTAAAAAAAATTCTGGGATGGATAAATTGGATTTCAGCAAGTTATTTGAGTTAGAAGGTAGTAATAGAACTAGAGGCCACCACTTAAAGATTAAAAAACAGAGGTGCAGACTGGATGTTAGAAAATATTTTTTCACTAACAGAGTGGTGGATTATTGGAATAGTTTGCCACCTGAGACTGTAGACAGCCCAAAGTTGAATGTTTTCAAGCGCAGATTGGATGATTATATGGGGATGGAGGGTTAATTTCTTACTTTTTAGTATGGGGATATGTTTCTTGAATCATTCCTGTGGATGCAGTTTCTTTTTATTGTATATTTTGGGGACTTTGATTTTGTTTCTGACAGACTCCTATGGAGGCTTTAAATTATATATTGTAGATGCATGGTTGGACATAATCCTATGGATTGTTAAATTGTATATTGTAGATGCATGATCTGACAAAATTTTATGGATGCATTATGTGGGTGGGATTTGATGGATACAGATGACCTTTGATAGGCCCTTGTGGCTTTTATCATCCTTGAAATTATGTTAGGTTATATTAATGGTTTAGTTTAACAAAAATAGTTAAACGAAATATACAAAGTTTAATACATTACCAATTATAAAAAAAATCAATGCATTACTAAATAAGGTAAATATGTAGACGAGCGGCCCGGCCGATAAGATGTACTATTTCGTCCGTATTCCAAAATGTTTCACATTTTTGTAGTACATTTATAGGGGACGGCTCGTGGGGAGGTAAACTCGATGCGTGGACCGCTCTACGATGATCCTGAGTTTCATTAAATTAGGGGGGGTCTAGCCCCCCAGTATATAATCCTAATTTTTATAATGTTCTGACGTTTACAGAGGTGAATGCTTTAAATACATCATGTCAGCGCCTTTAATAGTTTTGCGAATTATAATAGGGTTTGGGGGTGGGGTATAACTCAGATATGATTGATTCAGGCGAATGATAATACTTGCACAAAATAATTTTTCCGGCCGGGCCGCTTGTCTACATGTTTACCCTAAATAATATAATTAAGTAGAAGTGCAGGCATTTACTAAATGATAAAGGAAAAGACAAAATAACAAAACAAATACAACACCGTGATTGTCCCCCTTTGGAGCTACCATCTAATGTCTTAAGGCCTAGATTGTAGCCAAAATTATAGCCCAGAAACAGCGCCCCCTATTATGCGGCCATAAACTGAAGTATTATTGATTACTCGAATAGTTTACTATCTGAGATGGTAGTTAGACAGTACAAACTTGAATGGATTCAAACACAGATTAGATTATACAGGAAAGTAGGGTTAACTTTGGGGGGTATTCTGGACTCATTCCTGTAGTTTTTTTATTATTGTATATTATGATTGATTTTGATTTGTCCTGATGATGATGCTTTTTGTTTTTAACACATACCTGTGTATGGTTCGAATTGTATATTGTAGATGCATGATTTGACACAATCCTGTTATGTTATGAGTGAGACAACTTGGGGAGAGAATTGGGAGGTGTCACAGTAGCCAGAGAGGGTAAAAGAGAATATGCCTAAGGCACAGAAGCGGGAGGACTACTTGAACCCGAACAAACAGTAACCCTACCACTCCTACGAGATCTTTTCTCCTTCATATCCCGTCTCTGTTTGTAAGGTCCTTATTTACGTATACTGAGGAGAATCCAGAAAGTCAGCCTTTTAAAGGATTAATGCATAAGAAATTTATCCTAAATTTATCGACGGATAAATGTTAAAGACGTAAATAAAGCAGAGATTCAAATATGCATCTAAATTTACACGTACGAAAAGACCATATGAAAAGGGGAACGAAAGAAACCTTTAACAATTGAGAAAACGAAGAGAGCTAATTGCAGAACGATTTCTCCAATATTTTTTCTTTTCTTCTTATAAAATATATACGTTTCGATAATTTGGCCTACAATATATATTACGTATTTTTTATTCTAGAAATAATTCTAACATAAATAACATGAAAATCCTGTCACATCGTTTTTAATGATCATTTTACTTCAGTATTTAAGGAAGAGAATCCAATAGATTAATTGATGATAATTCTAGGTCAGGGGAAGTAGTGTTGAATATTATTAATGTAAACAGGAAAATAATTAAAGGGCTTATACCCGGGTTAAATAATAGTAGGGCATCTGGCACAGACAACATTAATTCCAGGTTACACAAAGAAGGTGTAAAAAGTATTGCAGTAGCTCTTGATAAGAGCGACTTCAATATACTAGATCACTAGAGTTTGTAAAAATATCTAATGATTGGAAATTCGCGAATGTAGTACCAATTTTTAAAGATAGAAAAAAAGAGTTCTCAAATAACTTTAGACCGGTAAGTTTAACTTCTATAGTTGTAAGATTCTTGAGAAGATAGTTAAAAAGGAAATTTCTGGAATCTAGACAGTAGTAGGTTAATAAATAAAGCTTAGCATGTGTTTAGTAAAGGTTGATCGTGTTTAACAAATTTACTGGGTTTATGGACTATGTAACTTATGGTGCTGGAAACACATTATGGAATCGCATATGACTCAAAACCACCTCTTCAAAGACGAACATTTTGAAGTATTATGGGGTTCTATAATTGGTTCACAGTAAATCGGTCTTCACAGTTCTTTACTGGGTGAAGGCATTTGGGGACTCACCTTCACCGTTACCTCCTTTACCCGGGAGTGACATTCCAATAGCAAATTTATTTCGTCCAAGATAAGTTAAGATAAATAAAATTAGAATGTGTAGAGAGAGTGAGATAGGATAGATAGAAATTAAAGTGTTGTGTGTGTTAATGTATGTGGGAAGATGTGAAAAGATGATAGAGATTTGTGCCAGGTTGCCTGGCTAACGCTTTCGTTTTTCTCTTAATTTTATTATATTTTTGTGATACTTTATTAGTTTAGCATTGGAGCCTTTGTTTTCTTTTGCTCAATAGAGCGTTTGTATCATTTTTTTTTTCGCTATTATGTAAAGATAATGGTTCTTCATCTGGATTCATGTTTGGGTTGTTTACTTGGTAGTCGTAATCGGTTGTCCTTTCAAGATGTTGTATTATGGTTTACTACCTATAGATTAGGTTGGCGTTTAATAACGTTTTATTTAGGCTACCGTTGCCTGGCTAACGCTTTCGTTTTTCTCTTAATTTTATTATATTTTTGTGATACTTTATTAGTTTAGCATTGGAGCCTTTGTTTTCTTTTGCTCAATAGAGCAAAAGAAAACTATATTTATGGGTTCAATAGTAGATCTGCGGTGGAGTTCTTCTGCTGGTATGTAGTCTAGTCTTCCTGTGTTTGTTATGAATCTAGTGGCTTGATTTTGGACTCCAAGAATTAAAAAAAACAAACAAATCTTTATTCAATTACAGCGCTTATTATGCTTGTTTGTCTTTGAACGTAAATTGTTCATAGAAATCTAATTGATACTGATTTAACCATTTTTGCAGCTCTTATGTGTAAAACATAAAATTTTTTTTAAGAATCAATGAATAAATTAAACATAAGATGGTCATTGAAAATCTTGTTGAATTTTGTATCATTATGACTAGATGGAATGACTATTTATATAGCTATATTTTGTGGTTTAGGGGTCGTATTAGCAGTCATTATTCAAGAAGCAAGAAGTTATCCTTATAATTCGCCTTTTCTAGACCTGTTTCTGTTATTTACTACGAAATAAAGAATCCAGCTGAATATTTTCCTTTATCCTAAGGAAGCTCGTTTGATCACTTAACCCAGCCTGCTACAGAAGAAGAGCTCCCCTTTTCAAACCTTACATAAAAAGGGCATGTGACTTACGAATAGCAATACCTATAACCATAGGTGTGTGTTATCGCGAAAACGATATCGGTTTATCGGTTATCCGATTTTTCCCCCGCGTTATCGATTCATCGGTATCACCGATACTTTTGGTTCCAAAATAGCGATAATCGATAATTTCAGTTTTGAGTTCCAGTTTAGCACAAGGACAAGCCGCGCGTGCCTTGAAGGCAGAAATAGGGAGGTCCGAGCTGGGGGGAGGAGTTTCAAAACTTAGGAGGAGATGAAGGAGAGCCGCACTAGGTAAGAAACAAAGAAACAGTATTCAAATATTCTTACTATTGTATTATAAAAAAGCCATATATAGTCAATAATCAATATTGTATTATAATTTTGGATTTATTGATTTATCGGTTATCACCTTATCGGGCGATAAATTTATCGCTAGTTATCGATTATCGGTTATCGCCGATAAGGTTATCGTTATCGATTTATCGGTTGGCGTGATACTTTTTTTTCGTTATCGCGCCCACCTGTGCCTATAACTGGTAAGCCGATACGGTATTTGGAAAATCATGGATTTGTGGCTGCCTTACCGCCCGGGAGGAGGCAGCGAATTTCACTGTAGCAGCTGACATCTTTGCAAGATCCTACAAAGTTCGTAATGAGGCAGTTGATAAGTTCCCGTGTGGCAGCTCTGCATATATATATATATATATATATATATATATATATATATATATATATATATATATATATATATATATATATATATATAAAATATTATATATTTGTAAAAAAGTCTTCAAAAATAATTAGGGCCACATTTACACGCATGACTAACGCTTCCAAATATTCCGCATACGAGACAAAAATTTTCCCTTGTTTCCTCGCCATCTCCAACTCAAGGTCAGTTGAATTCTTTCTCCATATAATCCTTAGATTTTACAAACAAAAACACTGTCTAATTCCTTATATTCCCTTTTCTAGACTCTCATACATTACCCCTTTTAACAATGGTGATTTCAATCGCATTTACCAACAATTCGTGATTTTAATTACATTTCAATTAGTCACAAAAACATTTTAATTATTTACCATTACCTATCTACCTTACGCCAAGTTTATTCAGGAAAAAAATCAGTGTTTAAACTCATGTTCATTTTGTATAATTAAATTAAAATTAGACCAATATAATTTTAAATATGTTCCATTCTTGTTAATCTATAATAATATATATTTTGTTATATCCTAGTTGTATTTTATCCATTCCTTAACGATTTTGTGTCCAACCATTAAGCATTGCTACTCGAGTCTTTTTTTACGATTCAATAACCGTCCTTACAAACTTATAAGATATAGATTTGTTGTGAAGTATCTATCTAGGTTCATACCACGATCGCCATATATATATATATATATATATATATATATATATATATATATATATATATATATATATATATATATATATATATATATATATATATATATACCCGTCTGAGAAAATTATGCATCTCGCACCAAAATCCATTTTTGTACGACCTTTGATATCATTACTGTTACCTCAAAATCAAAGTACGACTCCTCCCAACTACCAACCAATCAAAACCGTGGTACAATCCAATTCGAAATTAACCAATCAGAATAGACTTTCCTATTTCTCGAAGTCCGACCGCATTTTAACGTACACTTTTATTTCATCGGCGCTCCAGACAAGGTCAGTAAAAATAGCTCCCTAATCACCATCGTATACAAAGGTCTAAAAATATTCAAAGTGTAACTCCTTCCTTTTTTTTCTTTGAATTCCAGTTACTCATTGAAGAAAATGGGGAGACGACAGATTACCCCAAAGAAATGCCAGCCATCCTTAAAAGTCAATATGGGATGGTCTGTAGGGGTGCGAATATGTATCAGAGAAAAATTCCTTCTAATGCGATACTATAAATAGCCCATTAAATTACAAACTCAGAACGGACTAAGCTATGGCGTGATGGCTAGAGTGACTGGCGTTTAAATCAAGAGGTACCGCGATCGAAATTCAAAAGTCCAAAACCTTTTACGAAGAAAACGGAAATCAAGGAAACCGCTCGAAGGACCAACTCAAGAAGACTTAAAATAAAATGGATCGTCTCAAGAAAGAAAAACGGAAGAAAACGACTTCAAGGACCAAATCATCAAGAAGCAAGAAGGAATCATCAACTCATCAAGAAGCAAGAAGAACTCATCAAATCATCAAATCATCAAGAAGAAATCATCAACTCAAGATAATTGGAAGTAAATGAAGAAAAAGCATCAAAAAAGAAATCGAAGATCAAGAACTAACCCAGCCAAAGGGAATACCAAAGTCAAATGGATGACAAATGTATGAAGGCGCAACTTCAGTCAACAAGAAATAAATAGATTCGAATATATAGAGAAAAATGCCGCCCCCCCCATAGGTCTTCAGTAAGCCAAATGTAGCCAAGATCATAGCAGACCCGAAATCCTTCTCACTATGAATACCGGTACCCCCCAACAACTAGTTAGAATAACTATATGTAAATAAGAAATAATAGCAGCAATTGACACCATATCTCCTGATGCAGCACTGCCGTCTTAAGGCAAAAAGCATTAACTGCAAAAATGCGATTTTTGAGATTTTGGTACCGTTGGATTCGTCTCGACGAGACGCATCTAACTAGAAAGTTGCCAGTTATGCTATTTAATTCATTAAAATTTTAAGAGAGCTCAAAAAGCATTATCTCCACCTAAAATAAAAGGATTTTTCAGGCAGAAAGCATTAAGTACAAAATTTTAGCTAGATAATGCGTTTTGCCTGCAAATGTCAATGTGAATTCCCATAGCAAGTTGAGACAAAATGCATTAAGTAGATTATACAATATGATTCGCATTGAGAACTCAGCCTGAGCTGCAATTCCGTCATGTTTCTGCAGGTTCTGATCTGTTTGAACAAAGCAAAACATAATTAATTTCAGGTACCTATATCTCGATCATAATTTGAAAGAGGGATTTCATTTCACTTCTGTCCTTCTAATTGAAAGGTCTGAATAAATTGTTTCGTAATGTTTACCAGTGCACAAGCCGTTTTTAGGGAATTGAGGAAAAGGTGAGTAACTTCTTTTAACTGATGATATTATGTTTAAATTCTATAGCTAATGTTAATGTTGAATGTCAACCTAACTTTTTTGTTTGTTTTTAAATATACAGGGTGGGCCAAAAAAAGGGGCTATTATTAAAAGACTGACTAAAACTTTATTTTTCAATACCTATTTTTTAAACTAAACATTATCTACGGTTTAGTTTTAAAAATATAAAATAAATTTTATGTAAATTTTTTAATAATACCCCTTTTTTTGGCCCACCCTGTATTTTTCAAGAATGAAAGAAATAAAAATTGTACAGCTGTTTAACAAAAGACAGTGCTTTTCCGAGAAATCATTTCCTTTGTTTGAGCACAACATGATTCTTTGTACAATTTCTCTTAAATTAGTGAGGTTAATATACTAAAATTTATGTGAAATAGAGTTTTGGATGTCTTTCTGTGCATGTAAAAGTTATATATAGATCAAGTTTTTGGTTCATAACTTTTTAACCATTGGTCATACGGACTTGGAAATAGTTTTAAGCACCCCGCAGCCCCAAATTACATACGATGATATATATATTTTTTTTCCCAATACGCCCCCATTTAGGCTCTGCAGAGTGTGACACACACTTATATCATAGTATATACATATATAATATATATAGCTCAATTTTCTATATCGTTTTCTATATAATTAATAAGCTAATAAATTTTTTTTATCCTTTACAGTGGAGTAATTCCAAATGATGATGATGCTGAATCAAATAGGAGTATAGATGAAAATGAACATCAAGAAGTTTCTCAGAACATTCAAATTCCCCTTGAACAAAATCAGAATAATCAACTTCTTCTCCTGGAACAAAGCCCTCAAGAACCCTCTCAGAATATTCAACTTCTTCCCCCTGAGCAAAATAGTCAAGAAACTGCAGCAGCTGATGAAAGAAAAAAATCAAAGAGATTACGAACAGCTAAAGCTCAATTAGAAGCTCAAAGAGAAAAACTTCCATTGCTTCCTCCCTGCAAAGATTCGTGTAAGCAACAGTGTACTAAATCCACTTCTCCTGAATTGCGGAATACCATACATAGTGAGTTTTGGAAAATGGACAAATCTGTTCAAAAGCAGTGGCTTTTAGGAAGAATAAAGAAAAACCCCACGACTGAGCGCAGACGCTCCAATTCCTCATGCTTTACAAAGTCATGCACCTTCGTATACACTTTCTTAAATGAGTCAGGGTCAGAATTCAAAGTGTGTCAGACAATGTTTTTACACACAATAGGCTTTTCAAGTAATCGCATTATTTTGGATGTGTTTAAAAAAGCTTCTACTAGTTTAGGTGGATCTAATTCTTTAAGTGATTTTGAGTTTTTTGATATGAGGGGAAAACATGAACCTAGCAACAAGAAAAATGAAGAAATCATTATTGATCACATAGAAAAGATGAATCCCCAAATTTCGCATTATAGGAGGGAGCACGCTCCAAATAGAAGATATTTATCCCCTCAATTAACAGTGAAGGATTTATATAAAACCTTTATTGAAGAGAACCCTGATTTTTGCTCCTACGCTACATACTCAAGAGTGTTTAACAAACTAAATATTGGATTTGGAACTGACTCTACTGATCTTTGCGACACCTGTTTATATTTTAAAAATTATTCAGGTATATTAGATGAATCACTGAAAGCAAAATGGACTATGCATAATGAACTTGCAAAAGATGCACGAAGAGCATATGATTACGATTGCTCTCAAAAATGGGATTCTACAACCCAAGTTTTTGCTGTTGATATGCAAAAGATACTTCTTTTACCTATTATGAAAGGTTTAAAAACTTGGGTATTTACTCCACGCCTGATAATTTTTAATGAGACATTTGCATGTATCGGCCAAAAAGAAAAATCAACTTATAATCATTATGCAGTCCTCTGGACAGAATCAATTGCTGGCCGAAACAAGGAACATGTGGCCAATGCTTATTCAGACTTAATAAGAACAGAAAGAGATGCTGCTAATTTCATTTTATTGGGCTGACAATTGCGCCGCCCAAAATAAGAATTTGGCACTTTACAGCGCAATGATAATCCTTGTTAACACCAGTGAACAAGTCAATAGCATCACCTTTAAGTATCTAGTGCCTGGGCACACCTTCATGGCCGCCGATGGCATCCACGGCCACATAGAAAAAAATATTAGGAAAAAGGATAATATCTATGACTATCAAGATTTGAAATCAGTTATTGATGCATCCGTTAAAAATTTGAAAGTATTAGATATTAATTTTAGTGCCTGTTTTAACGATATTCCGGATATTTCGGTCAAGAGAAAAACTCGGCTTCGTGAAGGGATAAAAGAAACAAACCTTCCATTGTTAGCAGAGATTGTGGAAGCAAAATTTGAAAAGGGTAGCCGTATCTTAAAATATAAAACCAACTACAAGGGAGACTTTAAAGTTGCAGACTTTGTTCATGCTAGTTTAAATTTCACAAAAAAATTATTGGAAAAACCTATGTCAGATTGCCCAAGAGGCTTATCTTCAAAAAAGAAAGAAAATATTTTAGACAAGCTTGTAAGTTTAATGCCTGAAAACAGGAAAAATTTTTGGATTAATTTACCAGAAAGCAAGAACAGCCCAGATCTTCTTGGAAGCGTATAAACCCCAATTTTTTTTCTTATGATTGCTGACATTACGTATGCAGCAATGAGGTTTCAATAATTGCAAGATTTTGTTTGTTGGAAAAAAAATTAAATTGATATTCTTACGTATAGGTAGGTAGCTCTATTCATATACCTAGGTATACTTTTGAACTATTTTTGCTCTATTATCCAGTTATAAGATTTGCCATAATTTTCATTATTTTTGCAAATATTTCTTTTTCATTATCGTGTTGTCTTTTGTTTGCTGCAATTAGGTATGTAGGAAAAGTAAAGTTTTACCCAAGATTTTTTTTATTTTTAGGTTTCCTGCATTAACTAAGGAAAAAATATTTTCAATTACCTACCTAGTTATGTTGTCTACAATGTTTTCTTTCTGTTTTCTGTAATAATATTGCTTTACAATGTATCTTTTTTATTTTCCTTTCCAAACTTTTCTGGTAAAAGTTAAAATGATAACATATGTATTTACCAATAGAGTCTAATGATATAATAGGTACCTATCAATTATTTAGATATAGGTATACCTATACCATTTTTCCACCAAAATCATTTTATTATAAGATGACCCAATTATTATAACTGTTTTCAGGTTAAAAGCATTAAGTCAAAATTTACTGGACAAATTTGAATATATTGAAGTTATTAACTGATTAAACCAAATTATATTGCAAGATTCATATAGATGAATGCTTACAATTACCAAAAAAAAAAAAAAAATTACGATTAATGTTATCAGATCCTTATTTGATGCCGAAATCCGTTTTTTGCGTTTTCCCAAAATTGACAATTTTGCAGTTAATGCTTTTTGCCTTAAGACGGCAGAGCAGCCTGATCAGATAGCTTCCATGCCCAACTGCT
The DNA here is from genome assembly GCA_963969495.1 of Ceratothoa steindachneri. Lineage (NCBI taxonomy): Eukaryota > Metazoa > Arthropoda > Malacostraca > Isopoda > Cymothoidae > Ceratothoa > Ceratothoa steindachneri. Next base: position 34,597,129 of record OZ018318.1, read on the forward strand.
AAAAAAAAATGCAAAAAAGAACTAGCTAAGCCACTTCAAATCCTCTGAGCACGTAATTGCAAGCCGGTACTGTACCTGAATCACTGAGGACTGCCATCATCACTCCAATACATAAAGGAGGTAATAAAGGACAAACCAGCAAGTACAGGCCAGTGGCACTCACATCTCACCTTATCAAGATCTGTGAGAGAGTCATTTGCAGAAAGATGGTTGACTTCCTGGAGAAAAATGCAGCCTTTAATGATGGTCAACACGGCTTTAGGCACGGACGTTCGTGTCTATCCCAGTTACTGACACACTATGAGAAAGTCCTAGAAAACATCCAAGATGGTCAAAACCTAGCTGTCATCTATTTAGACTTTGCCAAAGCCTTTGACAAGGTTGATCACGGTATTCTTCTAAACAAGTTACGAGACCACAACATCAAGGGTTCATTCGAAAGATGGCTTCACACTTTCCTGACGGGTAGAACCCAACAAGTGACAGTCCAAGGAGTGCTGTCTGAACCAAGTAATGTGTTAAGTGAGGTAACACAGGAGTCAGTACTGGGCCCACTACTGCTTATTATCCCCATAGGAGACATAGACACAAATTTGAAACACTCGGTAGCATCCTCATTTGCAGATGACACCAGAATCAAGAAGCAAATATCCTGCACAGGAGACGCAGAACAACTCGAAGATAACCTAAACAAAGTATTGCAGTGGGCATCATTAAACAACATGGCTCCAAATGGGGAGAAATTTGAATTACTGCGCTATGGCAGGAACAACGCCCTGAAAATGGCAACCAGTTACCGCTACAATGACCAACCAATAATTAGAAAAGACCATGTTAAAGATCTGGGAGTTCGAATGAGCTGTGATGCTACCTTCACCTGCCACACCAACCAAACGATTGACTCTGCAAAACAATCGAGTGGATGGGTATTGAGAACCTTCACCACAAGGGAAGAGCATTGCATGAAGACCCTGTGGAAATCCCCTGTACTTCCAAGACTCGAATACTGCTGTCAACTCTGGTCTCCATACAAGATACATAACATAGCTGCCCTAGAAGCTCCTCAGCGAACCTACACCAGCAGAATCCAGGGAGTACAACACCTAAGCTACTGGGAGTGACTATCGCAGCTAAGTCTGTACTCCCTGCAGGGGAGAAGGGAGCGCTACATAGTGCTATATGTGTGGAAGATACTGGAGGACAGAGTACCAAATTTAGGGATTATGTCAAACCACAACCCAAGAAAAGGGAGGCTCTGCTACATCCGAGGTACCCAAGGTAATAACCAACAAGTGAAGACCCAGATCTACAACTCTTTCACCCACAATGGACCTCGGTTGTTCAACTGCCTTCCTAGGGATCTCCGAAATCTTACATTCCGGAGATCCCTAGGAAGGCAGCCTGGAAACTTTAAAAAGAAAATTGGATAGTTGGCTGGGTGGACTACCAGGCCATCCACCAATACCGGGATATCCCAGCCGTCATCACAACACACTGCCCGAAGTCTGCCAGGCAGGGAGAGTGGATGAAGGACAACCTGGTGCGAGTGGAAGCCGACCTCAGCTTCGTTAGTAACAGGAGGAATCATAAAAAGTATCAAAAGTAAGTAGAACCTTTCTTTCTTTCTTTTTTTCAATTAAGTATAATATAGTTTAACGTCTAGTTACTTAAAAATTATATTATTCTTTTCACGGGAAATTAATCCCAGCAACCACGAACTCAGCCGCTTCTCTCTCTATCTCTCTCACTGACTCCGGCGCGGCTTACGCCCCGCCCTTCTTTTGTTTTCACTGTAAGTTTGTTTTCATTTTACTTCTCCCTCCTCAAACTTTTTTCTTAACCGGAAGTTTCAAAAACACACATCCCTTAGCCATGAATAGTCAAGCCACGACGTTTACCTCAACTGCCTCGACCACGCTAGCGAGCCAGGCATCCTCAACTTTCACGACCACATGTGCGTCACCCGTAGCAATTAGTCATCATGCATCTATAAACCAGGATTTCAGCGCCCGAGGCACCAACCACACTTCAATCAATCTTCCGTCTTTCGATGCGACCGATCCGGTCACGTGGTTCGAATTATGCGAGATTTTAATGGCACATCAAGCCATAACCCATCAAGAGCGCATAATAAGAATCCTACAAAAAGTTCCAATAAGTATCTTTACCTTGTGTCGGGGAATTTTGTTAGAAAGTGGGAGAAATGGTGCATGGGAGGAGTTGAGGCAAGCTTTCAAGCTGGAATTTGGGAGATCCCAGGTTGAAGACTTAAAGGAACTACTAAATACTCAACAAATGGGTGATAGGCGTGCCATACGGTTACTTGAACACCACAAAGAATTAATCAGAGCGAAGGGCGCTCACTCAGGGCATTTGGACTCGCTCCCAACGGAGATTTTCATGCGTGGGATCCCTGACCACATTAGGACCCTCCTCATGATTGGTGAGCACCAGAGCGTGGATGAAATCGCCAAAGCAGCAGATATAATATATCTCAACCCTTACGTAAACTGGGGAACTGTCTCACAAAGTCCCATTCCTCCCTCTAATCCATCTATTCCGCAAGTTCGGTTACCAATGACGCCTTCTGGCAATAGGCGGGACCCGTGTAACGCCTCCTTTTCACATTCATCACCGGACTTGGCTGCCGCTTTAGAGAGGATAGAAGGAGAGCTGTAAAAACTAAAACTCCAATGTGGGACTGAGCGACTGCACGGTCACAAGGGTGGACTGAGCGACAGGCGCCCTTCGTCCTCTCAAATACGAAACCAACGAGGGCATTCCAGCTCAAGAGGTAAGGCACAGCATTTCCCTGCTCATTCTTCCGCCTATACCTCTACTCCTAAATTCTCTCACTCTCAAACTAGGAGTTTATGCTGGTACCATGAGAAATATGGTAGCGAAGCTGTACACTGTACACAGCCTTACCAATACTACCTATCATCCTTTTCTCAAGCAAATGCTCACTATTCACAATTTCGTCCTTCTAGTCATAATGTTACTTTCATCTAACCAACTAATTGGTGCTGGTACCACAGCAAATATGGCGCACAAGCCGTAAAATGTATACAGCCCTGCACATATTTACAACCAGTACCTCCTCAATCTAACGCTATTGCACCAATTTCACCTCAACAATATATTCACTCTTCTCAAATTAATGCTCCAACTCACTCTTCTCATTCTAATTCAAATTTGTCGACTAATTTAAACTGAAAACGCAAGTGATCAATGAGTCTATCACCCCAGCCGTTCCTTCATCTCAGGTCGATCCACCATTTTGCATTTATGACCCATTCTCTGGTTCCTAATATTTAGTTGACACTGGTGCTCAATGTAGTGTTATTCCAGCATTTATGGACGATAAAGCTGGTTCCTCCTCTGATCTTGTCCTTAAACCCGTAAATTCATCTGATATAAAGACTTATGGAATGCGCATCCTTCAGTTGGCTCTCGGCCTCCGTAGAGTTTTTCGATTGACCTTTATTGTTACCGAGGTCGACGTTCTTATTCTTTGCCTCGATTTTCTCTCTGCCCACGAGCTTTTGGTCGACTCTCGTAACCGCAAGCTTATCGATCGCGCTACAATGCTCACAGTTTCGGGTTCATTTTTTCCGTCGCAGAGTGCTCTTCTCTCTATCCAGTTTCCTTCAACCAATCCACAGTTTTGGCGCCTGCTACAGGAATTTCCTGTAATTAGCGTACCATTCTCTAAAGACAGGCCTATTAAACACAATGTGGTTCACCGGATAGAGACGACTGGAGGGCCTGTATTTTCCCGCCCCTGTCAATTAGCCCCAGATAAACTCGCCTTAATGAAGCAGGAGTCACCTTCATGGTGGAAGCTGGCATAGCTAGCCCCTCTACTTCTCCCTGGGCCTCTCCTCTTCACATCGTACCCAAATCTACCCCCGGTGAGTACAGAGCTGTAGGTGATTACAGGCGACTTAATACCTGTACTATCCCCGATAGATATCATCTGCCCTATCTGTCTGACTTCAATTCTGCTCTTTTCGGTTGTTCGATCTTTTCTCGACTTGATCTGGTTCGTGCTTTCGACCATATCCCTATTTATCCAGATAACGTCCCAAAGACGGCTATCACCACGCCATTTGTTTCCTTCGTCATGAACAGGATGCCTTATGGTCTTCATAACAGTGGTCAGACCTTCCAACGTTTTAGGGATCAGGTTCTGAGAGGTCTGCCTTTCGCCTTCTGCTACATAGACGACCTCCTGATAGCATCTTCGTCTTTACAGGAGCATTTTTCTCACCTTCGTCAGGATCTCGCTCGACTTGAAGAGTACGGTATCGTACTCAACACTTCCAAGTGTCATTTTGGTGTCCCCCAACTCTCCTTCTTGGGTCAACATGTCTCGAGTACAGGGATTAACCCACTCGAAGATAAAGTTACCGTGATGCGCAACTTTTCTCGACCCACAGCACGCAAGCAGCTTAGGTGTTTTTGTGTCATGGTTAATTTCCACTACAGATTCATACCTAATTGTGCCAAATTCATGCAACTTATCAACTATCTGCTCGGCAAGACCAAAAAGAACTCTCCTCTTGAATTGTCTATTGAAGCGTGCGATTCGTTCTTTCGCACCAAAGAGGCTATTGCTCGAGCTGCAGAATTGGCTCATCCTTCTCCAGGAGACCCCATCAGCGTTGCCTCCGACGCATCCTCAACACACGTACATGCAACATTGCAGCAGAAAGTTGGTGACAAATGGCAACCTCTTGCTTTCTTCTCTCGCTCTCTTTCAGACTCTCAAAAGAGGTATAGTACGTTCTCCCGGGAGCTCCACGGAATATACCTCGCAGTCCGTCACTTCCGACAATACTTGGAACGAAGTGACTTTACCATTTTTACAGACCATAAGCCTTTGGTCGGTGCTTGTTCTTCTCGTAGTACTTTGTCAGTACACACTGCAGTTGGCACTCGTCATCTTGACTTCATATTGCAGTTGACGAACGATATTCACTATGTTTCTGGTTCTTCAAACGTCATACCAGACGCGCGCTCTCGCATTTCAGCGATTCCAGGCACGCAACTCTCCCACATTGCGACCAACAATCATGCGGCAATAGCGCTTGCCCAGGAACAAGATGAAGACACGCAAACGCTGCCTCACTCTTCTCAACTCGTCGTTCGTGAGATCGATTTGCTGGACAGTCCTTCCAGGCCCATCCTGGTTGTCTACTCATTACCTCACTGTCCTCGTCCTCTCATTCTTCTCGCTTACCATCGGCACATTTTCTACCAAATCCACGGTCACTCTCATCCTGGTGTCATGCCACACGCAAACTCGCTCCCCGACGCTTCCTTTGGCCAGGTATGAATGCTGACGTGGCAAAATGGACTCGCTCATGCCTGCCATGCCAGCACGCCAATGTCCATCGCCACACAAAAGCGCCTCTAGTCCATTTTCCCCTTCTTTCGTCGCGTTTTGAGCCGTTTACGTCGATATAGTAGGTCCTCTTCTTTACTCTCGTAGTTGCAATTATCTCACCATGATCGATCGTTTTACTCGTTGGCCAGGCGCAGTTCTTATCTCGGACATCAGAGCTTCCACATTCACTCGAGCCTTCGTCTCAACATGGGTTGCTCGTTTTGGTGTTCCCTCAACGATCATGACTGATCGTGGCAGCCAATTTGAATCCCACCAATGGTATGCACTCATGGCAGTGCTTGGCTCCCTCCGTCTACGTACCACTAGCTACCACCCCCAAAGCGACGCCAAAGTGGGACAGTTGTACAGGACCGTCAAGGCAAGCTTATGCTCCACCGATCTAAACATCGCTTGGATGGACAAGCTACTCTTGGTTCTCCTGGGCATTCGTTCATCCTTGAAAGAAGACTTGGCATGCTCTGCGGCTGAACTCATCTACGTTACTCATCTTCGTCTTCCTGGTAAATTCTGTTCTTCTTCTGACCGACCTCTACCTCCTCTCCTCAATCCTGCTTCTTATGTACACGATTATGTACGGGTAATGGCTGAGGTTAAGCCTACCGCCCATAGAGTGTCTGCTAATCAAAGACCTTTCGTGCCGAAAGAGATGTCAACTTGTTCCCATGTCTTTGTCTGTCGCGATTCTAAGTGCTCCTCATTGCAACCGGTTTATGACGGATCCTTTCTCATCTCTAGGAAGCCGAAATTCTATCTACTCCAGTTTGGAGCCAAGCAGGATACCTTTTCTCTGGGTCGCTTAAAACCTGCCTTTATTGATGCTGTTCATTCTGAGCAGTCCCCACTTTCCTCTTCTACTATCTCTGATAATGGTCCAGTGATTCCTCTACATCATCATCATCTAACCTCAAATCCAATCTCCCCTACCTCGCCCATATCTCCATCTCTTTTCCGATTGCTGCCGCCAACTCTTTTGTTGCAGGAAACCTCGTCGTCAGAGCTTTCTAGTCAGGAGACTATCCTTCCACTTCTGGTCACCTCACAACCAGCAAGCCAGGCACAGAGCGTCATGCTATCGCCAGACGCGAGCTCAGAGAGGTAACCCAAACGGATCACCATCAATCCTTCCACTTTTGCTAGTGAAAGTGCCTCGCCTGTATTTTGTGCCATTCCCAGCAATCGTAGACAGCCCACCGGTGTTATCACACGGTCTGGTCGCATTGTCAAAAGGCCTCTGATATATCTGGATTAGTGTAATATTTTTTGTACAGGATGAGTAACTCTGTTGGGCGGGAGTATTGTAGCAGCTGACATCTTTGCAAGCTGCTACAAAGTTCGTACAGAGTCAGTTGTCATTTTCCCGTCTGACAAAATTATGCATCTCGCACCCAAACCCATTTTTGTTTGACCTTTGGTACCAATAAGGTTACCTCAAAATCAAAGTACGACTCCTCCCAACAACCGACCAATCAAAACCTTTGTATAACCCAAAACCAAATTAACCAATCAGAATAGACTTTCCCGTTTCTCGAAGATCAGACCGCATTTTAACGTACATTTTTATTTAATCGGCGCTAAGGACAAGGTGAGTAAAAATAGCTCCCTAATCATCAGTGAATACAAAGGTCTAAAAATATTCAAATTGTAATTCCTTCCTTTTTTTTCTTTGAATTCCAGTTCCCCTGATTTTATAAATTCAAAAACGTCGTGGCTGTACTATAGTATATTTTATATAATTCCCTCATATATATATATATATATATATATATATATATATATATATATATATATATATATATATATATATATATATATATATATATATATATATATATATATATATATATATATATATATATATATATATATATATATATATATATATATATATATATATATATATATATAGCCTTGGTTGTGGCTTAGCTTAGTTCGTGACTATTTTATTTAGACCATATTTTATATCTTATTCACTATATAATATCCCTTATTCCTCTTAGCATTATAATCATCGGCCATTTCCCTATATTCAATATATATATATATATATATATATATATATATATATATATATATATATATATATATATATATATATATATATATATATATATATGATGAAAATTAATGCAATATCGCAAGAAAAGTTGAGGAATTAAACCACATTCTCCGAAGACAATTTAATTCAGAACAGTTTCAGTGTATCTCACACCCTTTTTCAACTGACACTGGGCAGAAAATATAAGGGAAAAGCATAACACAAGATCCCCTCTTTTTCCCCACAATCCCCTACTTGTGGCTAATCTGGGGGGGGGGGGGTTAGGGCCTAAACATATTGAAGGGCTGACATTTTACTATTTTATTTATTTGCGATCTTATTACAGGATTAAAAGAAAATTGACCCTCAAATAGATATAAATTAGGAACTGACGATATCAAGCTCGATTCTACGATTCTTCTCTTAACATAGTTGGCCGATTTAAATAACATTTTACTTCCATTGAAATCGATCGTATGATTCTTGTCTCTAACATGGCAAAAAATTCCACTACTTTCGCTGCCCACTCTAATATCTCTTTTGTGTTCGTACAATCTCTTGTCTAGATTTCTCCCCGTTTTCCCTATATAAACTGTATGGCAATCGTTGCATGGTACTGCATATACTCCTATGTTATGATGTTCTTTGGGTTTCCTGGCCATCATCAATTGGTTTAAGGAATTATTATATTTAAAGGCTAGATTAATACCCGCTTTACCAAATATGTCCTTTAAACTATTTAATTTATTATTAAATGACACTAACGACTTCAACAAATGTATAACATTGCCATTTAATAATAAATTAAATAGTTTAAAGGACATATTTGAAAAAGCGGGTATTAATCTAGCCTTTAAATATAATAATTCCTTAAACCAATTGATTATGGCCAGGAAACCCAAAGAACATCATAACATAGGAGTATATGCAGTACCATGCAACGATTGGCATAAAGTTTATATAGGAGAAATAGGGAGAAATCTAGACAAGAGATTGTACGAACACAAAAGAGATATTAGAGTGGGCAGCGAAAATAGTGGAATTTTTTGCCATGTTAGTGACAAGAATCATACGATCGATTTCAATGGAAGTAAAATGTTATTTAAATCGGCCAACTATGTTAAGAGAAGAATCGTAGAATCGAGCTTGATATCGTCAGTTCCTAATTTAAATCTATCTGAGGGTCAATTTTCTTTTAATCCTGTAATAAGATCGCAAATAAATAAAATAGTAAAATGTCCTCCCTTCAATATGTTTAGGCCCTAACCCCCCCCTCCCTTAGATTAGCCACAAGTAGGGGATTGGGGGGACAAAGAGGGGATCTTGTGTTATGCTTTTTTCTTATATTTTCTGCCCAGTGTCAGTTGAAAAAGGGTGTGAGATACACCGAAACTGTTCTGAATTAAATTGTCTTCGGAGAATGTGGTTTAATTCCTCATATATATATATATATATATATATATATATATATATATATATATATATATATATATATATATATATATATATATATATATATATATATATATATATATATATATATATATATATATATATATATATATATATATATATATATATATATATATATATATATATATATTATTTTATTACACATTATATTCATTGGCCATAATATCCAATTAAATAACCTATTATCCAATTCAATTATTAAGCCATATTCCCTTGTTATTTGTTAGTTCAATAAATCTTGTTAAGTTTATGAGTCAGTACTTTTGAAACCTTCCCGGCTGAATTATTTATCCTCTCACACGTTTTCTCTTTCAACGCATATTTATCTTTAAATTCATATAGCAAAGTTTAATGGCTGCTATCTAGGCAAGTTTGCCATTGAACCAATCATCCCATACGCTATACCACCACCAGCGAGCCTCCCGTATTCACCTAAGCAGCCATGGATTTGCGCTTCTTTTCCGGCCGACATCGTGGGTCTAATTCCACCTACGATCATTTCATCGCAGAGCTACTCCTCTCATCGAGCTCTGCGGGACTCGGCAGCATGGATGAGTAGAGCTTATTTCTACGCACTGGACTACTTCGAGCAACAAGGTTAAACCAACAAACGAACTCACGTATAGCGTATTGGCATAGTTATAAAATTTTTAGAATAGCAGTAATAGTGCTTTAAAAATTCCAGTGCTAATTCATTCAAAAGTGTAGATTCAGTGTTAATTTTCAAGTGTAACTAGTAAAATTCCTAAGTCCGGTTATAAAAATAATAATAATTTGAGACGAAGTTAATTATGTAAAATTTATATATATATATATATATATATATATATATATATATATATATATATATATATATATATATATATATATATATATATATATATATATATATATATATATATATATGAAGTTTTGTTTAGTCAAGGAAAGTGGTGTAGCGTCTACACACAAAGCAACGTACATAAAAAGCGGTTTAGTTCACGACGAGAAACTGCGGCTATTCAATGTTGTTACAAAACAAAACAAACAAAACAAACAACTTTATTGCGGATTTCGGTGATCCATAAAAAAAAACAAATAAAAATACATTACAATTTTGAACTATACCACTATCTTACTGCTAGTACTTATTCACCTATTTACATGAACTGTCAATCTACTAATATTTAATATTGCCGGATTAATGCAATGTGGTATATATTTATCATGTGAGTAATAATTTCAGAAAGATACCTACAGTCTGAGTGAAAAATACCAGACACAATTTTATTTGAGCTGCTTTCTAACCTATTTAAAAAACTAATTACAAGTTTTCTGATTACTTCTTTAGGCGAAGGTATATTTCTACATACATACATCGGACTAGCTCTACAATACTTAGGTTCACCACACAGAATTCTGAGACAATTGTTATAGGCAACAATAAATCTACTATGGGTAGCGTTTGCATAATTCCACCATAGATGAGCTGCGTAAACTGACTCACAATAAGACCTAAACAGTTTAATTTTTACACTTTCAGTACAATGTCCGAAATGTCTTTTAATCATGTTACTTTGTCTATACAGCTTGTTACGCTGGCGTTCTATATCTAATGTGTCTTTGAGATCATCACTAATTATATGCCCTAAATACTTTATATTGCTCACTATTGGAATTGTATCGTTACCTAGCTTAAAACTATCATATTTACAACATTTAAGAAATTTAGACTTAAAAACTAGCACCGCACTTTTAGAACTATTAAATTTGATATAATTTTTATCCCCAAATCATTACAAACGTTAATTAATTTATTTAGACCACTTGCAGATGGTGCAATTAGTGCAATGTCATCTGCATAAATAAAATGATTCGTTTTTTGCATTACCTATTATACAACCTACTTTAATTTTGCCTAATTTTATGGATAAATCATTTATATACATACAGAATAGGTAAGGAGAAAGAATTCCTCCCCGTCGAACACCATTACTTACGGTGTTCGACATAACATATGTTATACGAAAAATCTCAGGACTGCTGAATCCTCTGAAATCTATGTTATGCAGTCAAGGTTGACGAATGAAATAAGGAAGTATATATATATATATATATATATATATATATATATATATATATATATATATATATATATATATATATATATATATATATATTTATATAGGGTGTTTCAATAAGGTCGCTCGATTTTTAAATGTAAATAAGACAAGTTATGTGTGATATGTGCACTCATGTTATTTTAAATTTGAAAGTACATTTTATAGCATTAAGTGTGGAATATGACGGTGTTCAAATGTCATACGAGGCTTTGCTTGGTGGAACATATTCGGGAGGCCCAATTTTCAATGACTGTCGCATAAATCTGGCTGAATTTGCTGGATGGTGTTCGTTATGTTGACTTTGAGGACATCAACTGTTTGCAGATTATTCGCATAGACCTGTAATTTCAGGGTAGCTCGAAAGAAAGTAATCTAATGGCGTTATATAGCATGATCTCAGTGGCCAGTTGACGTCGACGCCGCGCGAGATGACCCTGCCTTGAAATCGCTGGTGCAAAATGTCTATCGTGGCGTGCGCAGTGTGGCATGTAGCGCCGTTCTGTTGGAACCACATGTCGTCAGTATCCATATCATGCATATAATCAAGTTAAGGCCACAAGAAGTTGCTTATTATCCATCTGCAGGTCTCGCCGTTGACGGTTATGGCAATCCCATCTTCGTTCTCAAAAAAATACGGACTGATGATTCCGTTAGACGAAAATCCGCACCAATAAGTGACTTTGTTGGGATGCAATTGGTGCTGGTGTATCTCATGTGGATTGTTTTCATCCTAAATCTGACAATTTTGCTTGTTCACAAATCTATTCATCCAAAAATGTGCCTCGTCGCTGAAGAGGATAGAAATCACGTAATGCGCGAAACTTTTGTCGAACGGAGTACTGGTTTTGATAATGACATTTGATGAGTTGCACACGCTGTTTAACGCTAAAACCTTCTACCTGATTTGCCAAGTACTACTGAACAGTTCACAGTGAGTTTGCCAGATTTCACTTTAACAACATAGCCACTATCACCTGACAAAGCTCGAGCGTCCTTGTTGAAATACCCTTTATATATATATATATATATATATATATATATATATATATATATATATATATATATATATATATATATATATATATGCCCCCCATAAGACTTCAAAATGCTCGTCTTTGAGGAGGTGGTTTTGAGTCAGATGCGATTCCATAATGTGGTTCCACAACATTATATATATATATATATATATATATATATATATATATATATATATATATATATATATATATATATATATATATATATATATATATATATATATATATATATAATGTTGTGGGCGCGCGCACAAAGCTCTAAGTATGCTTAGAAATATGAAATTAATTTAGACTGCAGCCAATGATAGAATTATAGGATGGGCATAATAAAGTTGGGGCGCGTACACTCGCACGCAAACATAATTTTGTTCGAATTTAAGTACTGCATCCGAACGCTCCAAAGTACTTCTACATTTATTTAAAGTAACTCTATGTTTATTCATAATATGTAAACACACTTTATGTTCTCGGGGAAACTCCTGTGGTGCAGGAACCACATTATGGAATCGCATCTGACTCAAAACCACCTCCTCAAAGACGAGCATTTTTAAGTCTTATGGGGTTCTATAATTGGTTCACAGTAAATCGGTCCTCACAGTTCTTTATTGAGCGAAAGCATTTTTGGACTCACCTTCAGCGTTACCTCCTTTACCTGATAGTGACATGCCAATAGCAAATTTATTTCGTCCAAAGATTCAAAACCAAAAAACTCTATATTTTGATTCGATTTGATGTGCTAGGTGGTGAAACGTGTGGTAGGTGTGATAGGGGTGAAGAAGTTTATTAGTTTTTGTTACCCTGGCTGCAAGAGCATCGTCTTCGTTTTACTACCATATTTTTCCTCTTTTGTCTTTTTAATTTTTTTTGCTTCTAGTGTTCCCACTGTTGGCATTTTAGACCGGCTTCTGAATCTTCCTTTTAAATATATATATTTAATTTTATTTTTTCCTCCGTCGTAGCTTTCTAGCCTTTCAAGTTTGTCTTTTGTTAACTTTAATTAGCTTAATATTATTTTTGTGGGTATTTTGCCTCTTTTGTTTCCATTTTTGTCTATTATTATTTTTATTTTGTTTCTCTTTCTTTTTGGGGTACTTCGCCTCTTTTGTTCATTTTTTATTTTATTCATACATTAGTTAATACTGTTCTATGTCGTTTTCTTCTTGTGGGCCTTCGCCTCTTTTATTTATTTTTATTTTATTTTAAATTAGTTTGTTTGTTGTTTTTTGGGGTTGTTGTTGTTGTTGTAGTTGTTTTTTCCCATTGATGGGCTCTTCGCCTCTTTTGTTTAGTTTTATTTTAAAATGAGGTATTTAGCCTCTTTTTATTGTTTGAACTTTAATTTCTTTATTTTATATGGTCTTATTCTTATCTCGTATTTCTCGATATTGGCTATTTCTATATTGGGTTAATTACCTCTCCCGCGCAGTTTCTTCCGCTTGGGAATAATGCTGTCATTCCAACTTTGTGTCGCTTCTGCTGTGGGATTGCAATGTTGAGGTTGTCGAGTGTGGGTATAATAGTTGCTCTATCTTATCCTTTGAGCTGTAGCAGCTCTGCAGCTACATATATATATATATATATATATATATATATATATATATATATATATATATATATATATATATATATATATATATATACGAGGGGCGGTCGATAAGTTTTGCAATTCGGCTATAGGGAAACGAGATGATATGAGAAAAAGTGTTTTTATTATTTTTCAATATAACTACACTCGACTTCAATGCACTCGCGCCACTTGTCCCTGAGGCTTCGAATTCCCGATAACCAGAAATCTCCCGACTGCTGTTCAATCCACTCCTGGACGGCGAGCTGGACATCTTCATCGTCCCCAAACCGGTGGTCCACGCAGTGCAGCCTTAAGCTGGCGGAATAAAAAGTAGTCGCTAGGGGCCAGATGTTGAGCTACTCGTATCCGCACTCGCGCAGGGCAGCTTATGCAACTCTGGCCTTGTGGACTTTGACGACGTTGAAGTCGATCATGGGGCGTGCAGTTTCTAGGGACCCAACGGGCAGAGACCTTGGCCATGGCCAAATTGTCGTGGATAATGTTGATAACACTTCCATGTGATATTCCAAGTTCTCGCTCGATTTCTTCGACTTTCACCCGTCGATTTTCGAGGATCATCCTCTCCACACGGTCTACATTGTTCTCGTTGGTCACGTCTGACGGGCGTCCTGGACGGAGGTCATCTTCAAGGGACTCACGACTATGGCGGAACTCCCTATTCCAGCGAGCAATGGTTGCATAGGAAGGGGCCTCGCCTTCTCCAACTCAAGGTCGGTTGAATTCTTTCTCCATATAATCCTTAGATTTTATAACCAAAAACACTGTTCAATTCCTTATATTTCCTTTTCCAGACTCCGTTACATTATCCCTTCTAACCATCGTGATTTTAATAGTTACAATTACATTTCAATTATTTACAATTACCTACAATTCGTGATTTCAATTATTTCAATTATTTTAATTGCATTTAATTTTATTTCAATTACTCCAATTACATTGACCCACAATTCGTGATATCAATTCCATTTACCCACAATTCGTGATTTCAATTATTTTAATTACATTTCAATTAGTTGCAAATACATTTTAATTACATTTTAATTATTTACCATTACCTATCTACCTGACGCCAAGTTTACTCACGGCAAAAATTCAGTGTTAAACTCATGTTCGTTTTGTATAATTAAATTCAAATTCAATCAATGTAATTTCATTTATTTTCCATTCTTGTTAATCTGCAATAATATATATTTTCTTCTATCCTCGTTGTATTTCATCCATTCCTTAACGATTTCGTGTCCAACCATTAAGCTTTACCTTGCCATAGAATTATCCGCTCGGGCCATTTTTTACGATTCAATAACTCCCCTCAAAAACTTATAGATATAGGTTTGTTGTGAAGTTTCTATCTAGGTTCATACCACGATGGCCCTATATCTATAGAGCTTCCGTATTAATTGGCTTAAGCCCTGCTCTTGCGTGCAGGTCTATTTGCCTAATATGGTCGCTTCTTCTAGGTCCAGCTATTAGCAGGGTGGCTTTATTTTGTACTCTCTGCATCGTCCTGAGAGAAGTACAACTTACCATCTGTGTTATCACTGCTGGGTACACCAAGACGGAGCGTACCAAGGCAGTGTATAGCTTCTTCTTATTTTGAGTTTTAAGGTTCCGGAAACTTTATAGTTTCCGAAGTTGCCTTTTGGCTAAGTAGACTCTGGTGTTGATGTGGGTTTTGTATCCAGACTTGGTAGACCGTAAACCAAGGACGGTACCCTCTTCCGAGTACGTGTATAGGTCGTCATTCACGATGACGTCATCTATTTTGCGGCGGTTCATTAGCATTATTTTGAATTTTTGGTGGTTGTTTTTTATTTTCCACTTCCTTTCATATCTATTTATGTTGTTTATTTTGGCATGTGTATCTCTTGCTTGAACTCCGGCGTTCCTATATGTGCTGGGGACGATTTGTGTGATGTCATCTGCAAATGGAAGATACCTGGTCGTCAATCAAACTCTTTATTCAATTACAGCGCCTCTTATGTTTGTTTGTGTTTGAATGTAAATTGTTCCTAAAGATCTAATTAATGCTGATTGGTAAATTTTTGCAGCGCTTATTATTACTATTTATTATAAGAACAGAGTTTACAGAATTGAGTATTTTACAGATAAGTAAAAAATTTACATATGAGTAAAACAATTTAGATTAATAGTGGTGAATTTACACACAAAAAAAGGAGAGTAGAGAAGGGAAAGTTGTCATCGAGAAATAAGAAGAACGCAACTCCAGGAACTGTGGATGTCATCGATCCTTTTTATTCTATCCACATAGTTATTAGATTTATTTCAGGTATAAACAAATTATCATATCGAATTGTTACATATTATTTATTTTGTACTACCTTATATTTTTATTTACTATTTATACATTTAAACTTATAATTTTTGAGTGATTTAATTATTATTACTTTACTTTACATTGCATTATCACTTATTACTCATTTACCTTCACTTTGGATTAATACCGTTATTTTATTCTCTTTGTTACATTTCTTTAACATTATTTTAATACCTCTATTTCATACACTATTATTTTTACATAATTTACGTTCATTTATTAGTTTATTCATGTTTTCGATTATTTTATTTATTTCTACTTTTTTCAATATTTCACAATTTTAACGTTTACTATATTCTACTTATATTATTTCGCATTAGTACCGATATTTTATACCCTTTATTATTATTAAATAATTTACGTTCTTATTAATCTACTCATGTTTTCGATTATTTTATTTATTTCTACCTTATTCTATATTTCCCAATTTTATCTTTTGCCTTATTCTATTTATATTATTTTACATTAGTAATTCCTTTTCACTTTAATTTATTCACTTATCATATTTTCATATTTTCATATTCACTTTAATTTATTCCCACCGTTTGATTCACTTATCCTATTTTCACTTTTCGTTTATTATTCACTTTTATCCGTCACTCATTGGGCTATCTGAGAGGTCTATTGTCCATTTTTAATTAGCTTGAAAACATTCAGGTTTACTGTATGGATGCACTAGTCCGGTATGTAAAATGTGCCTTGCTCCCGGAATCCTGTTATTTCCTTTGGTGAGTAGGGTCCCTCGTGGGTCCATTTGAATTTGCCCATTCTTATTCCTTCCGTGAGTTGTTCGATGTTTCCTTTCGGCGGTCTGCTTACTGGTGAACCAAAGACCTTAAAGGAAACTTCCTCTGCGTTATATAAGTAGCCCATCTCCAGTATTTCCTTCTTTTCTGTGAGGGGAACTCCTGGGCAACCAAACTGATTCCCTCTATCAGACACAAAAGTTACGAAGATAGGTTACGGGAATTAGATTTGTTCTCGTTGGAGACCCGGAGACTGCGTGGTCAGCTTATCGAAGTGTTTAAAATAGTTCGAGGCTTCGAAAATGTGGACTACAGGGGTATTTTCCAGCTAAGCGAAAACAGAACCCAAAATCACGGCTACAAAGTTGAACTGAAGCGTTACCACCGCGATCTGTGTGGGAGATTTTTCACATATAGCATCTGTGGTACTTGGAACACACTTCCAGTGGAAGTTGTCAGCAGCAATTCTGTTGAACAGTTAGTGTCAAGACTAGACAAAGTCTTGAAAAATCGCCGATTGGGCACATAAACCGTTGTGCGTGTGTTCCTCGAGGGTGTCATTTGACACTTTCGAGAACTAGGCCTGCTCAGCTGTAAGGCCAAACGTACCCTCCTTGAATGGACCGCAAGGTCTACTAGAGTACTTAGTGTCCTTGTGACTCCTTGTGACTCTTTTTCTGTTGTATGATTTTCTTTTCTTCGATTTTCTTTTTCTTCTTTTTTCTCTGTTTTTCTTCTTTGGGGACTTCTTTGGGTTTTCATTTTTGCACTTTCTTCTTCTTCTGTCGATTCCTCTTTTTCTGTCGTTTCATTTTTCTTTTCTTCTTGCTGCTCGTCAGTGAATTGTATTTTGAGTATTTCGTTGGAGGCAGGGTTCGGCGGAAACCATAGTTTCTTTTTTACACCATTCATTTGCAGAAGCTGATTTAACTCGTCTGCAAACGTGCTGGGGTGAGCTAGGTTTGCTAGGTGGGGAAACATTATCATGGCCATTATTTCAGTTCCTTCTTTTGGCATGACCAGTTTTTTCGTGGTTTCGGTGTTGCTTGGTGGGGCTGCATCGAGGTAGGACTTTTCCCTTGCTCCTTTTCTCTTTTCTGCTTCTCTTTCTTTTCCTGAATCGCTTTTTTTTCGGATGGGATATATCATTGTCATGGCTTTGTTTTCATCACCACAGTTGATGCATTTCGTTTTTTTGGCTCTGCATTCATTCCATCCGTGTCCGAATGCGGCGCAGTTGGAACACGCCATCTCATTCGCGGGACATTCTCTGGTTTGGTGCTGCTCAACCGCGTAGCATTTAAAGCAGCTCTCGATGGGGATATATTCTTGGGTTTCAATTTGTTCAGGGCTACCCTGAGGTAGAACCCTAACAGTCCGTCATTCTTTGCCCGACGCGCCATCTCAATGTTGGAGAATACCACTTTTACTATATTGTCGGCCTTGCCGAATTTTTCTATTTTAGTTATATTGGCCCATTTTTGTTTATCGGACAGCTCTGACTTAATTTCCTTACAGGAGTTATCCGTGAAGAAGGGGTCAAGCCGTCGAAAATTTATGGTTCTTTGAACGAGGATCTCGTATGATAAACAAAAATGGGATTCTCACCACTATCTCGCTTGCCCCAATACTCAAGCCCATTCCACTTAGGAAAAGTTACGCGAAAGCTGACTGGGAGCTATATAGAGAGATACTCAGTATATACCAACCAACTGACCTGGGAGACGCTAAGCTCGAAGAGATTTATGAGGAGTTAACAAGATCACTAATCTCCTCATTCAAGCCGACGAGAGATGCGTTCCCAGAATCTCCTATAAAATGTTCCCACAACCTGAGTGGACAGACGAGATGAGAGAAATCGCCCGAGAACATAAAGAAATCTATGATGAGATTGGCAGGACAGGAACCAATAGGGAATGGACATCCATAATGAGGCATCTAGGCATGGATCTGAAAGACATTATAATTGAAAAACAAAGAACAATCTGGAATGACATCATTGGGAGGCTGGACAAGGAGAGCAATCCTGAAAAATTTTGGAATAACATCCGAAGAATTAGGGATTGCCTCCTAGACCCAGAACCCAAATCAAAGATGGAGACGATATCATAGAGGACCCAGAGTCTCTCAAAAGAAGATTTAGAGCACACTGGCAAGAGATTTTCGCTATATCACCTGAGGAGAACGACGACTTAAACCCAAACTTCAAAGACCAATTGCTCGACGACCTCGGCACAGTGATACATAGAACCCATCCCCATCCGCATGTATCTCGGAAAAGATTGATGGTTGGCCACGGATGCCCAATAACTGCCGAAGAGACCTTGAACACCATAAGGTCCTTCAAGCAGAGGGCTCCATACTGGTCTGGGACTATGAAGAACAACCTCGTAAATGCCCCAAGGTAAATTATTTAGGGCTTGGCGAACACAATGAACACTGCCCTAAATACAGGCTACTTCCCTAACGGATACAAGATAGCCAAAATCATCTTTATTCCGAAGGGAAACAAGCCCCCGGACCAGGTTGCAAACTATCACCCAATCTCTCTTCTTGAGATACAGGGAAAAATCTTTGAAAAGATTTTAGCAAACAGGCTACAAGCTCAACTGAGCGAGTTAGGCGCGCATAACCCCCAACAGCATGGGTTTCGCAAAAAAGGGGCACATACACCGCCCTGGCGCTCCTAACAGAAAAAGTAGCATACTCTCAAGCGAACATGTTCTATGTAAACATTGTGTTGAGGGAGGTGCAAAAGGCCCTCGATAAGGTCTGGCTGGAAGGACTTCAATACAAGATCCTGAACCTCCAGCTAGATCCAATCCTGGAAAAGATCCTCCGTGACTTCGTCATGGACAGAAGGGCATGTCTCATGATAGAAGGATACAGAGGCCCCGAATTCGAATTAAAGGCGGGCGTTCCTCAGGGTAGCTGCCTGAGCCCTCTGCTTTACTTGGTCTTCACAATCGACTTACCAACTCCGGTGCACAGGGACATGATGTATCTGCAATTCGCAGATGACGTCACTAAAATTGTCCCATGCCCGGAGAGGAAAGCAAGGGCGCAGGTGGCTTGCACAATAACGGAAATCAATAACATCAGCCAATACGAGAGACGATGGAAGATCGGGACTAACAGGGACAAATTCAAAATCATCCCCTTGAGCCGCGAGTTGACATGGCCCATCATCATAAATGGGAGGAGATACGGCTACTCCACCGAAGGCACCGTCCTAGGCCTTAAAATTACCAACCATGGATACTCGAGACACCACACGGAAAGGCGGAACCTAGCAAGGAGAGAAATCTCCAAGCTTTACAGGTTTAGAGATCTTAGCTTGGCCAACATCAGGAAAATATATCTGATATATGTTCGGTCTATGCTGATCTATCCCGCAGTGGTCTCCCAAGCGGCGAACAAAACCTCGATGAAAAGGCTACAACGTGTCCAGAACACTGCCTCTCTGCTAATCAATAAAGTAAGAAGGCGTGATCATCTTAGGCAAAGTGATTTGCACAGGAGGAAACGTTTGGAGCCCATCAATGTCGTCACCCAGAAACTGGGTAAAAAGATCTGGTCCACTCTTACGAAAGGTGTCATTCCAGAGCTACAGGGAACAGGCGGCAGGATTAATACATCTGCAAGGCTACAGGCGAAAGTCTCGCGCCGAAGTCGATTTCCGAGCACAAAATTATGTACCCAAGAAGTAATCACACCATTATACACATAGAAATAACACAATACAACACATTAAAAACGCTGCAATAAAAAAAATGAGAACAGTAAACAATACAACTAACACTAAACAAGTAATACAAGGGAAATTGTCGGCAAACAAAGTTATGAAAGGCTTGAATGCTAAATATTTTCCTTCAAAAATTAGAACAACAAATCATAAGGGAGAGACAATTAGAAGAACACTAAAGAACACACGAAGGAACATAAACAGAAGATAAAAAGCATAAACTAACAAAACTAAAAAAGGCAAAATGAACAGAAAATAAAAATAAATCGATGCCCTCCCTACTAGGGCAAAATACCCCCTCCCCATCTTTAATTTTCACCTACTCTATCTTCCACTATCCCATCGTCTACTAAAACTGAATATATCATCATCATAGAATAACGGAGAATTCGCCGCTCGGATCGCTGATACACCACGCAAATCAAGCTTGGTAAAGCATACAACCGCCAATACTTCAGATCATTCTCAACCGAAGAGGAGTCTGCCTCGTTCTTATTCCTTGGAATAGAGACCGCAGATTGCTTTTGAAGAAAGCAAATTACCTAGAAGAAGTATCAAGTACAAGAAGAGGACTTCATTTCTTTTCCTGTCATCTTTTGTCTGTTGCACCCTTTTCCCTACCACACCAAAATCCTCCCATTGCGGAGGTACCTAAAAGAGAGTTATAATATTAATTTTCATACAGGCGCATCATCCTCAATGATCGCCTAGCCCCCCTCCTTCACCCCTCTTTTAAAAGTGGAGGGACCCCCACCACCAAAAAAATGGAGGAACATAAAAGACTACCGCTTAGGGTAGAACAAGGAAGACAGAAGCCGGAAAGAATCGATCTCATCAGAACCCTCTACATCAACCTAAAAGTAGCCGTAACAAGACTGCTCCACGTCCCCAACGGTTATGTGGCTCTCTGCCACAAACAGGAAGATGTAGAAAATTTGGTTTCCCCGAAAGGAACAATGGACCTAAACAAAATAGGTCTAACCCCCAAATTACCACCGCAACTCCTGACAAACCGGTCAATCATCTGTAGAAAAGTTAACGAATACGTAGGAGCCCACACGCCAGAAGAATTGACCACGGAGATTGAGAACGAAAATCAAAACCTCAAAATTAATGACCTAATCAAATTCAGAAACCACACACACGTGTTCAAGATCGTGTGCGCAACGACGGAAATGGCAAACAAAGCGCTCTCAAATGAGGTCCTGGCATTTGGGATGAGAATCCCTCCTGACAACATGGAACTCGAAAAATTCATTAATGTCCAAACATGTTTTCAGTGCTATGCAACATAGGATCACGTATCAAAGAATTGCCCCCAAAAGGACCAGAATATATGCTCCGATGCAGTAAAGTCGGCCATATCTTCAGAGAGTGCAAAGAACAAATAAAGAAATGTCAAAGCCACAATCAACGGGGTAAAAAGTGCTCAAGAACCTAAAATCAACATTAATGTGAATGAAGGCACCGGCTTAGATATACTAGCATGTATAATGTTTGCGCACGTGAACAATATCGCGGAACCGGGAACCTTTGCAAAAACCCTAAATCTCCTTTAGGAGAAGAATGGAATACGCAAAATGTGGTTTCCCCCAAATCCTCCATCGGCACTCATATACAGTGTCACATCCGGGAAGACACTAAACGTCAAAGATATGATGTGTGTTGGAGCAGAGACAGAGAAAAAAGAACAAGAACAGGCCAATGAAACCGAACCAGAACAAAAAGTAAGGAAAGAAACCAAATCTCAGAAGAAGACGAAGAAGAACACCACACCGACGGAAAAAGAAACGGAATGGAGAGCTGACTCAATATTAAAGAAGGATGCCGGCGCGAAGCCCGTGACTTCAATCTCAAGGTTTTCATACATGAGACATACCCCCTCCCAAGACAGCTAAAACCGATTGACGTAAAAAAGGGTATAGAACGAGGGACATGCAAGTGGACCTTCGTTTTTGAACAAGAAGAAAAAACCATTGAAAAACTACTAGACGAAACAAAATCAGAATCTACCCCGATGACGTAAAGACATTAAGAAAAGAACTATTCGAAAGAGTAACAAGTGGGAAATGGACTAAAGGCAAAGAAGAAATCTTCAAAGCTACCTAAACTAAGACAACTCTAAAGAAACCTTAAAGAAGTTATTCCTCAGCAAAAGGATCAAGCTAGAGCAGGAGGAATTGACTATCAAAACAAAAACGGACACATACTAAGGAAAAGTTGAGAAATGGAGAAAAAAAGAAGACAAAGGCATGAATGCCCCAATTAGTCACAAGAGACTAATACAAGAAAGATAAAGAAAAGAAATTAGAAGAAACAGAACGATAAACGGAAAAGATTTATACTAAGAAAATAATTATTCATCAACAAAATTAGAACTAACTTACCTGCAAAGGTCCCAATCCAACTTAGAAGAAAAGTGAATATAAAGAACTCACAAACCAAAGTGACCAGCCAGTAACCTGGCAACTAATCATCTTCATACTCATCACCCATCCTTTAATCAACCTCCCTCAATCCCCTCCACACAAAAAACCCTCTCATGCTATCATCCTCTCTCTTCGCATACTTCTCTCATCTACTATAGAATAATGGAAAAAATTGTCAACGAAAACCTCAGGAACAACAAAGAACGGATAACACCCCTCATAAGAGTTGACATCAATACAGATCCGCGCACAGGTCCAGGGGCTATAATAACACCCGAGGAAGTGAAGCTGACAATAAGCTCCTTCAAACAGAAGACCCCTGGAACAACAGGACTTAAAAATAAACAACTATATGAGAATCCAAGAGAACATAATTAAAAACATAACAGATCTCTTCAACGCCTTCCTAAACATCGGAGCATTTCCAAGAATTTTTAAGGTAGCGAAAATGATTTTCCTACCGAAATCTGGTAAACCACCAAATGTGGTATCCAGTTTCAGGCCTATTTCGCTCCTAAACTTTCTTGGAAAGGTGTTCGAGAAGATCATCAACAACCGACTAATACAGCACTTAGAAGAAGAAGGAAAGTACAATAAACATCAATACGGCTTTAGGAAAAACAGTGACGCAACAATGGCACTCGCAATTATAACAGAAAAAAATCGCTCAGGCAAAGGCCGAAAGAGGATACGTGGACGTGGTACTCCGGGATGTCGAGAAGACCTTCGACAAGGTCTGGGTTGACGGGCTGAAACACAAATTGCTCCAACTCGAACTCGGCACCCGGATAGAGAGAATCCTGGCTGATTACTCATCGGACAGAAATGCGTACATAAGTATAGAAGAGTACGATGGACCCCTATTCCATCTCCAAACAGGAGTCTCGCAAGGGAGGTGCCTCAGCCACACCTTATGCTCTATCTATACCGTGGATATGACAGCCCTAATAACACCAGGATGCATGAATATCCAGTACGCAGATGATATCAGTCAGTTGATTTCCACGCCATTCACGAACCACAGATGGCAAGCCAGAATGACAGAGAGAGAAATTAACAACATAAAACAATTTGAGAAGAAATAAAAAATTAAAACTAATACAAATAAATTTAAAATTATACTTATTATGAGGAATAAGAAAGAAAGAATGTACATATACGGACGAAACTACGAGTGCACTGGGGAACACAATTTTTGTTGAGTTAGGTCTGACAGCTGTTTTTAACTAATTTTTCAGTGCTGAATCCAAAACTGATCTCCGTTTTTCTTTATCACGTCAAGTTTTTGAACTTTTTCAAATATTGACATACAATGAAATATGAAAGAAACAGGCATGATTGCAATGTTTATTTAACACTATTATGTTTTAACAAAGGATATGGCTACTGTAATTAAATAATTATAATTGTGTGCAAGTAGTTAAGGTAAACATTTACGTTTATAACTCTTTCTGGAGTGTTCAACTAGATGGAATCGTTCAACTTTCTCGTCGCTAACAGCATCAAGATCATCCTGAAAGCTGGCAAGATGGCAATGCAGAAAATGTAGTTTAATACTCATGTTGCAACCAAGCGCCTTGTAGCTCTCCAATAGATTTTGAACAATTTCTGTGTAATTACTTACACGTGTATTTCCAAGAAAGTTCTTGACGACGTCTTTGAATGATAACCAAGCATTTTTCTCAAGGTTTGACATAGTCCCGGTGAACTGTTCATCTTTGATGAGCTGTCGAATTTGTGGACCATCAAACACACCTGCCTTGATTTTTTCAATTGACAGACCAGGAAATGTAGCAGAAGGAGTCAGGATTGTTTAGGCATTTACGACGAGAAGTTGCAGGAGCAGACATGATCTGAAACAAAGGAAATATATACCTATGTAAATAAAACACTAAGATGGAATAGTTATCAGCTTTGAAAGTTAAAAAAACAACAAAAAACAACAACATATATATATATATATATATATATATATATATATATATATATATATATATATATATATATATATATATATATATATATATATATATTAATAATAATAATTTTTATATTAAAGAAAAACAAAAAAGTTAAAAGAATAAGAAAGAGTTCATGAAATAACAATCAAAACCAATGGAGATGGCCCGAACACCGGGCACCTAAACTACTAATCTAATACTTCTTTCCTTTCCACACTATTTTCCCTTCCCCCTCTATTTTTAGCTAATCACCCCCTCTTTTTCCCTACTTTCTCTAGAAAAGAAGGAATGAAAGAATAATTCCATTTCTGTTCATTCACTGAAGATGATCTGATATGGTCGAAAGACGTCTAGGAATAAAGAATGTCATTCGCGGATGTTTTTTTCTCGCCTCGAAGACCCCGTTAAAAACTTGTAAGAAATATTAAGAAAATACAAGTCAAAATTAATAACGCTGCCGCAACTGTGGACCTCAATATATGATAAATTATGATAAATAACACCCATAAGGAAAATGAAAAAACTATTCCGAGCACTTTCGTCTTTATTCTAAAAGACCTCTTCATGGAATAACGTAGGTCAGGACAGACAATGTCTTAAATAGTAAGGAGTGGGGGGTTAAAACAGCTACCTGCATCAAAACCCTAAATAGGGGGTACAAATTCTTTAAACACTTTAATTTGTGATTTAATATAATTAGATATGATAGGATCTAGGCTAAACAATTCAGGGCTAATATTAAAATTTGGGAAAGTATTAATAGAGATACACTCCAAAATATTTCTGGCAATTTAGTTTGTACATTTAATAAAAGGTTTAGTACTATTCCAATTAATAGTATGATCCTGACTATAGATATGTAAAAATAATGCAGATTGTTGACAAAAATTACGAACATTAGTTTGGTGCTGTTTAACTCTAACATTCAATTCTTTACCTGTCTGTCCATAATAGCATTTTTCACAATTATTGCAACCAATAGAATATACAATGACTGGTTTAGGGGGTAAATTCTTTACGAGGAGGCGATGGATAGTGTTTTCAAATATAAAAATGACATTTATGTTCAACGTTTTTAGTAAACGAGGTAATTTAATGAAACTTTGGTTAAAAGGTAAAATTAATACATTATATATATATATATATATATATATATATATATATATATATATATATATATATATATATATATATATATATATAGCAGTAAATAAAACAGTGTTATTGGTGAAAATTTATTGATTTCACTATTGGATCATGTTATTTGAGTCATGACAATTATGTGTGAAAAATAATATCGCCTAAATGTCCGCCAAGGCTTCGGCGGCACACCTCCACTCGATGGTCAAAATTTTTGATGACGTCTCTGCATAGTTGCTCCTCGATCTCACCAATATGCCTTATTATCTCATCCTTCAGCTGTTGAATTGTTGTTGGCTTGTTAGCATAGACCTTACTTTTGAGATGACCCCAAAGGAAGAAATCTAAAGGCGTCAAGTCACACGATCGTGGTGGCCAATTGACCTCGCTGCTTCGAGAGAGGATGTGACCTGGGAACTTCTCATTCAATAAAGCCATTGTTGCATTGGCTGTGTGGGATGTGGCGCCATCCTCTTGAAACCACAAATCTTCGACATCCACAGAAATTAATTCAGGCCCTAAAAAGTTGGTTATCATGGCACGGTATCGCTCGCCTGTCACCGTAACAGAATTCCCCTCATCATTTTCGAAGAAATACGGCCCAATGATTCCGCTAGCAAAAAATGCACACCAAACAGTGACCTTTTGTGGATGTAGTGGCTTTTCAACAATCTTCCTGGGATTTTCATCAGCCCAAATGCGACAATTCTGTTTATTAACGAATCCACCAAGATGAAAATGGGCTTCATCACTAAAGATGATTTTTTTGCGAAAAATCATTATCGGCTTGTCTTTGCTCGTGCACCCAATTGACGAATATACGGCGCTTCAAGTGGTCAGCACTCTTCAGTTCTTGTGCCAATTGAATTTTGTAAGCGTGTAGAGACAAATCTTTTGTCAAAATTCGATGTAACGTTGTTTTGGAGAGGTTCAATTCCTGCGCGCGATGACAAATAGAGGTGTTTGGATCTTCGGCCACATTCTCGCGCACTGCAGCAATGTTTTCAGTTGAACGGTGTAAACGAGCACGCAATGGCGTTTTCATATCTGCCACCGACCCCGCTTGTTTGAATTTACCAACAATTTTCCCAATTGCACTCACGGATAGTCGATTATGTTGACCAAAACAATCGCAAAGTGCCCGAAATGCGTTTCTGTTAGAACGTCCATTTTTGTAATAGGCTTCGATAACTTTAACATGTTGTTCGATTGTTAATCTTTTCATGGGTGAAATTGCCAAAGACTGATGTTGTTAAATCTAAAAAAAAAGAAAAAAATCATTAGACACCTAAACTTAACTCACATTTAAAATCGGTCCAAGTTATTGGAACACCCTTATATATATATATATATATATATATATATATATATATATATATATATATATATATATATATATATATATATATATATATATATATATATATATATATATGCAAATTTTGTTGAAGACCATTGTGTATTATTTCGCCTTGATTAATTACTTTTGGCAACTTTCTCTTCTTCTAACTATCTTTTTTATTCCATCTTGTTGATGGTGGATCACTTGTCCTGTATTCCTCTCTTTTAAATGAATGTGTTTGGTAAAAAACAAACTAAATTGCTTAGCTTTCGATCTTATTCGATCATCATCGGGGCGTTTTGATATGTCTTTGCCTGCTTTACCGATGTAATGAGTGGAGTGAAAAAGAGACAGAATGGAGGAAAACGATTGTTAAGGGATATTTATTCCACCTAGGTTAAGAATAACGTTAGAGGAGATGGGCCAGTCCGGCGAGTGAAATTTTAAAATAATTTTAATGTGCGATTCCAGCTTGTCGCTTGACTTTTGATGGCCGGTTTATCTTCGTTTAATATGGCTTCTAAGATGTTCAGCCTAGCTTTATTAACCTCTTTTCTTTTAATAACGGTGTTATCAAAAAGCATATCTCTCGTTAGGTTAATATTATGAGCACTCTCCCTATGGTTTTTATGCCCTCCGCTTTGTAGATGCATAGTTAACCGTCTCAAAAGTGTAGTAGTTGCCATGCCAATATATTTTGAGTTGTTATAAAGGTTACATTCTTTATCTGGGCAGATGAACTCGTAAACTATGTTGGTTGACTTGAGATGCGAGGAGTTTAGGCAGCTGTTGTTTTTTTTCATCAGGAGACTGCTGGCTTTTGTTGTTTTATAATAAATGATGAGTTGAATTTTATCCATTTGATTTTTAACCTTGATGTTACGGTTAATAATCTCCTTGATGTTTTTTTCATCTATTTTATAGGCCGTGGATATCTGGTTTCTGAAATACACTTTGATTTTATTGACTTCTCCATGATTACTTTCAGTTTTATCCGTATCTTCGCAATGATATTTATAAATGATTGGAGTTTTTTATCAATCATGCTGTTTGAGAAACCGTTATTCACGAATGTTTGTTTTACTGGTGGTATCTTTTGGTGGAAAAGTTCCCACGTAGAGCATCATTTATATGCTCGGCGGATGTATGAGCCGATTACGCTTATTTTATACCTTTCTGGGCATTCACTCTCCGCATTGACGCATCTTCCCATGTCCGTACTTTTTCTATGTACTTTAGTAACGTAGCTACCATTAATGTTTTGAAACACAACGTTCAAGAAAGGGAGTTTATTGCCCGTGCTCAATTCATAAGTGAATTTTAATACGGAGTTCTCATAAAATTGCTGCTTGATGTTTATCAGATGTTCTTCGTTTTGGACGTTGATGTAGATGTCATCTACGTATCGGCAATATGTGTGTGGCTTATTTTCCATGATGTCCAGTCAAGTTGCCCCATATAGTAGTTGGCGAAAGTCGGCCCTAAGGGTGACGCAATAGCCACTCCATCCATTTGCGTGTATGGATTACCGTCTGGGGTCCTGAACGGCGCCTCTGATGTGCATGAACGTAACATGCACCTTAAGATATTTGGGTCAATATTTGGAGGAGACATTGTAGGATGGCGGTACACGTTTTTTATAATGATGTCGATGGTCTGAGCGATAGGCACGTTCGTGAACAGGCTTTCCACGTCAAGGGATTATATTAGTCCTGCCGATTTTGTAGAGTGGATTATATCGATAAATTCCTCCGTGGATTTTATACTATATTTCGAAGGGATGTACGGTTTTATTACTGCATTTAGGGCTTTAGCTAAACACTACGTAGGTGTCGTGACTTGAGAGATGACAGGCCTCAATGGGTTGTGCGGTTTATGAATTTTTACATTGCCATACAGATATCTTGGTGTGTAATCATCGATGATCTTTTGGAAGTGAAGTCCTCCGATGAGTGCATTAGTTTTAATTATTTGCCCATTTATTTTCTTTTTAAGTCTTCTGTTGGATCTCTTTTCATGCATTTAAATTTAGTGGTGTCACTTAGGATGGTATTCAATTTGTTGTTATATTCTTCTTTGTTTAGAATGGCGTATATGTTGGATTTGTTAGCTTTTCTTATGGCTATTTCTTTCTTTTTTCTTATATTTTTTTAGAGAGAGTTGATGGACTTACGTATCTATGGTGTTATAAGTTTACTACCAGGAAAGCAAACCAAACGAAGATGATTTACTGGCAGCAAACTTATAACACCAAAACGATACGTACGGCCATCAGCTCTCTAAAAAACAACAAAGAAATAGTCATAAGTAAAGTTGGCCAATCCAACATATACGTCATTCTATAACAAAAAATTTAATACCGTAGGACTTCAAAAGGATGACTTATGGCGGACTTGATGATGGGTGAAGTCCGGGTGTGCTGCCCCTTGTTTGTTTTTTTTTATTCGCGACTGCATCTTCCATAGCATAGAGACGGTTAGATGTCCCTCTATGATCTTGAGCAGTAACCCCCATCGAGTTTGCAGTCCGTCCCTTTTCCCATGGAGCCTCTGAAATTGATTTCTGCTGTGGGCTACCCCTCAAACCAGCTTCCGTCAATTCCGCCAATTATGCCATATTACAGTCGACTGGCATAGATGGAACGAGGGTTATGAGCAGTCCAAGTCTACGAATGTACGGTGTGCCCGGTCGGGAACGATGTAGGGAGTTTAAGTGCTCATGTCAGTTTTACGTGACCGATGAAAAATTAGTATAATTAATCTCATTCAAAATCAACCGGAGGGCTGATACAAATAGGCTAGCTTGGCTCGGGCGTCCTTTCTTCGAACGTAAGAATGAAGAATTTGTGAGAAAATTATTCGGCCGGAAAGTTTTACGTAAACACGTCAAGTCTTAGCAACGAATAACGTTCCGTCTCGCGTTAACAAAATGACCAATTAGCATTTAAGACAAATTTTACGTTTAAACATAAACGCTACAAAAATTGGCCAATCAGCGTCAAAATAGATTTTAAGGAACAATTTACGTTCAAACACTTACAAACATAAGGTCACTGAAATTTAATTTTCCTTAGAGATGACTACTCTGCTTGCCGGTGCTAGTCTGCTTTTTCCGATGTGCCCATTTTCGGAATTTTTACACAGTGAATAATTTATTCGTTGACCGAATAAGAGCATCAACCCGGTAGAGGAGGCAAAGTCAACTGAAAGAGAATCCAAAACTGTGATATAAAATTTTCAACTCTGACGTTTAACGTGCCCTAAACTATACGATTGTATAGTGACAACGTCAGACCTTTCCCAAGTAGCCCCGCAAACTCCTGGAGCCCCGAAAAAACACCTCGTCTACGACTTCACAATAGACCCAGTAAAGCTACCACAGTTTCACCAGCTAAACCTTCAACAAACTCTGTTGAACTGGAGTCCCTCCGCCTTCCCTGAATCCCTATCAACCCCCTCAACGGTGCCGATTCAACCTTCAACGAAAATCCAGCTCTACTCTTTTCCCTGAGCTGCTGAACTGATAGCGGGAAGACTTTGGGGCTGCTTCTTCCACCAACCCCTGCTACCGAATGGTTGCTGAACTGAGACCGGGAAGAGTTTGGGCCTGCTTCTTCCACCACACCCTTCCAAACCGAATGGCAGACTGATTGGAGATACCTCATGTTTCTGCCGAACGTGGCTCGAGTGTTTCCAGGTTCAGGTGGACTGATTGGAGATCTCACCTGTTTATACCTGTCTTGGGGGAGATGCAGCGACCGGGCACAGAATTCTTGTCAGCCCTTCCTATCGGGACTTAAACAGACATTCACTTGAATGATTGGAGATACCTTCTGTTTCTGGCGACCCTGACCAGAGACCAAACAGGTTGAGATAGACTGATTGGAGATACCTCCTGTTTTTGTCTCGCCTGTGGGGAAGGAAAGTGATACTTTAAGGAATCGGAGTGGGGCACACCCCACACCACCACCAATGAAAGGACGTCTTAGCAATGAGTGGAGCGGGAAGTCTCTGGACTTTCGGGTCCCACTGCGGTTCGTCGGGAATGAGAAATCCGACAAAGTGAAGGTCTTTGAGACTATCTTCGGGAAACTGGAGATCGGACTCAAAAGAGTAATCGAGGTCACTAGAGGATACACCACGATTTGCCATACACAAACGGACCTGGTGAAGCTGACCTCAACAACCGGCATAAAAGAAATAGGCGCCATAAGACTAGAGCCCAAACCTCCCCCAGCCCTAGCAGCAAGGAAGACAATCGTATGCAGGCGAGTTGACCCATAAGCAGGCGAACGATCAGCCGAAGACATCAAACAAGAAGTAGAGACAAATCAAGAATGGGCAGAGATGACCGAAGTGATTAACTTTCGAAATCTCACCCACCTGTTTAAAATCGGGTTCAGAGAAATGGAGATGGCGGCCAAGGCGAAGGAAGCAGGACTGAAGCTATTTACCATGATCATCTCTCCAGAGCAGATTGAAAGGGAGATATTCTTCGAGCTATTAACTTGCTTCTCCTGCTACAAGGTCGAAGAACACCCTACTAGTGCCTGCCCAGACAAGAAAAACGCTAAGATCTGCTCCGAGTGCGCACAAACCGGCCACGACTGAATGCACTGCATTAACGACACGAAAATGTGCATTAACTGCGTTTGTCCCCACCGTACCTTGAGCATGCAGTGCACAGTCAGGAAGGAACACCTAAGAAAGAAGATAGAAGCAGTTGACAGGCCTAACATCTCTTACGCGACAGCCACCAAGACCCCACCACAAATTAACACAACCCCAAATAGTCTTACAGCTCACCGAAGCGACCCCTCCTAAAATGTTAGCATGCATTCGCCATGCGCATATAATGAACCTAGCCTGCCCGAGTTTATTCAATACCGAGATGAACAAGATGTTGATGCAAATGGCCTATAATCTATCACGTTCCCAGACAAACCACAGTCAAACAAAGTCATTTCGGCAACATGCAACAAGGAAGCCCGAGCAGAATTAGCCAAAGCAATAAAAGAAACAAAAACCCAAGAGGATGTACCTACAGTGACCAGAGATGAGCCTGCAGTCGACCAAACACCTCTGCCTGCCTCACTCAGACAGAAAAAGAACAAAAAGAGAACCAAATAAGAACCCTGAAAACATGAGGAGGAAGTAGAACGACTACCACAGCAGGAAGAATACGAGCTCGACGGAAGGGAAATCAAACTCACTATCGCCCTCAACAAAAACACCAGTCAACAAAGAGAGATATCCATCGAGGAGGTGGCAAGGTCACATCAGTAGTCAAAAGAGGCCACATCAAGTGGTGCTATGACTCACCCGAAGACGAAGAGTTGGTTAAGACAGCCTTACTGAAATACAAAGTAAGGCTGTACAACGAAAACTTCAAGCTCTACGACCAAACAACCAAAAGTCCTCAAGCAGCTCAGACACACAATATGCAAAGTAAGGCTGTATGACGAAAACTTCAAGCTCTACGACCAAACAACCAAAGCCATCTAGCAGCTCAGGCATACAATATGGCAACTAGAAATAGGCGAACTATTCTAGCACATGACGTGCATGGGTGGCAGATGAACAAACAACAGCTGTACAACGTCTATCGAGAAGTGGATCCGGACATTCTTCTATTATCAGAAACTGGAATAAGGGATGACGACAAGCAAAAGATCTTTGGATACAACATTCTCCAAAAGAACGTCACATGAGAGAGGTTTGACGGAACTATAAAAGCGGTCAAGAAAGATCTGCAGTACAGACCAGGGAATCCGATGAACGAATCGTTTCTATCGATCATAATGAGGTGCTCTCTGGGTGATATCGAATTCGGTGCGGCTACCAGCCTCCCCGCCGTTCATACTTGCCCTACCACGACATGTATACCCTTTTCAAGAAATGGCACCCAGTATGGTTCGCCGGGGACCTGAACGCCAGGAACAGAGCAGCAGGCTATGCAAGGAAAGGATGTCGTTGAGAGCATCGGGCTAGACTTCCCTAAATTCTTGTATCCAGGGTCGACCAGCAAGCCTGATGTAGTACTCACGAATCCGGGCTTCCCGTTCCACTAGCTTGTTAATCCATGACCGATGACACCTACTGATCGCATCCTCATGTTGATCACCATAACATCTGCTCTTATTCCAGTTCTTGTTGTTCCAAGGAAAGACTTCTCGAAGGCCAACTGGGAGGCATACAAAAGGACGTTCCCATTGGACCTCCCTGACCTGGACGGTGCATCCGAGTTAGACCTCGACGATGAGCTTACTGCTATTAATGCTTGCATTTCAAACGTATACGCGATAGCTATCCTGACAACCTATCACAAAAACAAACTGCCAACAAAAGTGGTGCTCCAACAGCGCTTCACTAATGTCTACAACCGCATCCTCGACATGGCTACACCAAGCCCATGGATTTCCGACTCGTTCAACATCTCAGGGGAAAGCTGAACACCACGCTAGCGCACGAACTGAGTGAGGAGTGGAACCGTCTAAGTGAAAATTTAGACACTGACAGGAATCCGAAATAATTTGGAGCAACAGTCAACAGACTAAAGGGAAACTCCCGTTCCTACGGCCCAACTGCAATTTCCACGAAGATACCACGGCGACCATTCTCAGAGAGAAGGAGAGGCTGTTCCGTGGAGTCTTAAAAAACGTTTTCAAAATCACCAATGAAGAGGAGGAAAACTTTGACCTAGGCTTCAAGAAGACACGGATTCAGAAGACACCGAGGCACGGAAACAGCCATAGCCCACATGCTTCAACACACAGCAGCAGGGCGGGCTAGGGGGTGCTGGATCGACGTCGTTTGCAGAGACTAAAGAAGGCCTTCTACAAAGTTTTGATCGACAGCTTGAACTATAAAATCCCGCGACTGAGACTCAACCCCTTCTAAAAGATCCTCTGTAGCTACTTGACTAACAGACAAGCTGTCATCGCCTTCTAGAATTATGCAGGGGAATTCTTCATGCTCCTGTCTGGCGTCCCTCAGGGTGGATGCCTCAGCCCCGCTCTCTAAACAATCTTTACGAGAGACATCCCTAAACCGACCGATGGGAGAACTCTCAACATACAATATTCAGGCGATATTACCCAAGTTGCGGTTCCGAGAACAAATTCTGCGAGAATGATGGCCAGAGCCATGACATCAGAAGTCGGAAGAATCTCCAGGTTCGAGAAACGCTGGAAAATACAGACCAACTTATGAAAATTCTCAGCAACCGCAATAGGGAGAAGTCGTTCCGTCCCTCTCAATCTAGAAAACTCCGAAATTGACTACTCACCGCTCGTGTCAGTACTCGGCTACAAACTAGCCAGTACTGGCATGAACAGACACGTCAGTCCCAGGATTGGATATGCTAACATTTGAACTTGACAAACTCATCCGATTCAAAAACCTCAGCACAGCGAATAAAAAGAAATTGTGCACCAGTTTGGTCAGATCAAAACTGGTATACCCCGCTGTCGTAGAATACCTTTTGTCGAGATATACTTTTTTTAAGTATACTTTTGTCGAAGAGTGCTAATTTTGTTGTTTTTAAGGAAGAGCCGATTCAAACACGTAAGGATATAAAGAAATGCACAGGAATTATCCCCAAATAAACATATATTTTAAATTTAACAATTTACTACGCAAAAAAAACATGAACCACCGAAATACTAAGAATTTAAAATACACAATAATGACTTCCATAAGTTTTTAAGTAATGCTTTTTAACTTGACCCTCTAATATTGGCAAACTCGCTACTCACTTCAATATAAAAGAAATAGGCTAATTGTCTCTACTGGAGTTTAAATAGCTTGTTTGCTCTCGCAGCGGGTTTGAGTTTGACCTTGAACTCAATGAGCCCAGACACCACAGGAATCTGGTGGGTCCTTTGACGCGGGCTTCGACCAGATCTTTGGAGGTGGACTGGATGAATGGCAGTCACAAGGTACTTTGGCGAGTGTAGCAGATGGGGGTCCACACGGTATTCAGGATGGGGGAGGGCTTCTTTTTCAAGTGCGAGAACTATCACGGTGCTTTAGGAGGCACCAAGATAGGCGGGGTCTCTTTGGCGAGAGTAAGTTGAACTTGGTTCTTAAACCAAGTTAACTTAGAGATCGGTGTGACCACCGGGTAACTGGCTCGAGGAGGAGCTTTTTCTTTTCGTTTCGGAAGTCCTTAAAGTCAAGGACTATCAAGGTGCTTTGTGCTACACCAGGATAGTGGAGGGGTGGGGTGGGGGCGGGGTTCTCTGACGAGAATCAGTTGAACTTGGTTCCTAAACCAAGTTAACTTAGCGTTTGGTGTGACCACCAGGTAACGTGCTCGAGGGGAAGCTTTTTCTTCTTCGTTACGTAATTCCTCATGGGTGAGTAGTATCCCTGGGCTTTAGGTTCCACCAGGATAGGAGGAGTCTCTCTGACGAGAGAAAGTTGAACTTGAACAAGTTAACTTAAATTTTGGTTTGATAACCAGGGACTAGCTCGAGGATGAGCGGCTTCTTAGCCCCCTTGGTAGCCCTGCCTCTCTTGCAGGGGACTTCTTAGCCTCGTTGACTCACGGATTCTACCTCGTTTTTCGGAAGTGCTTGGTATTTATACCTCGTCACCCCACTGGGGTAGGGGTAGGAGGGGGGAGGGGGGGAGAGGAGCTTGTGGACGGACCGCAGGAGGGTTCTTACTCCAACAGTTTTTCTCAGAAAGTTTTACCTCTGCTCCAGCTAGCCTTCGAGCTTGAGAGAAACGCGTCTCCAATTTCGTACTTGAGGTGAAATTGAATTTACATTCGTAGGAGAGATCTCGCAGTTTTAAACGGCACGGCTTTTCATAGAGACAAGTGGCGAGGGGTGGTGGTTACGAACTTGACCCACGGTGCCTGGCCCGGATGTTTTTGCGGTCAACGTCCTGTGTCTCAACTGGGAGAGAACGGGCGAGTACTCTCTCTAAACAAGCTTTACGAGAGACATCCCTAAACCGACCGATGGAGAACTCTCAACATACAATATTCGGGCGATATTACCCAAGTGGTGGTTTGGAGAACAAATTCTGCGAGAATGATGGCCAGAACCATGACATCAGAAGTCGGAAGAATCTCCAGGTTCGAGAAACGCTGGAAAATACAGACCAACTTATGAAAATTCTCAGCAACCGCAATAGGGAGAAGTCGTTCCGTCCCTCTCAATCTAGAAAACTCCGAAATTGACTACTCACCGCTTGTGTCAGTACTCGGCTACAAACTACCCAGTACTGGCATGAACAGACACGTCCGTTCCAGGATTGGATACGCTAACATTTGAACTTGACAAACTCATCCGATTCAAAAACCTCAGCACAGCGAATAAAAAGAAATTGTGCACCAGTTTGGTCAGATCAAAACTGGTATACCCCGCTGTCGTAGATTACCTTTTGTCGAGATATACTTTTTTTTAAGTATACTTTTGTCGAAGAGTGCTAATTTTGTTTTTTTAGGGAAGAGCCGATTCAAACACGTAAGGATATAAAGAAACGCCCAGGAATTATCCCCAAATAAACATATATTTTAAATTTAACAATTTACTACGCAAAAAAACATGAACCACCGAAATACTAAGAATTTAAAATACACAATAATGACTTCCATAAGTTTTTAAGTAATGCTTTTTAACTTGACCCTCTAATATTGGCAAACTCGCTACTCACTTCAATATAAAAGAAATTGGCTAATTGTCTCTACTGGAGTTTAAATAGCTTGTTTGCTCTCGCAGCGGGTTTGAGTTTGACCTTGGACTCAATGAGCCCAGACACCACAGGAATCTGGTGGGTCCTTTGACGCGGGCTTCGACCAGATCTTTGGAGGTGGACTGGATGAATGGCAGTCACAAGGTACTTTGGCGAGTGTAGCAGATGGGGGTCCACACGGTATTCAGGATGGGGGAGGGCTTCTTCTTCAAGTGTGAGAACTATCACGGTGCTTTAGGAGGCACCAAGATAGGCGGGGTCTCTTTGGCGAGAGTAAGTTGAACTTGGTTCTTAAACCAAGTTAACTTAGAGATCGGTGTGACCACCGGGTAACTGGCTCGAGGAGGAGCTTTTTCTTTTCGTTTCGGAAGTCCTTAAAGTCAAGGACTATCAAGGTGCTTTGTGCTACACCAGGATAGTGGAGGGGTGGGGTGGGGTGGGGGTTCTCTGACGAGAATCAGTTGAACTTGGTTCCTAAATTAAGTTAACTTAGCGTTTGGTGTGACCACCAGGTAACGTGCTCGAGGGGAAGCTTTTTCTTCTTCGTTACGTAATTCATCATGGGTGAGTAGTATCCCTGGGCTTTAGGTTCCACCAGGATAGGAGAAGTCTCTCTGACGAGAGAAAGTTGAACTTGATTCCTAAACCAAATTAACTTAGAGTTTGGTGCAAACACGGGGTAATGGGCTTGAGGAAGAGCTTTTTCTTCTTTGTTACGTAATTCCTCAAGGGCGAGGATTATCACTGGGTTTTAGGATGCACCCGGATAGGAGGAGTCTCTCTGACGAGAGTAAGTTGAACTTGAACAAGTTAACTTAAATTTCGGTTTGATAACCAGGGACTAGCTTGAGGATGAGCAACTTCTTAGCCCCCTTGGTAGCCCTGCCTCTCTTGCAGGGGACTTCTTAGCCTCGTTGACTCACGGATTCTACCTCGTTTTTCGGAAGTGCTTGGTATTTATACCTCGTCACCCCACTGGGGTAGGGGTAGGAAAGGGGGAGAGAGGAGCTTGTGGACGGACCGCAGGAGGGTTCTTACTCCAACAGTTTTTCTCAGAAAGTTTTACCTCTGCTCCAGCTGGCCTTCGAGCTTGAGAGAAACGCGTCTCCAATTTCGTACTTGAGGTGAAATTGAATATATACTCGTAGGAGAGATCTTGCAGTTTTAAACCGTACGGCTTTTCATAGAGACAAGTGGCGAGGGGTGGTGGTTACGAACTTGACCCACGGTGCCTGGCCCGGATGTTTTTGCGGTCAAAGTCCTGTGTCTCAACTGGGAGAGAACGGGCGAGTACTCTCTCTAAACAAGCTTTACGAGAGACATCCCTAAACCGACCGATGGGAGAACTCTCAACATACAATATTCGGGCGATATTACCCAAGTGGCGGTTTGGAGAACAAATTCTGCGAGAATGATGGCCAGAGCCATGACATCAGAAGTCGGAAGAATCTCCAGGTTCGAGAAACGCTGGAAAATACAGACCAACTTATGAAAATTCTCAGCAACCGCAATAGGGAGAAGTCGTTCCGTCCCTCTCAATCTAGAAAACTCCGAAATTGACTACTCACCGCTCGTGTCAGTACTCGGCTACAAACTAGCCAGTACTGGCATGAACAGACACGTCAGTTCCAGGATTGGATACGCTAACATTTGAACTTGACAAACTCATCCGATTCAAAAACCTCAGCACAACGAATAAAAAGAAATTGTGCACCAGTTTGGTCAGGTCAAAACTGGTATACCCAGCTATTCTGCTCAAGTGCGGTGTCAAGAAAAAAATATTTCGAGACTCCAGAGAGTGCAAAATCAAGGCCTCCGGTTTATTACTAACGCTAAGTGGTATGAATAGCAAACCTAGAGGAGCCTCCATGAAGAAACAGGTCTTGAACCACTGAACACATACCTCTATAAAAAAAGGTCGATACATCCTGGGCAAGACTAGAGGCTATTCTCCCTATGGAGATTGTAGGGGCCCTTGCCCCAGAGGCAGAGGGAGATGGATACAAAAGATACCCCCTAGCACCAGGACAACGGAACACGTACCAAAGTACAACTAAAAAGACAAAAAATTTGGAAAAATAATAAGAGACAGTGAATTAAACAAAATAAGAAAAAAGAAAGAACTAAATAAATAAAAAATATCCCGCAGTAGGATAAAATAGTATGACACTAACAAGTAAAAAATAAAAAAAGAGATCCCGGAGTGGGACAACATTAATAACAAATACGAAAAAATAAACAAAATAACAAATTGAGATGGCAAGTTCGCCAGCTACCCACACACATACATATCTGACAACCACTTCCTTCTTTTTCTCACTATTACGCTCCACCCTCTCTTCCAAACTTCCCCCTCCTCTTATTCTATC
This sequence comes from Ceratothoa steindachneri, assembly GCA_963969495.1. Lineage (NCBI taxonomy): Eukaryota > Metazoa > Arthropoda > Malacostraca > Isopoda > Cymothoidae > Ceratothoa > Ceratothoa steindachneri. The sequence continues at coordinate 34,636,551 of OZ018318.1, forward strand.
TTTCTCTTTTATGTTTCAAGTTTTTCCTTATTGACTGGTCAGACACCATTGAAGAAACAACGCCAATTCAGAGGAAAGTTGCCACTCGATAAAGGAGGTACAGAAAATGGAGGCAACATCAAAACATGAAATCTTTTTCACTTTTCCCAACGGGGAATAAAAAAAAAAAGAATAATACATTTGGAGCATGTGAATTGGCGACACATCAACATTTTCCTTATTTATTATTCGACTGCTCGGAACTCTTTGACGAAGTACATTGGCTATTTACATCCCGCTACCCGGTAAAGGAGGTAACAGTTTGGGAAAAAACGCCTACGCTTTGTACATGCCTGTGAGCACCACCAACCAACGATAACAGTCTAATCGTTAATATTTATTCACACTAAAGAAAGTGATAATACCACAATTTTTATTCGTTAAAAAAGAGATAATACTACAATTTATTTCGTTAAGAAAGAGATAATATTACAATTTTATTTCGTTAAGAAAAAGATAATGCTACAATTTTATTTCGTTAAGAAAGAGATAATACTACAATTTTATTCTAAGAGTCAATAATTAAATAAGGGTTTAATATCTCATTGATCTCTTCACTACACTTAGTGATTTGCCTTCTCACGGAATGTTATTTTTGGTTTTCTGTGAACCAAATATAGAATTTTATAAAACTTCAAAATGCTCATCTTAGAGGTACTTTTGAGTCAGATGCGATCCTATAATGTGGTTCCAGCACTACAGGATTTCTCCCCGAGAAAACGGAGTGCATTAACACATTATAAATAATACAACTTTCGTACAAATCTTATAATTATATCTATATCTACACAAACATATCTTAAAGTACTCTGAGATTCTTAGGAACGAACAAATATTCAGAAATAGTGGTACAAATGATCTTTCGCAAATGTTACTCGTTAACCGGAACAAGTATAAACACTCGCTTCACTACGATTCTCTTGGGTATCTGGAAAGGATTCCGCGTTACTGTAATAATCTTCACTATTCTCCATTAATTCTCCTTCATCCCGTTGCTGTGCATCTAATATTACATGTCTATTTACAATTGAGAGTTCGCAAACCATTTTCACCTCTGTTATAAAAAATATTTGGCAACTTTGCCAAATATTGACACCGTATCTTGACGGCCATTAGGGAATTCTTTGTCGTCGTGTTCGACAACACGGAACGGGCCTACAGAAGGCGCTTCTAGGGGTTTTCCAACGCGATCAACGCGAACCCACACATGCGTGGCGTCACGTAATTCCTTGGGTACGAATGTTTTTGGTACCGAGTGCAGATGACCATTAGAGGCTCGCGAAACGTCAATTTGTGACATGGTCTTTGCCAATTCCGTGATGAATTTGGAGTCGGCTTTTGATGATGAGGACGAGATTAAAGGATTTGAGCAAAGAAGGGTTGTCCATGTGACCGCAATAAACGGTGATAACCCCGAATCATTGGGCAGGATCGGATGCCCTGAAGAACGGCTGGTGAAGCCATCAACAATCCTTGCCGACGAGCCATTATAGCGCTCTTCAAGGTTCTATGTGACCTTTTCACGATCACATTTGTTTTAGGTCCGATACCTTGGTTCGCAGGCGATGAAAACCAGCGAGGGCTGATAACACTGGGGAACAATGTATTTGGTGAATTGAAAAAAGTACTTTTTCTTACCTAATTCGAACATACTGAATTCAAATCTGAAATCAGATTATCTCTAAATGCTACAGATTTTTCGTAGTATCACTAACTAATATTATACAATAATTTTAATTTTATCACGCCTAATTTTGAATCATCCTTTTACCTTATTGATAATAAAGCAGGTCTTTTTGCAGAGACATTAGGATTACAAATATTGTACTCAAATAGATGCTTATTTATGAATGACCGTACATCAGGCTGGAGGAACTCTTCTTGATTTCAATGGGGCAAAAATTTGCGTTTGTAACTCTTTCTTTTGTAAGTCTTTTCTGGCTGATCTCTTCTAATCGTCCAGCAATAGTCCGCCATCATGCGTCTATCTCAGTGACCTTGGTAGCGCTCTTCCATCGCCATCAATTCCTGATGGAAGCGTTCCCCTTGTTCGTCGCTTACGGCTCCCAGATTCTCTGGGAATCGACTAAGGTGACTATTTAGGAAATGCAGCTTCACACTCATGTTGCATCCCAAATCACGATATGCTAAAAGCATATTAGTAACCAGATCCTCGTAGTTATGCGCTTTTTTGTTTCCCAAGAAGTTACGAACAACGACAGAAAATGAGAGCCAGGCTGCCTTCTCTTTTTCATTCATGGTGTTCACGATCTAGAATCACTCAGAAGTCTTCGGATTTGGGGACTATCAGATACTCCCGCTTTTATTTTCTCGAATGACAAAGCAGGAAATGCCGATACTATGTACTGAAAACAATCATTGTCAGTGCTCAACGCCTTGACATACTGCTTCATCAACCCCAGTTTTAGATGAAGTGGAGGGAAAATGATCTTCTCTCGACTTACGATTGGCTCATTAACAATGTTTGGCATTCCTGCTTCGAAAGTTTCACGAACTCGCCAATCTTTTTGGAACCAGTGTTTGTCACAGGCTCGACTGTCCCACATACAGATATAGCATGGAAACTTTGTATATCCCTTCTGCTGGCCAAGAAGGAAGTTGACCCTTTAAGTTCTACACATATGATCCAATTGTAGTTCATGGTACTTAAGTAAATCCATGACCATTCTTATGCAATCGTGAGTGTCTCGCAGATGGACAGAGTGACTGAGAGGAACTGCACCAAAGTCATTGCCATTATGCAAAAGGACACACTTGGAGCTATCCAAAAACACTCCACTCAGCAGGGCTATAGGTGCCAAGTCTCAACTCGGTAAACAAACCATGAACATCATGGCAGTATACAAATTGTTTGTCCTTAGAGAAATACTTAACAAATGTACTCTTCCTTGTTTGGTAATATGATACCCGTACCGATCTGTGAGGTATATGTCTTTCACTCAACCTGGAGGCTAAATGTTCTGCAGCTTTCTTCGAGAGCATCAAATCACGTATCAAGTCATTCAAATCCTCTTGATTGAAACGGTGAGGAGCTAATGATTGTTGAGTATCTGATGATGAATCTGCAGACTCTGAATCCATTCCGTGGATGTCCATATCAGATACATCCTTTTTATCCTCGGAGGAAGCATATCCACTGAAAATCGGAACTGGTAAAGATTCAGAATGAGGTACTGGCCGGATCGCCGAGGAAATGATGGGGTAGTCGATCTTGTGCCTATTTTTCTTGCCAATCCCGTTAGTATTCACCAGACAGAAATAACAGTCCGATACATGATCATTTGGCTCTCGCCACACCATGGGCATTATAGCGTACGAGAAGTGCAGGAGAGCGGCTTAAAAGCTTCGTTTGAATGAGTCTTTTGTGAGACTCAGGATGGCAGAGTGGATTCGCCGCTGGCTAACAGTGGTCCAGCGACGCGGGAAGCTGTTCGCAACTCGCCAACGCTAATATTTTTTCTTTGCCCCTTTTCCCACTCCCCTCTATCCACAGGATTCCAAGAGGAAGACCATTTATCTTTCCTTTCTTCCACTCATGAAGATGTTCAACACAACCATGGCAAACAGCATGTGGGGCCCAATTATTATCTTCTTCGCCAAGAGGAACATCAAAATATGCCTTATAAGTGCGGATCATAAAGTTTGATATATTGCGCCTTTGAAGAAATAGCATTAAACAGCCACATATGTAGCAGAAGGTGTCTGGATCATTAACGCAATTTCATCTTGACGAAGCCATCATTCTAACATGAGACCTGAAAAAAGAAACAATAATGTCAATATTATGCACAATAACACTTATTACTATCTTACTATTATGTACTGTGAAGTATTTGTTTTCTACAAGCACCCTCTTTATCTGTCTGAAGGGCAGTTTTCGGGAAAACGAGAAAATAGAAATTACAGAATAACTATAGCATATAGGTAAAAATGGATTATATATTTGAAATCAGCGGGGGAAAAAAACGGATCAAACATTGGCAGATAAATCTAAGTCACCAGAAAATGTGATTAAAATTGTTCCCCTGTGTAATTCTTTGAATAGTTCGGATTCAGATTGAGCCCTCTGTCAGGAATCACTAATTACATATAGGGGAACGTCAAACCTGGATATCCAACCGTCCAAGAAGGCTAAAGCAACCGTTGCAGCACTGGTGTCTGGAATCGATAGTGCTTCAATACACCTTGTAGCTCTGTTTATGCTTGACAGCAGGTACCGGTTATGAGATGGGTATGATTGCCCAGACAGTGTGCATGTCGTTAGTGGACCAACAATGTCGATGTGCACCGTTTAAAATCTGGAAGTAGGTATACTAATGGATGGAGTTTGCCAGGGCCTCCTTGGTAGCATCAAACGCTTCCCAAGCAGTGTCATTCCAGACAAGCTCTCGAGCCTTGGTTGAAGTCGTGCGCGTTCAGTTAGAGGAGCGATAACTGCAGCAAAATTTGGCATCATCCGTCGGTAATAGCCAAACCCGCCCAAATATCGACGAAGTCTTTTATAATCCGTCGGTAAGGGCATCTCGCTGATCTCCGAGACCTACCTTCGCTGGCTGGCATATCCCTGCAGCTAAGACATGGTGGCCAAATAAATCAATCTCCTCCTTCATAAACTCTCCCTTCTCTATTGAAATTTGTGGGTTATTCTCTGCCAATATTTCAAAGACTTGGTCCAAATGTTCCATATGTTCGTTTATATTTTCAGAGAAAATTAAAATGTCGTCGATTTAGACGAAAACGAATTCCAAGCCACGAAATAAATTATCCATATGGCGTTGGAACGTGCAGCTTGCATTCTTCAGACCGAACGGTAGTTTAATAATTCCCACAGCCTAAATGGAGTTGAGACAGCAGTTTTCTCAATGCCCGCTTGATTCATCGGAATTTGGTGATATGCTCGGACTAAATCTAGAGATGAATTCTTGGCGTGGGATTGTAGGGGTGCGAAGATTTATCAGAAAAAAATTCCTCCTTCCAAATCGACAATATAAATAGCCCATTAAATTACCAACTCAGAACGGACTCGCCATAGCGTAGTGGCTAGAGTGCTGGCATTTGGATTCAAAGACCCGCGATTGAAACTCCCAAAGTCCACAATTTTTACGAAGAAAATTCACGAAGAAAACGGAAATCAAGGAGAACGATTTCAAGGGCTAACTCATCAAGAATCAAGAATAAATCATCACGTCATCAAGAATCAAGAAGAAATCATCACGTCATCAAGAATTAAGAAGAAATCATCACGTCATCAAGAATTAAGAAGAAATCATCACGTGATCAAGAATTTGGAAGGAATCATCACATCAAGATAAATGCAAGTTAATATGAAGATACATCAAGAAAAGAAAATCGAAGATCAAGAACTAACTCAGCCAACAGAAAGAAGAAGGAATCTCAGCCAACAAGAATAATAAGAGTCAGATTAAAGGAAGACAATGTTTCAAGGGGCAACTTCAGTCAAGAAGAAAAATAAATAGATTCGAATATAGAAATCTCAAGATGATGTATGATATTGATAAATAAGAAAAGTTATAAGGAGCTGCCCCCCTGCTCTCCACAGGATAACGCTATGGTTTCGTTATGGCGTTCAGTACACGAAAATCACACACAACTCTATATTCTCCTGATGTTTTCTTCTGCACCATATGAATGAGCGAAGCCCATGGTGACTTTGAGTCTCATGGTGACACCTTTCAACAGAGTCTCGAATGTTGCTTTGGCGATTTGTAATTTCTGTATTGAAAGTGGCCTTGTGCGGCGAAAGCTTGTGGAGCGCTACCCGTCTCAATGATATGAATAACGGAATTAGTTGGGAAGAACTAATATCTACACTTTGGGTTGTATATCGATTCATATTTACGCAGCACTGTCCTGCAATTGGGCGGGAGATAGGAGAGATCATTGATAATTAATGAGATCACGTTTGCACTGGACTGCTTAACTTTAAAAACGAGTCTAGTCTAGTATCAATTAAGATACCACGGACGCAATCCATAAAAGGTCAAAATGAGCAGGAAAATCTGGTCCTAATAATGGCGACGTAATATCCGCAAATACGAACATCCATCTAAACGAACGTCGCAGACTAGGGATGACTATATCTAATTGGACTTCACCGTTTACTTTTATCTTTTCCCATTAGCAGTCGCGATGTTAACACTTGAATTACGCAACTCATAAGCTTGTATTAGAGTAAATGTAATTATTGCCACGCTCGCACCTGTCTCTATTAGAAATTCACTTCACTCATTACGTTTAGCAGCGACATTCAGTATAGTCAGCACACCGGTTGTCGCATTTACTGCAGCCTGCTGTTCTCCTTTTCCGAGGTGGCTGGGGAATATGATCTAGAACTCTAGATAGTAACACTTCAGTTTCGGGGCGCTGTTTATAGGCTACAATATATGTCTTATGACGTCAGACGGTAGCGTCAGATGTGAACAATTACGGCGTTATTTTTTTTGTATATGAGTATATACTAGGAGGCTGAAACTCAGGATCATCGCAGGGTGGTCCCCCGCAGTGATATCTCCCCCACGAGCAGTCCCCTTGAATTTACTGTTTTTCTCCCCAACAGCTTTTTACCGGCAGAAAAACCTAACCTAATGACAAACAATACTTACTTTTTTAGGTTTCTTGATTAGTTTATGCGCCTCCAAATAATCTAAAAGTTTTTCGCAGTCATGCAAAATAAACCTAAATTCGAATAACGAAGAAGCAAAACTAGAGCACGAAAAGGCCATAATGAAAGAGAAACAAATGCTAAGCGGGTTCTATTTATAGCTACGACATTGCCAGTAAGAAGCTGCTATCGTTCACTGCGAAACAAAAAATACGAAAAAAAACAACTAAACAATAAAAGGCATCACAAAACCTTATCTAACTTAGAAAAAACTATAAACGAGCAGAAGCGCAGATATTTAGTAAATAATACAGACTAAAAGTTACAAATCCCCAAAAGAACAAGAAAATATAACGCCGTGATTGGTTACATCTGAAGCTAGTGTCTGACGTCATAAGAAACATATTGAAGCCCAAAATTGTAACCTACTAACAGCGCCACCTACCGTGCGCCCTGAGTCTGAAGTATTACCTTAATTTCTTGAAAAAAAGTATAATTTTGAAAAAGCCCCCATAACCCAGGTTTTATTCTGGGGTTTTTCAAATCTTGTTTTTTTTTCAAAAACAAATGCTACAAGCACTAGAATAACATAGAAAAAGTAAAAAGCTGTTGGGGAGAAAACCCACCCAGGAAATAAATTCAAGGGGACTGCTCGTGGGGGAGATATCACTGCACGGAGACCACCCTGCGATGATCCTGAGTTTCAATCAATTGGGGGGTTCTGGGGGGCACAGCCCCCTAGTATATACTCATATACAAAAAAATATTACGTCGATATTGTTCACATCTGACGCTACTGTCTGACGTCATAAGAGATATGCTGTAGCCCAAAATTGTAGCCGACTAACAGTGCCATCTACCGTGCGCCCCGAATTTGAAGTGTTACCAAAAAGAGAATAATTTTGAAAAAGCCCCCAAAACACGGGTTTTATTCTAGGTATTTTCAAAAAACGGTAATTGTGAAGACTATGGGCAGATCGTAGGCCTAGTTTTTTTGGGCTATTTTGCGCTAACTTCCGGTGTTACTTTTTTAGAGATGAAATCGAAGAATTTTATGGCTATTTTCATTTTTATACTGGGGGCTGTGCGCCATAGACCCCCCCCCCTCCCCCAAAGGATTGAAACTCAGGGTCATCGCAGTGTTATCCCCGCGGCGAGCCGTACCCAACAACGAGCCGACGCTCAAAATAATCGTTAATACTTACGCCAGACGGGTGGGTAGAGTTTACCGGCAGCAAGCCAGAATTCGGTAAGATGTCCGTATCCTTCAGATGACAAATTTGAATAGGCTGCCCATCCGTCAGATACGACTGTCGTGCCCGGCAAAATCCACTTTTTTTATCGCTGCGAGGAGGGTTTCTCGATTTCGAATTGCCACCGAAACAATGAAAATTCTCTTTGTTTCACATTCGAACCCTCCAAAAACCCACTGCCCTTCCACTACACGGCCCATGGGCTTCGAGAAACGCAACATATTTCTCGTTGTCGGTTAAAATAGCACCGAAACGTTGAATAGGTAACGAACAAACTTCACACGAAAATGAAATTTTGACAAATGAACGGGAAACTTTGACTTTGACTTTGTTTAAATGGGGGTGCATGTGAGGGGAGACGATATGGTGTGTGGAGAGATAGAGAAAATAGACAAGTGGAGAAGAGAGAAAGAAGTGTGGTAGAGGTGCAAAGAGATGCCTAGGGTCTGGTGATCAGACTTATCACTTTTATTTATTTTCTTGGATGCGTGAATTCATTGTTGTTGTATTCGGTTTTGGTAATAATTATAAAATTATAATTATTATGGCGTTCAAGCCCTTTGTCTTAGCAACTTTAGTTTTTTATGGTTTATGTTGTGCATTGCTTACTTTGTATATGTTTTAAATATATTTAAGTGCGTGCTTATTGTTTTGTTTTATTGTGTGTGTGTTTTAATAGTATTATTGTTTTTTTCTTTCTTCTTTGGATGTCTTCTTCTATTGAAGTTCTCGTCGTAATCGTTTTTTTTTCTTCTTGATAGGGTAGTCTATTTCAGTAAGTTATCATAGTAATTTTTCGAGTTTTTTTTTCTTTATACTTATTTTTGATCTTGTTTTCACAGGTATTTTCTCATTTTACGCATAGAACGGTACTTCGTCTCCGCCAGCCACTCGGTTGGCGGAGCTGGGGAATCTGGGGCGACAATCAGCTCTTCTGTTCTGGTTAATCATCTGGGTGATTTCATCACTCAGTTCACGATTAACCAGATCCTGCATTTTCCGGGTCCGTTCTTCAATGACTTTGTTAATGGGAATTATCCCCGCCTCTCTGTGCAGGTCTTCTTGCCGTCTTCTTTCATGCCTGCGTGTACCCGTTATTAGGTACATGCATTTATTTTGCACTACTTGAAGACGCCTCTTTTGTGTTTTTGAGACACATGAGAGGGTGGAGGCGGGGTAAAGCAACGTAGATCTTACAAGGGCATTGTAGATCTTCTTGTTGCTTTCACGTAGATTTCTGAAACTATATAGAGTTCTGACAGCGGACGAGGCTCGAGAAATTCTTTCTTCGACTTGCTTTTTGTACCCGGTAGAGGTGATTTTCAAACCGAGTACATTGCATTCGTTAGTGTAGGGGTATCGCGTATCCCCCACACGCACGTCTGCCCTTAAGGTGCGTCCGATGGGGACCACCTTGAATTTCTCTTGGTTTGTTCTTATCTTCCACTGAGCCTCGTAGTTGTTAAGGTTCGCGATTTCCATCGCTGTCATGCGAGCTTGCCACGGCGCATTCCTCCATGGAGATAGGATTATCTGGCTGAAATCATCGGCGTATTGAATATTGAGGGAATTGGGGTACACAGGGTCTGGGACGTCCGCGGTGTATATCGAGTAAAGGGTGGGGGACAGACACCCCCCCTGCGGGAGGCCCGCAGTGAGCGGAAACTTTGGTCCGTCCGTGCACCCTAGACTGACATACGCCGCTCTCTCCATGACATAGTCACAGAGAGTTCTTTCTAAGTTTTCATTTAGACCCAGCCGTAAGATCTTATACTGCATGCCCCGCTGCCACACCTTATCAAACGCCTTTGACACATCCCGACAAACGATATCCACATAACTCCTGTCCCGTTTGTCTTGGGAAAGCTTTTCCGTTATGACATTAATTGCCATTTCCGTACTTCGCTTCTTTCTAAACCCAAATTGGCATGGGTTGTAGAGGGAGTTTTCTTCCAGGTGAGACACCAGTCTTCCGTTGAGGATCTTTTCAAAGAGTTTCCCGCCAAATTCCAGGAGTGAAATTGGGCGGTAGCTCTCTCTCAACGTAGGGTCCTTTCCGTGCTTGGGCAAGAAGATCATTTTTGCCGTCTTGTAAGCATCTGGAAAGTACCCTGTATTCAGACATGCGTTAAAAATTCGTCTCATTCCTTCGATGACGTTGGCTGGTGCCTTTTCGAAGTTAAGCTTCGTAAGCCCCGATTGGCCTGGGGCTTTCTGTCGGAATGAGCGGAGTGCGCCAAGGATCTCTTCTTCGATGATCTCGGCGTCTCCGTCACGCAGTCTATCCACCTGGTGATGAGGATGCGTTCGATGTATTTCCGTGTTAAGCTCGTCTACGATGTTGTTTTCGAACTCTATATCAAAATCTTCGTTTTCATCTTCCGATATGCTGAAGATTTTTTCCCAATAACGCCGGAATATCACTTCGATGATATTTTCTGCAGTTTCAATGGATCCATCTTCTTTTTGGATTTCCATTTTCTTCTTTTTTTCCAGATGATCCTCTGAGACTTTTGACTTTTTTCCAAAAGTCCTTGGGAGATGCATCTTGATCGAGGCTCTCGATCGCATCGTCCCATTGTCTCTGTTGTTGTTCGAGGATCAACTGGTTGAGCTCTTCTTTGATCTCTCTACTTCGATGTAGCGAGTCAAATGTTGCATTTGTTATATTTAACTCGTACATAACTCTCAATTCTCTGTAAAGTTCTTTCATATACCCAGTCCACCTGTATGAGGAGATGGTTTTATACTGGGTTTTGGGGATGCAAGCCCTATCTGCAATAATTAGATGTTCGTTGAGGTCGTCGAGTGCCTCGTCTATCTCCTCGAGAATTGCCTCGTCCAGATCTGGTGGGCGGTAGGCCTCGAGGAGATCAGCGTACCGTGCCCAGTCGGCTCTCCTGTAGTCTTTTCTGACTGGAGCTGGGACTTGTATAGGGTTCCTATTGATGGTAAGTAGGATCCCTATATGATCATTACATGGTACCTGGACCGGTTCCATGTAGTAATTGAACGGCAGCTGGCGATTAGCCAGACAAATGTCTGGTTTTGTGGCACTTCTTCCTCGAGTATAGGTTGGGAAGTCCGGGCCTATTCTATGGACCATGTTTCGGTCCATCATAGTCTCCAGGCACCTTCCGATTCCGTTGAAGGTCCTGTACCCAGACTCCCGACATCTGGCATTAAGGTCCCCCATTAATATGGTGGGGGTCCTTCTGCCAAATAGGCCAGAGAGAGAATGAATAGGTAAATATTCTCGTCTCGGCAGCTGGTACCCGGTGGCGATGACCAGCTTTCTTATATCGAGTTCGACCTCTATTGCAAGATAGGATTCTTCCAAGTTTCTTATGGGTTTGTACTTGATCCCTCTTTTGATGGCGATGGCGGCACCGTCGTACCGCTCTTGAGAGTAATTAGTGACTAGCACGTCGTAGTTCCAGATCTTCATTTCGGAACTACGAGTGTCAATCCCGTGTTCAGAAATCAAGATGACATCTGCATCTATTTCCCTGAACACGATTCCGTAGAGAGTTCTTTTTGTTGTCCAGCCATTGGTGTTGATTTCCATGATTCTTAGTGAGTTCCGCTCCATGGTGAGATGAGTTACCTGTGTTTCTTCTTTGTTTTCTTACTCTTGGGGGCCTGTGGGGCGGGTGTGGGGTGCCCAGGCTTTTCCTTCTTCGGGGGAGGACTGGGAGTTTTTGATCGACTCTTCGTCGCTCTAGTGCGAGTGCATGGGCCCTCGTCACTATCCGAAGATGTGGTTTCTTGTTCTTCTTCGTCGTCATTTACTTCATCCTCTTCTTCTGATTCTTCCGATGGGGGAGATTTTATGACTTGTTTAAGTCCTGTGGCTTTTGCTTCGATGCTATTGTTCCTAATGACACTATCTTTGAATGCCTTAGAACATTCTGGGTCATCAGGAACGATGATGGAAGGTAGGTTGTTGGCCTTTAGCAGCGCGTTCAATACCCGGTTGTAGCATCCGGGTTTGACCGCGTTTGCCACGTTTGCATGAGTAATGCAAATTAGGATCTTCGCACTTAGGTCGTTCGTAAAGACCATCTGTGAGGGAGTTGCCATTGTTGAGGCCATCCCTTCACTTTTCTTTAAAGTGCTCGCGTAGGTGCAGCTTTTCTTCTTCTTTTCTTCCTCTTCCTTTTTTCGAATTATATCTTTTCTTTTTGGGCAGTTCAGGGCCATCGTTCGATGGGGCCCCTTGCAGTTCATGCATTTTTCTCCTGGCTTTTACAGGCGTCATAGCGATGACCCTGTGTGGCACATTCGCTGCACCAAGTTGTGCCTTTTTGGGGACAATTAGCGGTTGTATGATTTTCGAGGTCATAGCATACGAAGCACATTTGAATATTGTGATATTTCTCGGGCTCGATGTTTGATCCTGGGATCCTCATATTAAAAATGAGGAGTCCCTCGGTTGCCGCCTTGTGGGCCATTTTGGTTGTATTAAATGTTACCTTAAAGACGTGGGTGTGATATCTGAACTTGATCACCTCCCTTATCTTCGCCCAGTTGTGGTTCTTCTCAATTTCCATTTTTAGTTCTGCAGGGGAGTTTTCGCCAACCCAGCTCTCTACTTTACGGCAAATAATGCTTCTATTCGCGGAGATCGCTGGCGGGGTTTTTGCTTCCAGGTCCAATTGTTTAAGTACCTCGGCCCCTTCGTCAGATAGGAGCCGGTCAATATCCTTGGTTTCACCGCAAATGGCGATGAAACCATTTGGTATGTCGATTAACTTGATCAGGGCGATCCTTAAATTTGCAAATAAGGATTCGCACACGGTCTTTTTTTCTGGGGTCTTTTTTCCGGGTAAGGTCCGTAGGGGGACCCTCTTAGGGAGAGCCTCCATCGTCGCCGACGTCTTCTCTCTTCTTTCTTGAATTTCTTCTTACTTTGTGTAAAAATATATGTTAAATGTTGTATGTATGTGAAAAAAGTGACAAGTGGTAAAGGAGGTAAAGTCAAGGGTTGATTTGGACTCTGACGTGAAAAGAGTGCTCCCGTCCAGTTTCCTGTTGTTTCCCCACTCGGATGGTGCCGGGATGATGGGTGATGATGGATGGGGGATGGTTCTCGAGTGGGGACCTCAGAGGGTTGAGCTTGGTGGACTTAATGCATAGCGGCCGAATCAACGACCGCTAAGTTTGTGCCACCCCCTCACGGGTAAGTACGCCAAAACTGCATCCAACTACATAGAGACGGGTGTAACTCCCTCTATGATTCTGGCCGGGTCCCCCGGGCGATGAGGATTTCTCCTCCGTCCGGGACTCGCAGTTTTGCCCCCAATTCGAGAAAATTTCTGACTTGTGCTTCTGCTGTGGGATAGGCCTCAAACCAGTTTCCACGCAAGCCCTTAATTATGCCAGTCCAAGTGGCCGACATAGTTAAGACGAAATTAATGAAGGGCAGTCATCCGAGCAGGTTCCCACGCAGGTCGATGGAGGGGAGCAATGAGGGTTTTTAGCCCATCATTTTTCTTCTATTCGCAGCGAAAAGATTCAGAGAAAATCTTTGCAGATCAAACTAGGCTCCTAAAGATACCCAGGACAGTCGCGTTCTTAGGTGGCGAAGGCTCAAAAGTCTCTCTTTCTTTAGCACGCGTGAGTTTAAACGCTCTTCACAAGGTAGTAAGGCAATGCTACAGCGTACGAAAAATTCGCCCAGCGAGCGGGAAACGGCGTGGGTGGTCGTTTAAATATGAGGCGCGCGGACGGAAAAGTACTTCATTGTTCACGGAAAATTCGTGACTTTTTTTTTACTGAAATTGACCATTTGTGTTTCTTGAACTACACATATATTGTAATAAAAACACTAATACTGAACGCATCCATTTGGAACAGTAATCAAAATGAAGGTCGTAAAAAACCTGTTAAAAAAATCAAAGAAGAGAAATAAATACGGAACAGAAAAAATGAAAAAGACTTATTATTTATTTATTTATGTCAGCGCCTTTACTCATCGGCATTAGTCTATAAACAATTACGATTATAGGTAAATATGTAGATTATCAGCGCGAACGATGGGACGTAATATTTCGTCCGTGTTCCAAAATGTTTCACGTTTTTGGAGTACATTTAAATTGACGGCTCGTGTGGGGGTAAACACAATGGGGGCACTACACTACGATGATCCTGAGTTTCATTAATTGGGGGGGCGTCTTGGGGGCACAGCCCCCCAGTATATAATCCTAATTGTTTATTTACCTTGAATCCCGGTCGATAGGTACCCTTACTTACTTGGTATACTTGGTCGTGTTTAGAGGTCTACGCCTCACAGTCGTGGTGGTCCACCGCTGCTGCCGTCCCTTGTGTCCCGTTTCATTAGAGCCACTTGGTCCGGTATTGAGTTTGACTCCGCTCGGCAATACTTTATGTATCCCGGTACTGTGGGTTCGTCTGGTAGCGACCTTAAGTATTTGTCCAGGCTTGATTTAAATCGCTCCACACGGCAGGAGGTCAACTTTCTTGTTTCCTTGGGGAGTGTGTTGAATATCCGCGGCCCCTCTTGTAGCAAACTTGATGCCAACAGTGATCTTATTCTTGTTGGGGCTCCCGCAGGTAAGGATCTTCTTCCACATTTTCTCCCAGTTCTCTCATTTTCATGGATGTACAGTCCAGAGGGATTTGGATCTGGCACTAATTGTTCTAAGATCTTCCATAGATAGATTACTCTATATCTCTCTCTTCTCCTCTGCTGAGAGTAGAGGCCTAGAGTTTTGAGTCTTTGCCAGTAGTCCAATTCCCTCATGCCCCTGATTTGTCTGGTGAACATTCTTTGTACTGTCTCCAGCATCTGTATTTCCCTTTTCTTGGATGGGGACCACAGTTGGCTGCAGTAATCTAGTATGGGTTGTACTAGGGCTTTCCAAAGGGTTAGCATAGGTTCAGGTTCCCTCGATGAGAAGGTTCTAAGGATCCATCCACTCATGCCTCTGGCTTTCTTCACTGCTTCTCCAATGTGGTGGCTGAAGGTACCATCGCTTTCCAGATATACACCCAAGCATTTCACGTGTTCCTTTGGTATTATCTCTTTACCACTCTCTGTGAGGAGCTTTGTGTTTGATTTTATATGCTGGTTTGTGCCATATCTCAGTACTTCAAACTTATCTTCATTAAAGTCCATGTTGTTCTCTTTGGCCCAGTCATATATCTTGTCCAGGTCTTCTTGGAGCAGATGCACTTCTTTTTCCTTCTTGATTTGCCGACTGATGTGCGTGTCATCGGCGAAAGACATGAGGGATGCTCCGGCTCCTGCGCCAATATCATTCAAATGTATCAGAAACAATAGTGGGCCAAGAACCGAACCTTGTGGTACTCCACTTATTACTTTGGCCTCTTCTGACTTTTCGGACTCTACAGTCACAAACTGTGTTCTGTCTGAGAGGAAGCTATGTATCCACTCACCTATTTTACCCTTTATTCCTAGACCTTTTAGCTTATGGAGTAATATCCCATGATCCACTTTATCAAATGCCTTAGAGAAATCCAAGAACACCGTATCAACATTTTCTCCTTTGGCTAGGCTTTGTAGGACCCAGTCATAGTGGGCCAACATGTTTGAGAGGCAAGATCTTCCTTTTCTAAAACCATGTTGTGAGTGTGTGAGTAGCTTATTTTCCTCCAGGTACTCTAGTATCTTATTTCTGACACATTTTTCAAATATTTTAATTAAGTGTGAGGTCAGGGCTACTGGCCTATAATTTTTGGGCAGGGTCCTGTCTCCTCCTTTGTAAATGGGGCTGATTGCTGCTTTCTTGAGTGGGCTTGGAATTTCTCCTGCGTCTATTGAACAGCGCCAAAGCCTACTGATGGGTTCCGCCAGGATTTCCTTGCATTTGAGGAGCAAAATTGCAGGTATTCCGTCTGGTCCAGGAGCTGCATTGTTTCTTAGCTCTCCTATTGCCCTCTCAATTTCTTTGGGTGTGATATCCATGTCCGTGATGGCTGGTCCAGGGTGAGCTTCAGTGAAGAAGGTAGCTGGGTCTTTAACTTGTTTTGTTACTTGTGGCGTACTGAATGCTCTACTGTACTGTTTGACCAGAATCCTGGACATTTCTTCTGGGTCCTTCGTAGTTTGTCCCTGGTCTGTTTTTAGTGGCCCAATCTTAGTTTTTACTTTAGTGGAACGTTTGCAGTAGCTGAAGAAGTATTTGGGGTTTCTTTTGATGTTTTCTACCGCTATTCTTTCTTCCCTTTCCCTCTGTTCCGTATGGGATTCCATGATTTGGGTTTCTACCTTTAATATTTTTGCACTAAGAGCTTGCATCCTCTCTTTCTTGTGTGCCTTGTCGAACTGTTTGTTTAAGGCTGCTCTTTGTTTCATTAAAACCCTTCTGTCCTTTGGTATTGCAGTAGGTCTGTTTGTTTTCCTTTTCTTTTTGGGGACATGTTCTTGACATGTTTTTGTTATCTCTGCCATGATCACATCTAGTACTTCACTGGGACTTTTCCCGGTCTCATTACCCTCTTGGGTAATGAGACCGTACTGTTGTTTTTAGTTGATGTATGCAGAACGGATTTTTCAATATGTGAATATATAACTGTGTAGGTCTTTGTGGTTTTTCCATTCTTTTTCTAATCTTGACTTAAAGATATTTACAGTTTTGCTGGTTACAGTTTCTGTTGAGAGTTTGTTCCATATTGAAGTGACTCTTGTCGGGAAGAAATTGGCTCTTGGACCAGACGAGCTCTGCACTTGGTACTTAAAGCAGTGTCCTCTTGTGTTAGTCGAGAGACCCGGAGCAAACATTGACCTGTCGCACAGCTTACAGTGGTTTCCTATTTGCAGTTCGTCATGTCCATGTGAAATCTTATATAGTTGCATAACATCTGACCTCTGTCTTCTAAAGTACAGGGTAGGTAGATTAAGGGCTTTTAGTCTCTCTGAATAGGAGAGATGAGAGATACTGTGAACCATGCGTGTTGCTCTACGCTGTACCCTCTCCACCATATCTCTGTCTCTTTTAGTTTTTGGAGACCAGATTACTGATGCATACTCCAGATGGGGTCGAATAAGACTCTTGTACAGGGGGAGGAAGGCATCTTTGTCTAGATATTGGAATGTATGCTTAATTGCCCCAAGTATCTTGTTGGCTTTGTTGACTTGAGCTTGGACGTGGTTACTAAAGCTTAGATTGCAATCAATAAGGACTCCCAGGTCCTTCTCTTCCGTGGTGTTCTGTAGGGTGTGATCTGTTCCATCATCTCTTGTCATTTTGTACTTGTGCTGGGGGTTGCTATTTCCCATGTGCATTACTTTGCATTTATCAGGGTGGAACTTCATTTGCATTTTAACTGACCATTCTTGTAGCATTTTCAAGTCTGCCTGTAAAGCGTTAGTATGGGAGTTGCCTTCACAGTTTTGGACAGCTGCATATATCTTTGTGTCATCTGCAAAAAGCGATATGAAGTTTTGTAGTTTGTCAGGTATATCACTGACAAATATCATAAAGAGAAGGGGGCCCATCACAGATCCCTGTGGTACGCCACTTGTAACTGGTTTCCAACATGATGCTGTACCACTTACTACCACTCTTTGCCTACGCTCCATCAAAAAACCACGGATCCACTGCAGGAGGTCACCGACGATACCAAGTGACTTCACTTTTCTAAGTAGTCTTTCATGTGGGACTGTGTCAAATGCTTTTGCATAGTCTAGGAAAATGATATCCACTGGTAAGCAGTGACTGAGAGCCTCTGTCCATATATCCAGCGCTTCTAAGAGATTTGTTACTGTGGATTTTCACTTAGAGAAACCATG
Source organism: Ceratothoa steindachneri (assembly GCA_963969495.1). NCBI lineage: Eukaryota > Metazoa > Arthropoda > Malacostraca > Isopoda > Cymothoidae > Ceratothoa > Ceratothoa steindachneri. The sequence continues at coordinate 34,654,264 of OZ018318.1, forward strand.
TTGTTGGACACATCTAAGATTATTGGCTTTGATATGTTGTATCATTGCCTCCGAGATAATTCTCTCTAGCATCTTGCACATTATTGAGGTTAGAGATACTGGGCGATAGTTGGCTGGGTCAGCCTTATTTCCCTTCTTGTAAATGGGAGTGATGTTCGCTTCCCTCCACTGTTCTGGAAGCTCGGAGTTGGTGATGCTGGATTGGAATATTGCTGTCAGAGGTTTGGTTATTTCCTTTGCTACTTCTCTAAGAACTCTAGGGTGTAGGTCGTCGTTTCCTGGAGATTTATCAGTTCAAAGTGAATTCAGTTGCTTAAAAATCATGCTCTCTGTAATTTCTATTGTTCCTAGTGCCTCATACTGGAGAGGTTTAGGCTCAAAGTCTGGAATGTTAATTCTGTCCTCTTGTGTAAAGGTCCTAGAATAATAATTCGAAAAGGACTCAAACGCTCATGAATATTCCGACACGAGTGAACAATAATATTTACACACAATTTTTTTTCCGGCCGTGCCACTAATCTACATATTTACCGTCTTTTGTAATGCGCTCTTCAAGGCCTGAGGCCTTCCCAGAGCGCACTTTATGCTGAGATGAGAAAGGAAATTCAATGGAAATTCAAGAGGGGGGGAGAAGGCAATACTGAAAAGATGCGTTTTCAGGAGACACTTAAATGTGGTAAGAGAGGAAGAAGACCTGATTTCAGCAGGAAGAGCATTCCACAATTTAGGGGCGCAGATTGAGAAGGAGCAGTCCCCCATTGAGCAGAGGGATGAACGAGGAATATTCAAAAGAGGTGCATGTGATGATCGAAGGGCCCGAGGGACATGGTGTGGCGAGAGGGCAGAAGAGAGGTAAGACGGGGCCTTGTACTATTTCGTCTGTGTTCCAGAATGTTTCACGTTTTTAGAGTACATTTAAATGGGGGTGTGTTCCGGGGGCACAGCCCCCAGTATATAATCGTAATTGTTTATAGACTAATGTCCTGATGAGTAAAGGCGCTGACATAAATAAATAAATAATAAGTTTTTTGTATAAGAAAAGAAAAGAACATAAGAAAAGAAGGAGACTGCAAAAGACCATTCATGGCCTACACTTGGCAGCTCCTGTTCCATTCAACACACAAAAGATTTCTTACCAGAGAAAAGTCATCAACATTGTCACCCTTTACAGGAGTTCGTCAGATCTAATCTACAATATACATAAAATGCATCCAGAGGATTATGTCCATTCATGCAACCGCAAAATATAATCTTCCCACTCCTTAGAAAAATATATACATATGTACATAAAAAAAAGTCAGTCCCATCTAGCAGCTTCATCCATATATTTATCTAATCTATTCTTAAAACTACCCAGAGAGGAGGCTTCTATCACATGCCTAGTGAGCCTATTCCATTCATCTACCACACGATTTGTAAACCAATTCCTCCCAATCTCCTTCCTAAACCTATACTTATCAAGCTTAAACCCATTGCTACGTGTTCTGTCATGTTCACTAAGTATAAGAACCTTACCCAGATCCCCTTTATTATATCCTTTTACCCATTTGAAGACTTCAATCAATTCCCCTCTGACTCTTCTCCTTTCCAATGTATGTAGATTTAGTTTTCTGAGCCTTTCACCATAGGGTAAGTTCCTTAGCCCACCAATCATCTTTGTCATCCTTCTCTGCACAGACTCAAGCAAATCAATATCCTTCCTATAATATGGTGACCAAAATTGTACTGCATAGTCTAGATGAGGCCTAACTAGCGCCAGATACAGTTTCAGAATGACTTCAGCACTCTTATTGCTTACACTCCTCCTAATGAATCCCAATATCCTATTAGCTTTATTCTTAGCATTTAGACATTGCTTTCTAGGACGAAGGTCTGAACTTACCAAAATACCCAAGTCTCTCTCACAATCAGTCCTCCCTAAAATTCTGCCATTTAATTTATAACTATTCAATGGATTATTTCTACCTATACTAAGTACACTACATTTGTCTATGTTAAACTTCATTTGCCATTTCTCGGCCCAATTGGACAGAATGGTCAATTCCTCCTGCATTACAACAGCATCAGAATCAGCCCCTAATGACCCTACCTAGCTTAGTATCATCAGCAAATTTACTCAGGTCACTACTTATACCTATGTCAAGATCATTAATATAAATTAAGAATAGCAAGGGACCCAAAACAGATCCTTGAGGAACTCCACTGCTAACACACCCCCACTCAGATTTAACTCCATCTATACTAACTCTTTGCTGTCTGTCACCAAGCCATGACTGAATCCACCTAAATATACTGCCATCGATCCCGTGTGCTTTAACTTTGCTCAGAAGTCGTAAGTGTGGCACTCGATCAAAAGCCTTACTAAAGTCCAAGTATAAAATATCATAGTTTTCATCATTATCTGCTGCTTCATACACCTTACTATAAAAAGACAGCAAATTAGTCAGACAGGATTTACCCTTACTAAAGCCATGCTGTGATTCTTTTATCAACTTATGCTTATCCAAGTGATCTCTAATATTCCTTGCTATAATAGATTCCATCATTTTCCCTACCACTGATGTCAAACTTACTGGTCTGTAATTAGACATATTTGTTTTATCCCCTTTCTTAAATATAGGTATCACATTGGCTTTCTTCCATGCCACTGGCACAATGCCACTCTCCAATGATTTTCTAAAGATGCATGCTAGGGGCTCACTTAACACATCCTTACATTCTTTCAAAATTCTAGGAAAGAGCTCATCAGGACCGGGTGCTTTACTACTTTTGATTTTATCAATTTCCTTTGTCACTATCTCCTTTGTGATCAAGATATCCTTTAATTTCTCTTCATCATTACCCCGAAAGATCATTGACACCTCAGGTATATTTAGAGTATTCCCCTGTGTAAATACTGAGAGAAAAAAGTCATTTAGCATTCCAGCCATTGAGTCCCTATCACTCACTAATTCTCCATTGGAATCTATAAGTGGGCCTATTTTATCTCTAACCTTAGTTTTGTATAATTGATAAAAACTTTTAGGATCTTCCTTTGCCCTATTTGCCACTTTAATTTCATAATTTCTCCATGCTACTCTAACTAACTTTTTAACATCTCTTGCTAGTTCATTATATCTCTGCCTTAAGTGATCCTCCCCATTTTTTATTTTCCTATAAATGCCCTTTTTAATGCCAATATAATGCTTAATTTTATCTGTCATCCATTTTGGGTCATTATTTTTAGTCCTAATCTCCTTATATGGAATGTTAATCATCTGACCTGTAATTAATTGCTCAATTATTCTTTCATACTCCTCTTCAATTGTAATCTCTTCCTCCTGGTGATTATTGTCTCCACTAACTGATATCATTGAATCTATTCCTGAATTGATTTCATTGCCTGGTTTCTGTACAACTGCCTCCAGGTAAGTCCTGAGCCCATTATAATTTGCTCTTCTAAAGTCAGGAATTTTAACATTGTTCATGCTACTATCAATACCATTCCATTTCATCTTGAATCTAATTTCACAATGGTCACTATTACCCAAATTTCCTCCAATCTCAGTATCCTTAATAACTTCTTCCCTATTTGTCAGAACTAAATCCAGTATATTATTACCTCTAGTGGGTTCGTTAATAATCTGCCTCAGAAAATTATCTTGGACAACATTCAAAAATTCCTCAGCCTCCTGATCACCCACAAGAGCTTCCCAGTCTATATTTCTGTAATTAAAATCGCCCATTATACACACATGCTTACTTCTACATGCCCGTTCAATCTCCTGCCACAGAAGATTTGAAGCTTCCTTACTAAGATTTGGTGGTCTGTATAATAATCCTAAGACAAGCTTGTTTTTACCTTCCTTTACATTTAGCCATAATGACTCTGTGTTATCATCTAATTTAATTGTACTGTTTACACAACACTGGAGATTATCTTTAATATAAATAATAACCCCTCCTCCTCTCTTCCTATTCCTATCTGTATGGAACATGTTAAAGCCCTCAATCTCAACCTCAGGTTTAAAGTGATTACCTGCCAAATCAAGCCATGACTCTGTTATCGCAATTATATCAAAATTCTCTTCACTTGCTAACGCTCTTAAGAGATCTATCTTATTCCTTATACTCCGACCATTTGTGTAGTATATTTTTAAGTTTTTTTTATTATTCCCATCTTCATTGCATTGTGCTTTTTTATTCCTAGTTATCTGCTCATTCACTTGTGCATTAGTCCCCCTATAACGCATCAGTATGCCCTCTCCCCTAGCTATTCCTCTATCACTGCATCCCTTCCATTTCCTACACCTGCCCTCTATTCCTGTTATTCCCTTACCTCTAACAGCTTTTAGTTTCCCACCCGTAAGGACCTAATCACACTATCCAGCTCCCCCCATAGAACCTCAACACTTGCCCAACTAAGATGGAGCCCATCCATCGCATACAACCTCCTATTCCCGTAAAACCCTCCCCAGACATCTACAAACACCAATCCTAGCTCCTCACACAGTCCTTTCACAAATTCATTCAAACCAATTGCACGCGACAACCATTCTACCCCCACATCCAATCTCGGAAGCACACCAGAAACAACACCTTTTACCCTGCTTTTACTCATCCTTTCAACTAACCTTTTATACTGCTCACGTAACTCACATGTACCCACCTTCTTTACATCATTCACTCCCACATGCGTAATCACAACTGCATCCCTCTCACACCCAGAAACCAGCCTATCATACCTCTCACAAACATCACTTACACCAGCACCCGGCAGACAAACTCTCATTCCCTTCCACTTGCTATCACTCAACTTCCTATCTAAATACCTAATCTGAGAGTCACCCATCACTAGCACCTCAGTCATTCTCCTATTCTGTCTTGGCCTAACATTACCCTCCCTCCTGCTCTCAGTCACGCTACCACCCATCCTGCTTTCATCCACAATCACACCAGGCAAATCACTTTCACACTCTTCCTCTCTCAGGACATTGAATCTGTTAGTCAACCTAACAGGTTCTATGTCCCTCTCATTCACACACCTAACCTGTCCTAACTTATCTATCCTATCCATTTTCACCCACCATTCATCATCACTCACAACTTCTACACTGTTCCCAGTCCTAGCCCTATCTTCCACCCTCTTAGCACTAATCTCACCCTTCAATCGCACACTTGCATCTCTTCTCACCTCAAACACCAAATCATTCAACCTCTTACATTCCCCACTCAACCTCCTAACCTCCCCTTCCAGAAAACACACATGGCATTGAGTTACATTCACTCTCCTTTCAACTCCACATGCATCACACACCACATACACACTACTTTCAAACGGCATGCTCTCACCATCTATACAAAAAGCCATACTCTCAGAAATTTACTAATGAAAAAGTTAACACTCACCAAAAAAAAAAAAATTCTTGCTCAGGATTGCTGCTAGTTATCTTCCCCAAAAGTATTAATCACTAATGTATTTATTATACAGTGATTGATGTATTAAATAAATACAAGAAAAATTACACACCCAAATCAGTATTATATCCCAATCTTACAATGAGAATCAGGACCTCCTGTAAGACAACTTTCCAGAACAAAGCCAGACAGCCAACCATACAAAGCCAGACAGCGCTCTTCAAGACCTGAGGCCTTCACAGAGCGCACGTTGTGCTGAGATGAGAATGGAAATTCAAGAGGGGGGAGAAGGCAATACTGAAAAGGTGCGTTTTCAGGAGACGCTTAAATGTGGTAAGAGAGGGAGAAGACCTGATTTCAGCAGGAAGAGCATTCCACAATTTAGGGGCGCAGATTGAGAAAGAGCAGTCCCCCATTGAGCAGAGGGATGAATGAGGAATATTCAAAAGAGGTGCATGTGATGACCGAAGGGCCCGGGGGACATGGTGTGGCGAGAGGGCAGAAGAGAGGTAAGACGGGGCCTTGTTGTTTAGGGCCTTAAATGTGAAGAGAAGTATCTTGAAGTGAGTACGGGATCTGACAGGGAGCCAGTGCAGTTCATGCAGCAAGGGTTTCATAATATAACATAACATAATTTCATGGATGACAAAAGCCACAAGGGCCTATCAAAGGTCATCCGCCTCTGTCAAAACCCACCCACAAAAAGCACCATCACCATGGGTAGACAAAATCAAAGTCCCCCACAATATAATATAACAGATGACAAAAGCCACAAGGGCTCATCATCGGTCATCCGAGTCAAATGGCCTCTTTTTTAAGCTACCCAAACTCCCAGGAAAACTACATCCAGAGGATTGTGTCCAGAAATAAGGGTATCACCAATCAAGGCTTGTCAAGAACTAAATCATGCAGCTATAGATATATACAAACAATATTAATATATACAAAACTTAGGAACCATCACAACCTTCCCTCCCCATAAACTCATCCAACCTACTCTTAAATACATTTAGATTTGGACTACCTACTACCCTCCTCAGCAATTTGTTCCAGAAGTCTACCACTCTATTGGTGAAAAAATATTTTCTTAAATCCAACCTTGCTTTTTAATTTTCAAGTGGTGACCTCTAGTCCAATTTCCATCATCTAACTCAAAAAACTTTCTAACATCCAATTTATCTATCCCGGAAAATTTTTTAAAGAGCTCAATCATATCTCCTCTCACACACCTCCTTTCGAACGAGAACATATTTAATACCCTCAGTCTATCTATATAATCAAGGTGCCTCAGGGAAGGAATAATCTTTGTTGCCCTCCGTTGCACTGACTTGAGAAGGTTAATATCATGTCTAAAATGTGGGGACCATGCCTGTATACAGTACTCTAGATGTGGCCTAACATAAGAGTTATAGAGTTTAAGAATAACCTCCTTACTTTTGTAACTGACATTTCTCTTAATAAAACCCAGCACTCTATTTGCCCTATTTCTTGCTTCAATACACTGCTTAGAAAACCTTAATGACTTATCTATTACTACTCCTAGATCTTTCTCATCCTCTACTGAGCTCAGCCAATGCCCATCCATTTCATAGTTAAATTCTCTATTATCTTTTCCCATGTTAATAACTTTGCACTTATCAAGGTTGAAAGTCATTTTGCACTTATGTGCCCAGGATAACAATTTAATTAAATCCCCCTGCACTTTAATATTATCATCAATATCTTTAACTACAGCTGCTAATTTGGTATCATCCGCAAAAATTGGCACTTTATTATTAACTGCCTCCCCAAGATCGTTTATATAGATGACAAATAATAATGGACCGAGAACTAATCCCTGAGGAACCCCACTGACGGAGGAGAAACCGGGCGGCATAGTTCTGTACAAGTTGAAGGGGGCGGAGAGAGGAGGATGGCAGATTCACAAGCAGTGAGTTACAGTAGTCAAGGCGTGAGGTGATGAAGGCATGAACAGCAGTCTCAAGACTTTGGCGATCAAAGTGAGAGCGAATGCGAGAGAAGTTACGAAGGAAACATAGAGAGGATTTGCTGAACTTGCGGATATGAGGCTTAAAGGAGAGATGCTCATCAAAAACAACACCCAGATTCCTAACACAGTCAGAGAAAATGATAGTATTACCGCCCAGAGTAAGCGAGGGAAAGAGAGATTTAGATTTTTTGACAAGAGCAGGGGTGCCGACGAGTAGGACCTCAGTTTTGGAGTGATTAAGCCTGAGAAAGTTGGTAGAGAGCCAGTCAGAAATGGAGGAGTAGGCAGACAGGAGGTCAGTGATAGAGTAGGCAAGAGACGTGGGGGATGAGGAAACAAAAATTTGAGTGTCATCAGCATATAGGTGGAAGGATAGACCGAGATTACGGAGAAGGGAACTAAGAGGGAGAAAGTAGATACGAAATAGTAGAGGACTAAGGACAGAAAATTATAAAAATTAGGATTATATACTGGGGGTTGTGCCCCCCAGACCCCCCCCCTAATTTAATAAAACTCAGGATCATCGTAGTGCAGTCCACGCATCGTGTTTACCCCCCCACGAGCCATCCCCTATAAATGTACTCCAAAAACGTGAAACATTTTGGAACACGGATGAAACCGTACATCTTATCGGATGGGCCGCTCGTCTACATATTTATCAATTATATTATAGTACGAATAGATCTCAGTAACAGATCACTGATCGAGAATTTGGGATACCCACGTCTCATGATAGCTATAACCTGTAGAAGGAGAGATGAATTATGAGTCAGTACCAGAGAAATAACCTTAATTTGATACATATTGGTAGAAATTCTAAACATAAATATGAATTTTGAATAAAATAATGATAAGTAGCATTTATTTCTTGAAAAAAAAAATAATTTTGAAAAAGCCTCCAAAACCCGGATTTTTTCAAATTTCACTTGAAAAAGCACCCTAAAACCCTGGAATAAAACCTGTTTTTTTTAGAGGGTTGTTTTATTTGCCCACCCTGTCTATAGGACCCTCAGGTTAATTCACATCAAGCTCATATTTTTATACTGCATATAGTTGCTCAGTGGTAAAATCATCCAGGTCATAACAGTCAAGAGAACCATAGCTCTTCAGCTTCTTCTTGAATGTTGCAATGTTTTCTAGTTTTCCGATGTTAAGTGGGAGGGTGTTATAAAACACGATCTGGGCGTAATCATCAGCAACACCCTGGACAATAGGGACCATATAAGTACAATAGTAAAGAAGGCTAAAGTATGCGAAACATTGCCAGTTTCCACAAATCTCTGGTTCACCCACTACTGGAATATTGTGTCCAAGCTTGGAGGCCTTACAATCAACAAGAAGTGAGCTTAAGAACATAAGAACATAAGAAAAGAAGGAGACTGCAAAAGACCATTCATGGCCTACACTTGGCAGCTCCTGTTCCATTCAACACACAAAAGATTTCTTACCAGAGAAAAGTCATCAACATTGTCACCCTTTACAGGAGTTCGTCAGATCTAATCTACAATATACATAAAATGCATCCAGAGGATTATGTCCATTCATGCAACCGCAAAATATAATCTTCCCACTCCTTAGAAAAATATATACATATGTACATAAAAAAAAGTCAGTCCCATCTAGCAGCTTCATCCATATATTTATCTAATCTATTCTTAAAACTACCCAGAGAGGAGGCTTCTATCACATGCCTAGTGAGCCTATTCCATTCATCTACCACACGATTTGTAAACCAATTCCTCCCAATCTCCTTCCTAAACCTATACTTATCAAGCTTAAACCCATTGCTACGTGTCCTGTCATGTTCACTAAGTATAAGAACCTTACCCAGATCCCCTTTATTATATCCTTTTACCCATTTGAAGACTTCAATCAATTCCCCTCTGACTCTTCTCCTTTCCAATGTATGTAGATTTAGTTTTCTGAGCCTTTCACCATAAGGTAAGTTCCTTAGCCCACCAATCATCTTTGTCATCCTTCTCTGCACAGACTCAAGCAAATCAATATCCTTCCTATAATATGGTGACCAAAATTGTACTGCATAGTCTAGATGAGGCCTAACTAGCGCCAGATACAGTTTTAGAATGACTTCAGCACTCTTATTGCTTACACTCCTCCTAATGAATCCCAATATCCTATTAGCTTTATTCTTAGCATTTAGACATTGCTTTCTAGGACGAAGGTCTGAACTTACCAAAATACCCAAGTCTCTCTCACAATCAGTCCTCCCTAAAATTCTGCCATTTAATTTATAACTATTCAATGGATTATTTCTACCTATACTAAGTACACTACATTTGTCTATGTTAAACTTCATTTGCCATTTCTCGGCCCAATTGGACAGAATGGTCAATTCCTCCTGCATTACAACAGCATCAGAATCAGCCCTAATGGCCCTACCTAGCTTAGTATCATCAGCAAATTTACTCAGGTCACTACTTATACCTATGTCAAGATCATTAATATAAATTAAGAATAGCAAGGGACCCAAAACAGATCCTTGAGGAACTCCACTGCTAACACACCCCCACTCAGATTTAACTCCATCTATACTAACTCTTTGCTGTCTGTCACCAAGCCATGACTGAATCCACCTAAATATACTGCCATCGATCCCGTGTGCTTTAACTTTGCTCAGAAGTCGTAAGTGTGGCACTCGATCAAAAGCCTTACTAAAGTCCAAGTATAAAATATCATAGTTTTCATCATTATCTGCTGCTTCATACACCTTACTATAAAAAGACAGCAAATTAGTCAGACAGGATTTACCCTTACTAAAGCCATGCTGTGATTCTTTTATCAACTTATGCTTATCCAAGTGATCTCTAATATTCCTTGCTATAATAGATTCCATCATTTTCCCTACCACTGATGTCAAACTTACTGGTCTGTAATTAGACATATTTGTTTTATCCCCTTTCTTAAATATAGGTATCACATTGGCTTTCTTCCATGCCACTGGCACAATGCCACTCTCCAATGATTTTCTAAAGATGCATGCTAGGGGCTCACTTAACACATCCTCACATTCTTTCAAAATTCTAGGAAAGAGCTCATCAGGACCGGGTGCTTTACTACTTTTGATTTTATCAATTTCCTTTGTCACTATCTCCTTTGTGATCAAGATATCCTTTAATTTCTCTTCATCATTACCCCGAAAGATCATTGACACTTCACGTATATTTAGAGTATCCTCCTGTGTAAATACTGAGAGAAAAAAGTCATTTAGCATTCCAGCCATTGAGTCCCTATCACTCACTAATTCTCCATTGGAATCTATAAGTGGGCCTATTTTATCTCTAACCTTAGTTTTGTATAATTGATAAAAACTTTTAGGATCTTCCTTTGCCCTATTTGCCACTTTAATTTCATAATTTCTCCTTGCTACTCTAACTAACTTTTTAACATCTCTTGCTAGTTCATTATATCTCTGCCTTAAGTGATCCTCTCCATTTTTTATTTTCCTATAAATGCCCTTTTTAATGCCAATATAATGCTTAATTTTATCTGTCATCCATTTTGGGTCATTATTTTTAGTCCTAATCTCCTTATATGGAATGTTAATCATCTGACCTGTAATTAATTGCTCAATTATTCTTTCATACTCCTCTTCAATTGTAATCTCTTCCTCCTGGTGATTATTGTCTCCACTAACTGATATCATTGAATCTATTCCTGAATTGATTTCATTGCCTGGTTTCTGTACAACTGCCTCCAGGTAAGTCCTGAGCCCATTATAATTTGCTCTTCTAAAGTCAGGAATTTTAACATTGTTCATGCTACTATCAATACCATTCCATTTCATCTTGAATCTAATTTCACAATGGTCACTATTACCCAAATTTCCTCCAATCTCAGTATCCTTAATAACTTCTTCCCTATTTGTCAGAACTAAATCCAGTATATTATTACCTCTAGTGGGTTCGTTAATAATCTGCCTCAGAAAATTATCTTGGACAACATTCAAAAATTCCTCAGCCTCCTGATCACCCACAAGAGCTTCCCAGTCTATATTTCTGTAATTAAAATCGCCCATTATACACACATGCTTACTTCTACATGCCCGTTCAATCTCCTGCCAAAGAAGATTTGAAGCTTCCTTACTAAGATTTGGTGGTCTGTATAATAATCCTAAGACAAGCTTGTTTTTACCTTCCTTTACATTTAGCCATAATGACTCTGTGTTATCATCTAATTTAATTGTACTGTTTACACAACACTGGAGATTATCTTTAATATAAATAATAACCCCTCCTCCTCTCTTCCTATTCCTGTCTGTATGGAACATGTTAAAGCCCTCAATCTCAACCTCAGGTTTAAAGTGATTACCTGCCAAATCAAGCCATGACTCTGTTATCGCAATTATATCAAAATTCTCTTCACTTGCTAACGCTCTTAAGAGATCTATCTTATTCCTTATACTCCGACTATTTGTGTAGTATATTTTTAAGGTTTTTTTATTATTCCCATCTTCATTGCATTGTGCTTTTTTATTCCTAGTTATCTGCTCATTCACTTGTGCATTAGTCCCCCTATAATGCATCAGTATGCCCTCTCCCCTAGCTATTCCTCTATCACTGCATCCCTTCCATTTCCTACACCTGCCCTCTATTCCTGTTTTTCCCTTACCTCTAACAGCTTTTAGTTTCCCACCCGTAAGGACCTAATCACACTATCCAGCTCCCCCCATAGAACCTCAACACCTGCCCGACTAAGATGGACCCCATCCATCGCATACAACCTCCTATTCCCGTAAAACCCTCCCCAGACATCTACAAACACCAATCCTAGCTCCTCACACAGTCCTTTCACAAATTCATTCAAACCAATTGCACGCGACAACCATTCTACCCCCACATCCAATCTCGGAAGCACACCAGAAACAACACCTTTTACCCTGCTTTTACTCATCCTTTCAACTAACCTTTTATACTGCTCACGTAACTCACATGTACCCACCTTCTTTACATCATTCACTCCCACATGCGTAATCACAACTGCATCCCTCTCACACCCAGAAACCAGCCTATCATACCTCTCACAAACATCACTTACACCAGCACCCGGCAGACAAACTCTCATTCCCTTCCACTTGCTATCACTCAACTTCCTATCTAAATACCTAATCTGAGAGTCACCCATCACTAGCACCTCAGTCATTCTCCTATTCTTTCTTGGCCTAACATTACCCTCCCTCCTGTTCTCAGTCACGCTACCACCCATCCTGCTTTCATCCACAATCACACCAGGCAAATCACTTTCACACTCTTCCTCTCTCAGGACATTGAATCTGTTAGTCAACCTAACAGGTTCTATGTCCCTCTCATTCACACACCTAACCTGTCCTAACTTATCTATCCTATCCATTTTCACCCACCATTCATCATCACTCACAACTTCCACACTGTTCCCAGTCCTAGCCCTCTCTTCCACCCTCTTAGCACTAATCTCACCCTTCAATCGCACACTTGCATCTCTTCTCACCTCAAACACCAAATCATTCAACCTCTTACATTCCCCACTCAACCTCCTAACCTCCCCTTCCAGAAAACACACACGGCATTCAGTTACATTCACTCTCCTTTCAACTCCACATGCATCACACACCACATACACACTACTTTCAAACGGCATGCTCTCACCATCTATACAAAAAGCCATACTCTCAGAAATTTACTAATGAAAAAGTTAACACTCACCCCCAAAAAAATTCTTGCTCAGGATTGCTGCCAGTTATCTTCCCCAAAAGTATTAATCACTAATGTATTTATTATACAGTGATTGATGTATTAAATAAATACAAGAAAAATTACACACCCAAATCAGTATTATATCCCAATCTTACAATGAGTATCAGGAGCTCCTGTAAGACAACCTTCCAGAACAAAGCCAGACAGCCAACTTGTTGGAGGGTGTGCAGAGGAAGCTGACCAAGATGATCCCAGCCATATCCATGTGCCCATATGAAGATAGACTGAGGATAAGGGGACTAATGTCTCAAAATGCGAAGGCTTAGGAGTGACTTTATTGAAGTCCACAAAATTGTACATGGCATTGAAGGGCTGAAGATTGAATACTTCTTTATTATGAACAGAGGACCGAATAGGACCGACAAGAAAACTACAATCCTCTGGATGTAGTTTTCTTGGGAGTTTGTGTGCCTTAAGTTTTGTATATATTAATATTGTTTGTATATATCTATAGCTGCATGATTTAGTTCTTGACAAGCCTTGATTGGTGATACCCTTATTTCTGGACGCAATCCTCTGGATGTAGTTTTCCTGGGAGTTTGGGTAGCTTAAAAAAGAGGCCGTTTGACTTGGATGACCTATGATGAGCCCTTGTGGCTTTTGTCATCTGTTATATTATATTGTGGGGGACTTTGATTTTGTCTTCCCCTGGCGATGGTGCTTTTTGTGGGTGGGTTTTGACGGATGCAGATGACCTTTGATAGGCCCTTGTGGCTTTTGTCATCCGTGAAATTATGTTATGACTTTGCGGGGTATTCTGGACTCATTCCTGTGGCTGCAGTTTTTTATTATTGTATATTACGATTGATTTGGATTTGGATGACTCTTGATGATGATGCTTTTAGTTTTTGACACATTCCTGTATATGGTTTGAATTGTATATTGTAGATGCATGATCTGACACAATCCTATGGATGCATTTTGTGGGTGGGTTTTGACAGATGTGGATGACCTTTGATAGGCCCTTGTGGCTTTTGTCATCTGTGAAATTATGTTATGTTTAGGATGGATCCTAGAAGTGGTAAATAATTATAGATACTTGACAGTCTGTAATCAGAAGGATATATTTGAGAAGCATAAGAGACAAAATGAGGTAAATATGCAAAAAATGACTGGCATGCTGAGGAACATGGCAACTAAACAAGCAAATAAGTATAAAATGATAAGAGAACTGTGGAAAAGGATAGCAGTTCCAAGAAGCCTGTATGGCTATGAAGTCTTTAAAGTGACAAAGGCAGAATTGGAGAGAATGAAAAAGATCTAAAACAAAGTGGCAAGAATAGCACTAGGGGCCAATCCCTATGTAACAGTAGAGGCACTGAGAGGCAAAATGGGCTAGAGTAGGTATGAAGAGAGGGTAGCAAGGATGAAAGCAAACTATAAGTTGAGACTGCAAAGGATATGAATAGAGACCTGGGCAGGCTATGTGTATGCTGCCTATGATAGGACTGAGTGGCACAAAGAGGTAATGAGAGTGGATACGAAGTATGAATTAGAAGCAATCTATGAGGGTCAGTCAATAAGTTTTGCAAATCGCTAGGGCAAAACAAAGGAAGGTAGATGGCTGTTTGTGGGGGTGTTAGGACAAGTTATGACAAGTCAGGACCTGTAGCCGCACGCTCCTGCCTCATCTATTTAAGAAGCAGTAGCTGATCGCAGATCATCAGTCACAAATTTTTCAACCATGGAGAAGGTTGAGCACCGCATAGTGATCAAGTCTTTGACCAAGGAAGGCAAGAATGCAAAAGAGATCCATGAATGCATGGTTGCAGAGTACACCAACACCGCCCCTTCCTATGCAACCATTGCTCGCCCGAATAGGGAGTTCCGCCATGGTCGTGAGTCCCTTGAAGATGCCCCTCATCCAGGACACCCGTCAGATGTGACCAACGAGGATAATGTGGCCCGTGTGGAAAGGATGATCCTCGAAAATCGACAGTGAAAGGTCGAAAAAATCGAGCGAGAACTTGGAATAACACATGGAAGTGTTATCAACATCATTGACGACAATTTGGCCATGACCAAGGTCTCTGCCCGTTGGATCCCTAGAAACCTCATGCCCCATGATCGACTTCAACGTCGTCAAAGTCCACAAGGCCAGAGTTGCACAAGCTGCCCTGCGTGAGTGTGGATTCGAGGAGCTCAACCATCCCCGCTACAGTCCAGATCTGACTACGTCTTATTCTGCCAGCTCAAGGCTGCACTTTGTGGTTGCTGGTTTGGGGATGATGAAGATGTCCAGGAGTGGATTGAACAGCAGTCAGGAGATTTCTGGTTGATTTGAATTCGAAGCCTCAGGGACAAGTGGCGCAAGTGCATTGAAGTCGAGGGTAGTTATATTAAAAAATAATAAAACACTTTTCCTCATATCTCATTTCCTTCTATCTGAATTGCAAAACCTTATTGACCGTCCCTCGTATATAGAGGACAGAGCAAAAGGAAAGCTGAAACAAAAAATATTAGATGTAGGAGAAAGGTTCTGGAGAAGAGGAATAAATGGCAAGAGAAGTCTGAACGTATACAGAGGCAAAAGAGAGCCTTGCATTGAGAATATTTATGATGGAAGTTTTGCAAGCCAGCTACTATTCAAGGTACGGACTGGATCCTTGGAGGTGAAGGGGTGAACATATAGACGGAATAGAGGAGAGGACAGATGCGAATGTTCTATAGAACATTTGATTGTGTAGTGTATAGGCCACAGTCTTGAGAGGGATAAATTGAAAGAAGAATTGGTGATAGAGCTGGGAAGAGAAAAGTGGGAGGAGGTAGAGAGAAGGGAGGATTATAGACTGAGTGTGGTGCTAGAATTTGAGTGTTGAAAAAAAGATATAGATGATAAGAGAATAAGAATAGTAATAGCAACAAAGAAATCTTTGCAGTGCTAATAAATTATTTCTCCTCTCCACAGAAAATAAATGCCATATCCCGATACAAAGGGTGGCTCAACAACCTGAACACGTTTTTATTACACTTTGGCCACCTGCACCATAGCTTACAATACTTAGCATTTGACCCAAAGTATAAGTGTGAATGGCACACCACAGGTTTTTGGTTATATCGGAAGGGTTATAATCCTAATAGAACACCTTTATTATTATTATTTTGGTACAGCACAAAAATTGAACGATTACCATCAGGGTATGCGCCAATGGGCACTAAACACGCACCATTCGTATAGTGCACATTATTCACTGGCTTGACTTGCCTATCATTAACACTTAGAGCACTCATATCGGGAAATGACGTGGCACTACTTTCAATTGGCTCACTGTTATTTACATTAAAGCACTGTGCATTGTAAAATGGCATTAACTCATCAGCCAGTTTCCCTAATTGGGAAGAGATCACTCTACACCCACTCGGTACTGGAGATAAAGTGACATGCCCAGTTCAGAGACTGGATTGTAATTTATAGTGACTCACAAAGCACCCTGAGTGCTCTCGGTGCATTGGAATCTCTGCATTGCCTAGTTTACGATATTTGTGATGGCATGGTTTTGACGAGCAGGCCTTGACATGTTGGAATCGCAGAGAATGAGCGCGCCGACAAAGGTCCCAAAGAATGTAAGGACTGCACGACCAGACCAGACCCGCCCAGCCCAACCTTTTGCTCTTCCGCACACCAATTACATGACAGGAATATAGGTAGCTCTCCGGGCGGCTTGCCAAAGAAGATGTGAGATGGTTGATGGGAACTTAAAGTTACGTGCCATTGCCCCATGACTGTTCCCATAGGCCTACTACCCCCAATGCCGAGATGGCTTCAGGTTGTTTTCTGTCATCCTCCCGAATTGGACACTCTTGCGTGCTACATCACCATTTGAGGGAGTGCTCGCCTGTACCATATTTTGACAACTGCATTGTCCCCCAGACTGTAATCATCAAGCTATGCAGACCCACATACAGTCATCCCATAAATAGGGATGACTGTACCATTTGAGACTGTTCATGTTGAATACCAGCAGCACAGTTCTCATAAGCATCAGAGCAATCGCAACCCAGTGTACAGGGTGACCTCCCCCAAAAATGGGTCCCCACTTTTGATAGGCCTCATTTCTCAATTTCTGTAAGGATTGAATGAAACTTTGGTGATAGTTTATTGTGTTTAAAAACATCATATCAAAACATGAGAGCCTTTGGACTTTTCTTCTTTATTCTAGAGCACGTATTTGAGATGACCTCTATTTAGCTCTGTGCATTTCTTGAGGCGCAGCACAAAGTTTTCCATGATATCCTTACAAACCGACCGACTAATGGCTCTGATCTCCTCCCTGATGGGTTCCTTGAGTTCCGTGATAGTCTTGGGTCTCCCTGCGCACACTCTCTTTAAGGTAGCCCCAGAGAAAGAAATATAGGGGGCTAAGGTCTTGGCTGTGAGGTGCCCACTCAAAATCAGTTTTGAGACTAATCACACAGCCACCAAAGTTCTCTTGAGCCAATCTTGGGACATGTTTGAGGTGTGAGAGCTTGCTCCATCTTACTGGAACCAGAACTTTCCCATAAGTGACGGAAACAGGGTCTGCAGCTCCCTCTTGAAGGTTTTGAGGACCTCAACATACCGCTCCTTAGTGACTGTCACTGTCGCACCAGATTCCTCAAAGAAAAATGGTCCGATACTGCCTCTAGCTGAGATTGCAGTCCATACTGTCCACTTAGGGGAGTGTAGGGGCTTGGTGGCTACCTCATTTGGTCTGGAGGTCACCCATCTTTCAGTTTACCTTTCCTTCAAGATGGAAGTGAGCTTCATCTGAGTGAGGTCCAAAAGAGGTTAAGGAAAGTTAGCGTCTCCTTAATCTTCTCCAGTATCTTGACTGCCCTAGCCTTTCTCTACTCATTGTCTGAAGCTGTAAGGGTCTGCTTCATCTGTATTCTGTATGGGTAGGCCTTTACATCCATTACTAGCACTCTCCTGCAAGTCTCACAGGATATACTGAGGGACCGACAGTGTGTTTTGGACTCTGCTGAACTGACTCTCTCACGCTCTCAACCAGCTCAGGTGTATGCTTCCTGGGCCATCTTGAATGGCTTCGATGGTTGTCACTGACTGCATTAAGGTTCTCCACTGTCCCATAGTTCTCAAAGTGGTCCACCCAGTCCTGAATTCTGCTCTTGGAGGAGGCTTTTTCACATTCGAACTGATGCACAAAAGTGTCCTGCACTTTCTTGAATGTGCCTGTCTTGCTGTAATGTTTGATGCAGTATATTTTTTGCTCTTGGAGGAGGCTTTTTCACATTCGAACTGATGCACAAAAGTGTCCTGCACTTTCTTGAATGTGCCTGTCTTGCTGTAATGTTTGATGCAGTATATTTTTTGCTGGAGCTCCCATTGAGATCTAGTTGTGTTCATAGGCGTTGCTTCTGTCATGTCCTGCAAAGTAAAGGTGATTAGTGAATGAATGAAGGATATATCACAAAAAGTGTCTGCAGGCCCGTTTTTGGGGAGGTCACCCTGTATAATGCTTCTTCAGTACCAGAGTTTTCAGCATGGAACACAGGTTCACTCTTAACTTCAACACTAGACAGTGGTGTTTAAGTATTTGTGCCTATTTTGGCAGCAAAAATACTCATGTTTTCATAAGTACTTGCACAAAACCAGAAGTATGAATGCCATTACTGAATCCAGTAGCTTCATATCTTGCTTTGTAAATTTTGAAATAAACATTCAAATTCAATCACAAATTTGGTAATGCTTACATCATTAAACCATCTAAAATTGTACAATTGATGCAAACTGCTGGCACCCTCTATCCGCAAGAAACGGACTATAAAGTTTATCCAGCAAGGTTTTAATAGTCATTTTTTTTCAATTTCTAAAGATAATGCTCTAGTCCATCCAAGATAGTGATAAATAAATAGCAAAAGCTTGCTTATTCTTTGGAAGCTCTGTTGTGTTCTTTTTCCATTTCTCATAAATTGAATCATTTTCAAGTTTAGTAGGCCATTTCATGGAATAAGATGTCATGTTTTTCATACACTTTGCTACCAGTGTTAGATGAACAACTGCATTTAGTCACTGCTTGTATTAAACTGCTTATCAGCACTAGTCCTGATGCACAGGTCAGCCATGGTGCTGCTGCCATCACCTGGTGTTTGTAACATTACAGCAATGTGTACAATCAAGATGTGGGCAAGTGCACCTAGCCAACAGTGCATACTAACACTTGATCAATTTATTCAAAATCTTAAAGTAATAGAGTCAGGCTAGTAGCCAATAAATTTTAACTTTGTCTCTGCTACTTGAGTAAATGTTGTAACTAACTAGTTTTGGTGCGCTGATTCCAAATATGTGCTTAGATTTATCCTGACATGTAAGGTTCCTGAGTTACGCAACTAGGCTATATGGCTCACTTTGTCACCTTGGATCAATTAATGATATAATTATTACAAGTTTGAGAAGAATGAGACGTTTCTGGACAAAGGTTTGGAATTGGGGCACCCTATTTGGCATTATGTACGTCCTTTTGCAGACCCAGACAAGATATGTATTACATATAAAAGAAGTAGTACTCACCTAACTATAAATTTCTTAAAAAACGTTTGAGACTCTTGCTCTTGCAATGTGGATATATGATCCTCTCATTGTAAGAATCAGCAGTAGTCACCCATCATGTTTTCGTTGAAGCAGCCTTGATACTTGCTTTCTATCATTGTGATATCTCAGTTGAACCTTTCCCCATGTTTGTCACTAATATCACCCATATTAGATGGAAAGAAATCTAGATGCAGATGCAAGAAATGCATCTTAAGAGACATCCGACACCCCATTCATTGATAGGCCTTTAGCATATTGTCCACTAGTTCTTCATAGTTTTCAGCCCTATGATTACCAAGGAAGTTCTGCACTACATGGACAAATGAATCCCATGCTGCCAACTCAAGTGTAGTTAGTTTATTTCTGAACTCCCTGTCCTGTATCAATTTTCTGATCTCGGCCCTACAAAAATGCAAGTTTTAAGTTTAGCATTGGTTTTCTTTGCACCAAATTTCTCTTTTGAGATACTGGAATTCATCGGAATCATGGGCCATTTCTTTAACAAAATTTGTGATAAGGCCAAGTTTGATATGAAGTGGTGGAAGGTAGATCTTCTGTGGATGTACCAAAGGCATGTGCTTCACATTGTATCGGCCAACTGACAATATAATGATTCCTGTTATCACAGCTGTTCCATAGGCATAAGAATCACATATTCTTTATAGCTTAGCTGCAGTCCAAGAAGTAAAGAAATTACCTTTAGATCACCACAGATATTCCACTTATGATGCAAGTAATGAACACCTTCCAAATTAAATTTCATTGAGTCGTATGTCTATATCATCCCAACAATAAGTGCTACAGGAATTGAAGGTTTTTGTTACCATTGTGTAGCAACACAGCTTTGAGGCTAGTAGTGCTTGCATCAATCAATAGTCTCCATTCATCAGTTAAATGCTTGTTTCTTAGCTGATTCATGAGGCCATTAACATCAGTACAGAAACAAGCACGACCTTCTTCTTTATAGAAGGCAACTAAGGCCTCATGGAGTTTATGAAAAGTAGATATTTTTGCACTGCCCTCTAGAAGATTCCATTGCTGTAGTCTGGAGCCCAACAGTTCTGTATTCTCCTTTGACAATGCCAAATCCCTCACCAAATCATTCAATCTTTCTTGATTTATCAACTGGATCTTCTTTTCCTTAGAATCACCCTCATTGTAGCAGAATGGCCCTTTTTATCATCCCACACCTGACACCACTTTTGTTGTGGTATACCTTGTGGAACGTGAAGTAGGCTTTGATCTAAGAGTGCTAATTTTGTTGTTTTTAAGAAGAGCCGCTTCAAACACATAAGGATATAGAGAAATGCACAGGAATTCCCCAAATAAACTTATATTTTAAATTTAACAAGTTACTACACAAAAACAAAACATGAACCACAAAAATACTTTGAATATTATAATACACAATAATTACTTCAATTAATTTGACCTTCTAAAATTGGCTAAATTTGATATGCACTTCAATATACACGAATTAGGCTAATTGTCTCTACTGGAGTTTAAATATCTTGGTTGCTCTGGTGGCTGGTTTGAGTTTGACCTTGAACTCAATGAGCCCCAGACAACACAGGAATCTGGTAGGTCCTTTGACGCGTGCTTTGACCAGATTGTTAGAGGTGATTGAGATCACAAGGTACTTTGGCGAGTGTAGCAGATGGGGTTCCACACGGTATTCAATGGGAGGGGGGGGGGGTTTCTTCAAGGTTGAGAACAATCACGGTGCTTTAGGAGGCACCAGGATAGGCGGGATCTCTCTGGCGAGAGTAAGTTGAACTTGGTTCTTAAACCAAGTTAACTTAGAATTCGGTGTGACCACCGGGTAACAGGCTTGAGGGGGAGCTTTTCTCCTTCGTTACGTAATTCCTCATGGGCGAGGACTGTACTCGGGAAGGGGGGGTCTTCTTCAAGGGCGAAGATAGAGAAGGGGGGGGTTTCTCTGACGAGAATAAGTTGAACTTGAACAAGTTAACTTAAAGGTCGGTTTGGTAACCAGGAACTAGCTCGAGGATGAGCTTCTTCTTAGTTCCAGTCTTCCTCAAGAGTGAGGATAATGGAGGGGGGGGTTTCTCTGATGAGAATAAGTTGAACTTGGTTCCTCAACCAAGTTAACTTATGAGTTTGGTTTGGCCACCGGGTAACGGGCTTGAGGTGGAGCCTTTTTCCTCTTCTTTTCATGATTCCTCAAGGGCGAGGAATTTTCCTGGCTTTTATGATGCACCTGGATAGGAGGAGTCTCTGACGAGAGTAAGTTGAACTTGAACAAGTTAACTTAACATTCGGTTTGATAACCAGGGACTAGGTCGAGGATGTGCTGCTTCTTAGCCCCTTAGGTAGCCCTGCCTCTCTTGCAAGGGACATCGTAGTCTGGCGACTCACGTAATCTACCTGTCCAGTCTCGGTAGCCTGGATACTGACATATTCTACCATGTTTTTCCTGAGTGTTTCTTATTTATACCTTGTCACCCCAATGGGGTAGGGGGAGGAGAGAGGGGTGGGGCTTGTGGACGGGCCGAGGAGGGTTCTTATTCCAACGGTTTTTCTCACCAAGTCTTACCTCGGCTCCCGTTGGACTTCGAGCTTGAGAGGAACGTGTCTCCAATTTCTTATTTGAGGTGAAATTGAATATACTCTCGTAGGGGACATCTTGCAGTTTACAACCTTTCGGCTTTTCATAGCGATGAGTGGCGAGGCTCTGTGGTTACGAGTTTGACCCTCATTGCCTGGCCCGGATGTTCTTGCGGTTACCGTCCCGTGTCTCCACTGAGAGAGCACGGGGGAGTGATTCCCCTACACATACATTTCATCATCATTGTTATCCTCCTCTTCAGGCGATGAATCATCTTCTTTAACTGCACTAGCTGATGGAGGAACTGGGATTGACATCTCCATATTATGGGGGACTGGTTTTATAGCTGACTTACAATCTTGACTTGTTTTTATTTGAGAATCCCCGTAATATTTGTCATACAAAAGTAGCAATCAAAAACATGATTTGTTGGCTCACACCACACCATTGGTACAGCAAAAGGCATACCCTTCCGTTTGCCATTTAACCACTGTGTGAGCCCCGTATAACACACAGTACAAGATTTGTGAGGTGCCCAGGGCTTCTCTTGGTCACCAAGTTTACAACCAAAATAATAATTGTATGCAGTTTTCACTCTTTTAGCTAAATTTTCCGCTGTTGCTTGGAGTATATCTTCCACAGATATAACAAAAGTTATCTGGGCTATTTGTATATCTTCGCCGATTCATGTTTACAACTTAGTTTGTATATATACTGTTATATACTTTTGTACAATCTTATTTCATTTACAAATTTATTGAGAGATAAATCTGTAAGAAAAATGCAATTACATGTAATCACTGTATGTAAATACCATTTCAACACCACTACTATAATGGCTAAATTTGACGACGTGATAAAGCAGGAACCAAATATACACAGCACACATCCTCTCACTCCGGTAGCTGAAGCAACACTGCCCATATGTGTAATTAAAGAGTATGTGTGTGCTAGAACAATTCTGATTACAGATTCAGAATCAGCATACTTGATTTAGTATAAATCACAAGCTAATACCCAAGTAGCAAAATCATTGTTGACTAGTTTAATTATACCTATCATAACAACCCTTTTTAATATTGGATCACATAATTTTACTTTATTTGCACATATATTAAATTAAATATCAGGTCCTTTTAATTTTATGCCTTCTTAAAGCATGAAGAGTTCAAGAAATTAGAACAAATTATTGCTTCTAATTTTTTTTATTTTTAGTCTTTTTCTCTTTCAGAAAAGTTACTTTTTTTATCTAAGCTAATTTCTAAAATCATGCACATTTTGTATAGTATGCGTAAAAATATTAGTTTTGGTAAAGCTATTATTGGAAATATATTTAAAAAGACAAATTTATCTTCATGTAGTTATGATCAATATAAGAAGTGGTCAATATTTTCCATAGCCATCTTTCAGCGTATTGCAAAACCTTGTAATGTAAAGCTCCTTCTAAGGGTATGTATTGCACTTAACTTTATTATAATTTTTTTCTTTATGGGTCATTATTTTGAGATTTTTATTAAGTGACCAGGCAATGGCTTTGCTACTAAGATTAAAATTTAAAATCTCTGAAAAAACCCCAGCCATGGTTAAATTTTTATAAATTTTCTGAACATTGCCAATTATAATAATTTTAAAAAGGAACTCTAAACTAAATTTCTCTTCAAAATATCACGTTGCTAAAATATCACTTGCAATTTGGATATAAGGAAATGAGATATGAGGAAAAGTGTTTTATTATTTTTCAATATAAATACCCCTGACTTCAATGTACTTGCGCCACTTGTCCCTGAGGCTTCGAATTTCCGACAACCAGAAATGTCCCAACTGCTGTTCAATCCACTCCTGGACGGCGATCTAGACATCTTCATCGTCCCCAAACCGGCGTCCACGCAGTGCAGCCTTGAGCTGAGGGAATAAAAAGTAGTCACTAGGGGCCAGATCTGGACTGTAGTGGGGATGTTTGAGCTCCTCAAATCCGCACTCACGCAGGGCAGCTTGTGCAACTCTGGCCTTGTGGACTTTGACGACGTTGGAGTCGATCATGGGGTGTGAGGTTTCTAGGGATCCAACGGGCAGAGACCTTGGTCATGGCCAAATTGTCGTGGATGATGTTGATAACACTTCCATGTGATTATTCCAAGTTCTCGGTCGATTTCTTTGACCTTCCTCCATCGATTTTCGAGGATCATCCTCTCCACACGGGCAACATTGTCCTCGTTGGTCATGTCTGATGAGCGTCCTGGACGGGGGTCATCTTCAAGGGACCCTCAACCATGACGGAACTCCCTATTCCAGCGAGCAATGGTTGCATAGGAAGGGGCATGGATCATGCGTTCATGGATCTCTTTTGCATTCTTGCCTTCCTTGGTCAAAAATTTGATCACTGTACGGTTCTCAACCTTCTCCATTGTTGGAAAATTTGTGACTGACGATCTGCGATCAGCTACTGCTTCTTAAATAGATGAGGTAGGAGCGTGCGGCTGCAGGTCCTAACTTGTCCTAACGCCCCCACAAACAGCCATTTCCCTTCCTCTGTTTTGCCCTACCGATTCGCAAAACTTATTGACTGCCCCTTGTATAGAAGATAGATAAAAATAAATTTTCTGAACTTCACTATTTGTAATTATTTAGGTTTTAAAAAATTCACAAAATTTTGATACTTATATTTATTTCTGAACTTCACCATTTTTTTTCTTGATATTATAAAAGAATTATTAGAAATAACTTTGATAAAAAAAAACTTCATTTGTCCACTAAGGAAAAATCTTTTTTCTCCCATCTTCAAAAATCCTGTTATACAATTATAGAGTTAGTGATGATGATCATAATTCATCTACAGAGGGTAACCGAATAATTATTAGTCATGAAAAATGGACATAACCTATACCTAGAAGATACAAGGGTAAAGAAATCCTATAGTCAAGAATAGATCAAAGTTTTATTATATGGGTGACATTTTATTTAGATAATTTATTCTAGCATATTTAAAACCATTAAGTTACAGATTGATAAAGTGGTAAATAATTTAATAGGCCTACCATATATTTCTGATAATTATATTTCATACATCGTTCATTCATGTATAAATTTCATGAGTCACAACTAAATATTTGAAAATGTTTTGTTTGAATCATGACTAATTAATTTAACTTTTGCATAATGAATATATATTTATGCATAGATATAATATTAGTGCTAATGTTTGTTTAAAAATTTAGTGCTACTTAATTTTCATGTCTCAGTCGAATTAGTCATGTTTTTCAGTTTTCCAGTTACACATTTGTAACACTATTTATCATAGATTATATTTGTGAACACTCTTATATTTTGTGGTTATTTCTTATTGCAAATATAATTGAAGGACAAAACCATGTAACAGAACAACTGTATGATTCCATATCAAATTTGCAATATTACTTGTAAAGATAAAATAGGCCTTCCTACTTAATCAGAAAGTGAATAGGTGTTGTTTTGTGCTATTATTTATCATTAATTTTTCTTTTAGTGCTTTAGTTGAGTAGGTAAATTTCTTAATAAAATGGAAAAGACTAATTAATTTAACTTTTATATAATAAAAATTTATGCAGAGATGCAATATTAGTATGAATGTTTGTTTCTTGTGAATTTTTGCAAGATCGTTGATTCTGCATATGTGCGAGGGGAGCCTTTTCTCGCCTAATGTGGCTGGAGGAGGGCATCCTGCAGGGAAGTGTCATCAGTATCACACTGCCCTGAGCATCAATGGTATCACCTCATTGGTGAAAGAAGATGTTCTCACTACACTCTTTCTGTACATGACATTTCAATCTGTTTTGGTGTGGCCCACATGCCAACTCTGGAGCATTGACTCACACAGGCATTGAATTGCACCTCTTGATATGCTGAAGCGGACAGGTTTTGGTTTTCCTTGGACAAGACTAAGGTGGTCCACTTCTGCCACCAACCATGGCTCTACCCTAACCAGGTCTTGTTCCTAAATGGGGTTTGCCTGGAAATGGTGATTTTGTACCATTTCCTTATTCTTATTTTCAATCAATGCCTCACCTGGGAGGCTCATGTTTGCAGCCTTAGGGTCTCTTGTACCCCCGCCATGGACATTCTTCATTTCATTATATTCAGCACCTGGGGTTGCTAATAGGGCTACTGCCTTACTTTTCTACTGATCCTTTGTTAGTTTGAACCTTGTTTACATAAGTGAGTTTTACACATCCACACCCAGGTATGTATTGCGGAAACTGGACTCAATCTGCCACACCGGTCTCCATCTTGTGACTGGTTCCTTCCGCATACTCCCCATTTTGAGCCTACTTATTGATGCCGGTTGCTCTGCACATTGCATTATATGGCTGCCATGGTGATGGGACTCAGTGCCCCATCTTAGCTTCTTCTCCTTCTTGCTGACATCCTGTGTTTTCACCCTACTTCCTCACTTTCCCTACAACCTCTCCCACAACTTTCTCACTTTCCCTACAACCTCCCACAACTTTGTCTGGTAATCCTCTAAATTCACATGGTAGACTCTGACCAGCCTCCTCTCACCCAACCAACAGGATCAGGGCTGAGGAGGGAGGAGAAATAGCCCCCTCATCCCTGAGCTCCAGTTTGGGATGGTTGATTTTAACAACCTTCTTCATCCCCACCCACACCTTCCTCACATACCTTTTCTCTCCTATTCACAGTCAATCGATTTTACAGCTGTCCCTAAGGTGGAGCCACCATGCCAATGGGCTGCCAGGTCACTAGGGATGAGTGGCCTCAAATGGTGGCAGCTGGCTTTGCCGGCCTTGTACCCACCCCTCACAGAGTGGGCTACTGTGTGGGGTAATGAGCGTTTGCATCCTGTTGACATAATAGGGTCACCATGCCCACTAATGAGAACTCTTTAATCACCCCATCAACTCTCCATTTACCATTGTTAGAGCTGCCTTTGGGCAGCTTAATGGGAAAATTGGAGCCTCCCCTCCCATGCTTTCAGAGGGGACCCTCCAAACTTCTACCGGAGAGGAGGCTTACTCCTCTCCCATGTCTACTGATACATGGGAGTCGCCTGGGTGACTCACTCTTTACAGTGGCAATCCCCTCTTTACTTTCTCAGGGGACTGCCCAGAAAGCACATCATTGGCCCATAATTGACCACTCCCACTCAGGTTGATAGGGCTAATCCCTTAGGTGGGTGAGGGATAACAGGGCCTGTTGGCTCGTGCCCTCTAAAGTCCTGCTGGCACAGATATCAAGATTACAGGGGGTCACTGTACGTGCCCCTCTCTCTTCCCTGATTTATGTTAGTTGGCTGGCCCAGGATAAGACAAAAGGGGGATGGCCACATGGAGGTGCCTGCCACCTGAGATAGATAGACATGGTCCCTGTGGTGACCCACCCCCAGGACGGTAGAATCTTTCATGGAGTCGAACATGGGCTTAGTGCCAAACACAGAACACAAGTCTGCCCCTGTGCAAGCTCCTCTTCAGACAGCTCAGGTCTGAGGCCTCACAAGGAGGAGAGGGAGCTATTCCCCAAGCTGGTGCCCCTGTGACAGCAGGGATCTTCTCCATCTCTGAGAAGGATTTTGCTGAGGCCAGCCCATCCAGCCTAGGGGCTCCTTCCATGTGGAGGAGAGAAGCGGGTTCACTCCTCACCCTCCTCTCTTAAAAAGAAAAGACAGAGGAATAAGAGTAAAAAGACTAAAGACTCCTCTTCCTCCGTGGGAGCCACAGGGACAAACGGGTCGGTTGCCATTTTGGCAAGCGACCAAGTAAAAATTGTCATGTCCACCCCCAGTACTCCCCTAGGCGGGTAGTCCCTGACCAAGACCAAAAGTTCAAATGCGCAGTACAAAGGGTTCATACCCATCCCCAGCTAAAACTAGGGCTTCCCTCCCTTCCCCCAGTGTGACTGTTTCCTGTATTGCGAAATAGCCACACTCCTTCACCGAGTCATTAGACTCACCGGAGGCAACTCCCCTGGGTTCCTAAAGCTGTACCCCGAAAGGAAAACAGCATTAAAGGAGCTTTGGCTCCTCAGCCCAAACTCAGTGGTAGGCTGGGTAGAACCTCTAAAAGAGGAACCCAGCATCTGATGCCACCCCCACCTGCCTAAGGTTCTGAGGTGGAGGGAGGAAAAGACTCACATGACGAGCCCAACCTCCCCTGATAAGTCTTCAAAGGCGACAGCTCCTTCAGTGCATTGTCCACCCAACAGTGCCCAGAGTTCTGCTTCTGAGAAGCATACGGCCATTCCTATGAGGGTCTTCTCTTCAAAGAGGGCCCCCCGGAAGTCCTCCAAGCTAGGCCTGGAGCGCATATTGCTTGAATGGAATTGCCACAGACTGGGAGGATCTGCGGAGGCTCATTTCTTTTCCTGTTAGCCATCTTTTTGCAGAAGACTATGTTGAGCATGTGCCCCCTGCCCACCCTCCCGATGTATAATGGTTTTGTGACCGCACCGCCAGAGGATGGGGGCTGGGCAGGAGGATGCACGATTTACACCCTGCATTGTGTCTCTGTTCTTCTCTTTGCTCTAGATACCTCTTTTCAGGCAGTAGCTGTGTAGCTGCACCTGGATAGGAGATATACTGTTATTTCGGCGCTCATTCCAACTTCAGCCGACTTTGATGCAGGGGACTTCCACCACGTTGTGGCACGATTGCTGAGGCCCTTTCTCTCTCTTGCTCCAAGATCTGAATGGTAGGCACGCCCTCTGGGGAGACTACTCAATTAATCCCAGGGGTCAAGTCCTTGCAGACCTGATTTGATGAGCTTGAGATGGGTGTCCTAAATGTGGATGAGTTTACACATCAATGCCTAAGAAGCGCTTAATTTTCCTGCTTTGATCTATCTCTGTGCTTTCTGGATGCACAGCCTGATTTTGGTTAAGGGGTAGTCAATGACTTCCATGGTATGATCACTTTCCAATTCAAATATCATTTTCTCTACCGCTACCGCCTGAGGTCACGCGTTGGTGGTGCTTGGCGCGGTGGTCCGCATTTCATTAAATGACTGATTTCTCTTTCTCAGTTGAGAAGATTAGGTCGGTAGATGATTCAGTTTGAGATCTTTTGGGCAACCTCATTACCGTGCATCTAAATACTATTCCTAAAACGTCTAGCTGTTTTGTATGCTGACCACTCTGTGGTGGTCAGCCCTAGTTTTAGGCAGCCCTCACACAAAAGCGTTATGTCTACATGTACTATAAGTGCCACCTGAACAAGTTCACTGTCGGTGAATTGCATCAAACTACTGCTAGGTTCCGGTATGTTTGGAAGCACTCCTGTGACTTCTTGGTGGGCTTACATGTCTTCATTTAATGGGAATACTGCTCTTGTAGAGGTGTGGAAGCGAGTCAAAAGAATTTGGGGCAATTGTCACAGGTTCCCCCCCCCCCCTCCCTTATCCAGGAGAATGGGACCGCAATCTCCTACCCCACACCTGTGGCAAAATCCTTTGCGACTGCTTTTTCCACATTCTCTAGCTGGGATGCTGCTCCACCAGCATTCAAAACACGTGTTGTTTCAGAAGGCTGCTACCTGGACTTTACCTCCAAAAGTGGAGAACCCTTCAATGATAGGTTTACTTTAAATGAGTTGCTTTACACTCACTGTGTGCGCAGACACCGCCAATGGTCCGTACAATGTCTCATACGCCATGCTTCGACACCTGGGTGAGCGAAGCATGGCCTTTCTGTTAGATTTATTCAGCAGCATCTGGGTAGAGGGTATCCTCCCAGACTACTGGTGAATCGCTACTGTGCTTGCTTTTTGCAAAGCAGAGAGAAATCACTTGTACTCTGACCGGTTTCCGCCCAATCTCTCTAACCTCCGGTGTGTACAAGTTGATGGAGAAATTGGTAAATGTTGATTAGCCTTTTTTCTGGACAGCGGAAGCCATCTTTCTTCTGCACAGGGTGGCTTCCGCAAGTTCCACTCCACATCAGATGATCTGCTCCGACTGGAAAATGCCTGTGAGGCCTTCCTTCATAGACAGCACTATGCCACATTGTTTTTCAATCTGGAGAATGCCTATGATACTGCAGGGCAATACGGTATCATGGAGACTCTCCACACAATGAGGGTGAGGGGATGCCTCCCAATCTTTATATTCAAATTTTTGCGAGATTGTCAATTCCACGTACGGGGGGAAGCAGCCCTCTCCAGCCCAATGGAGCAAGAAGAGGGTGTCCCACAGAGAAGTGTCCTCAATGTCACACTCTTTGCCCTGAGCATCAACGACATCACCTCGGTGCTGCCAGAAGATGTTCTTGCTACACTTTACGTGGATGACTTTTTGATCTCTTTTTGGCGAGGCCCAGATGCTAACTCTGGAGCATCGACTCCAACAGGCATTGAACCACGTCTCTCGCTATGCCTAAGCACACAGGTTTCGGTTTTCCTTGGCCAAGACTAAGGTGGTGCACTTCTGCTGCCATCCACGGCTCCACCCTGACCCAGATTTGTTTCTTAATGGGGTGCGCTTGGAAGTGGTGGAATCGCACTGTTTCCTTGGTCTTTTATTTGACCGACCCCTCACCTGGGAGGCTCATATTCGCAGCCTTGGGGTCTCTTGTACCCGCGCCATGGATATTCTCTGTTCTGTGATGTTCAGCGCTTGGGTTGCTGATAGGGCTGCTACCTTACTTTTTTATTGATCCTTTGTTCGTTTAAGCTCAACTACAGATGCGAGTTTTATGCATCCGCAGTCAAGCGTGTATTGCGGAAGGTGGATTCAATCCACCACACTGGCCTTCGCCTGGCAACCGGTGCCTTCCGCACTTCCCCCATTGAGAGCCTACTAGTTGATGCTGGGGAGATGCCACTCACTCTATGCCGTGTACAGTGCATTATTCGCCTGTACGCGCAAGCCTGGCTCCTCTCTGTCTCCAACAGCTCTCACTGCAGCCACAGCTGATTTTGATGGTGCTAATGCCACTGAGAGACGCCAGTGATACCCTAAGCCTTTTGTGTTTAGGGCCAGGAAACTCCTTCGAGAGCTAGGTATAGCTCTCGGGCTTGTGGTGCCCCCTGGTTCTGCCCAGGACGCCACCCTGGAGGGTAGCTACCACATTTGGCTATTTGTTGCCACGCCTCTGCTCCCAAAGCTTGTACAGCTCCGGGAATATTGTGTTTGACCTCTTTGGAGCACACCTCATGTCACACTGGAACTGTGCCAGTATATACGGATGGCTCCAAGTCCCAAGAGAGGGTCGGCTTCCACGCTGTATCCCTTCTGTTTGAAGTCAGCAGGGCTCTGCCAGGCGTTGCGTCTGTCTTCACGACTGAGTTGGTGGTAATACACCACTCGGTGCGGGAAATTGCACGACGTGCCCGGTTCGGGGACAGGATTGGGAACTTTAGCGACTCACAAAGGGGCCAGAGTGCTCTCAGGGCATTGGAATCTCCGCATTCCCTGGTTCGCGATATCCATGATGCGACAGTTTTGGCAAGCCGGGCGAATATAAAGATTATCTTATGCTAGGTTCCTGGACATGTAGTAATTGCTGGGAATGAGCATGGCAATGAGGTGCCAAAGAGTCCAACTACATGGCAGGAATACGGGCTGCTTGGCAAAGAAGATGGGAGACGGTCGAAGGGAACTTAAAGTTGTGTGCCATTGCGCCGCGACTGTTCCCATGCACCTACCCCCCAATGCTGAGATGGCTTCAGGTTGTTTCTGTCATCTCCCAATTGGACACACTCGCAGGACGCACCGCCATTTGCTGGAGTGCTTGCCTGCGCCCTCCTGTTAAAACTCTGTTGTCCCCCAGACTGTTTGGCACATTTTTGTTGAATGGTCCATTCTGGGCGATCTTTGCGCATGTTACCTGTCCCGGTACATGAGTGGGGTCGCTACTGCTTGTCTCTTGTACTCAGGAAGGATTCATGTACACTGACTTATGGATTTTACGACTTTTTTTAGAGGAGGCAGGAGTCCTCCCCTTTGACTGTATTTTTTTTGTAGGTTGCATGTTCCTTCGCCAGGGAGGAGATGGGCCTACCCCTGATACCCGAGTGTGCCTCCTTGCTTTGTTTGTTTGTGGGTC
Organism: Ceratothoa steindachneri; assembly: GCA_963969495.1. Taxonomy (NCBI): domain Eukaryota; kingdom Metazoa; phylum Arthropoda; class Malacostraca; order Isopoda; family Cymothoidae; genus Ceratothoa; species Ceratothoa steindachneri. Next base: position 34,686,531 of record OZ018318.1, read on the forward strand.
CTTGTCCTTTTTTAGCATTGTTATTTATTTACATATTGTTATTTTTCTTGGTTTTTTGTTACTTGTTTCTTAATATAGCCTAGTAGTAGGCTGTGTTGTGTACGGCGACTTATGCCCAAGCAGACAGTTGCCTGATGGGCTCCCAAAAAAAACAAAACAAACAAATATTTCAAAGCGCATTGCTGAGCTAACAATAGGAAACTTGCTTGTTAGTCTTTCTGCCGACCGTTGGGCAGAGTTCAGAGGTTTGTGTGTGCTCCTCGAGTATCTGTGCACATTCTTAGACCAGGCTAGCAGATCCTATCTAGAGATGACTGTTTATTTTTCCTTTGACAACTTCACAAAAACTTGGCTTCCTTAATTATCAAGCATCGGTATCTTTCCATCCCGCAGCTGCTCCTTTGTGTATGTATGTGTGTATGTGGTGTAGCCTGGTGGGATCCAGTTATTTGCTCGCCTTTCTTATGCTTTTCTAATAAATGTACAGTTATGGTATAAGTATTTCTCTATTTTTACAATGGTTTACTAATTATTACATGTGTGTATTCAATCTTAGGATTCCATAGAACCATTGAGCACCCATTTGTGGGAGTTCCTCATTGGGCCTATCTATCCTGCAATATGGGCGCCACAGGCCTACTTTCCTTGCACTCTGGGTGCCACAAATAAGTTATTTTTAACTTTATAAATTTTAATAAAGGAGTACCCCAGTAATGGTCTCATGGATGTGGGACTGGGAAACTTTTACAGTCCATTCTTAACCTTTTAAGCCAATTTGATGTTCCTATCCTCTCAAAGATATTACCAGATTCTTCTGATCTGATTCCTGCTCAATTAGTAATCTCCAGTTAGTCACTTGCTTTTGATTTATTCTGTCCATTCTTTGAGTTGTCCATGGTTTGTTCTCTTTCTTTTATCATTTTTTTCTATGATCATTAATATAGCTTAAGTATAGGCTAGTCTTTAATTTCAGTGTCTAAACTGTGTATCACGCTTTATTGCAAGTCAAATTTTTGGCTGATATTTTGAATATTAAACATTGTACAAATGTGAAACTTGGTCCACATACAAAGTTATGTTATGTATTTTGATGTGCTTTCAACTGTGTCACGCTTTATTGCAGGTGTACGGAAATGCCCCTGAAGCGACGTCTGACAGCTACACAGAAGACGCAGATTGTTGCAGGTCTTGCAGAAGGCTTATCTGTTGGAGAATTAACCCAAAAGCTTGGTCAGGATAAAAGAAGATTGAAGGCGTATGTGGAAAACCCCATCACCAAAACAAGGCAAGATAAAGGTATGAGAAGAAGTGTATCCCAACGTGACATCTGAAAAATAGGTAGATAAGTAAGAAAAGACCTCAGTAGCACAAGTGCTGCCATATTTGAAAGTGCTGGAGTTGCTCCTTTGTCCAGAATCACCCAGTGTAGGATCCTTAAAGAGACAGCCCAGAAGTGTTAAGTGCATCGCTAGACCCATCCTGAGCAAGAATCACAAAGAGAAGCATATTGATTGGGCATGGAAGTACATGAAGATCAATTTCCAAGATGTCCTCTTCACGGATGAGGCCAGAGCTACTCTGGATGGCCCTGACAGATGGGCCAAAGTTTGGGCACCTCTTGGACCCTCTTGCCTGCATCGCATTCGGCGTCAACAAGGAGGTGGTGGTTTCTTGTTTTGGGTGGGAATCATAGGAAATGAACTTGTCGGGCCTTTTTGACTTCCAGAAGGTGTCAAACTCATCAGCAACTCCTACACTGTGTTTCTGGAGGATCATTTTGCAGCATGGTTATATGATCTGCCACTCTCACATCAACAGCGATTGATTTTTATGCATGATAATGCTCCTTCACATTCAGCCAAGGCTACAATTTCGTACCTTGCAACTTTGGGAATCACAGGCTAATCACTTATGACCTGGCCTTCCTGTTCTCCTGACCTAAACCCTATCAAACACTTCTAGTCGATCATGAAGAGGAAAGTGTATGAAGGAGGTGTCCACTTCTCATTGAAGGATGCCCTTTGGGAAAAGATCAAAACAGTTGCTGGTACCATAACATCTTCCCAGATTAGTCGGCTAGCAGTTTCTGTGGACAAAAGACTGTTTGATGTCATTTCTAAAAAAGGAAGTTACACAGACAAATAAAGTACAGCACCAACAATTTAATTGTGTTTGTTTCATATCTTTTGCTGCTATTCTTTGGTAGCTTGTTTCATTATTACAATGAAATGGTAATATAATGATACTTTGTTTCATTACCTTAAATTGGCATTTTTGTACACTTGCAATAAGTGTGACACAGTTGAAAGCACATCAAAATACATAACTCAACATAACTTTGTATGTATCTTATCAATATGATTGAAATTTGAACTGTGTACGTACCTACCTAGGATATTTCAGTGGACCAAGTTTCATATTTGTACAATGTTTAATATTCAAAATATCAGCCAAATATTTGACCTGCAATAAAGCGTGATACACAGTTTATGTCCTTGATGATAGTCGCCAGTTGAGCTTTTAAAAAGAAGAAAAAAAAGGATTCATTGCTTACAGGAGAATCTGTGGCTATATATCTGCCACACATTTTCACCACCTCTATCTTCACTTCCTTTAGAGATCTATCTTTACAAAACTTCCTTGATATGGCTTCTGCTAAATTTTGCTTTAAATTTCACATAAAATTGTAGGTGTCCACCTAATGTATCTTGTACACCTCATCTAACTTTTTCTAGCAATACTATCACATTATCTCACTTCATTAACTTCTTTTGATCAATAACTTCTACAATTTCCTAGGCTTTTCCTGATTCTCATTTCCTGTCCTGGTTATTCCACTTCTTTTTCACAAACTATTAACAACTCCTCTAACCTTGCTCTCCAACATTATTTGTACTCTTCTTATATTCAAGTAATTTGTGGGCATTCTCTTCTCCATTTCCTGCTTTATCTGCCCCCCTTTTCTGCTATTATTTTTACTAACAGCACTCTGCCAGCACTGAGTTAGGTACCTACCTATAACCCTAAACTTTACTTGTGCTCTTTTAAGGTCTACTAAAATAATTGTTAAATTATCTTTTCCCTGGGCTAGAGCTTAGCCATGTGAAGACACTGCTTCCGATTTTAGCAAAGTTAAGCCACATCAGGTATAGTTAGTCACCAGATGGAGTCTCAATTTGTGTAGCTTTCCCAGTGGTTGCCATATGGTGTAAGATACCCATGGTTTGAATCCCACATTAATCAGTAGGTCCCCACTGAGAAATAAAGGCTCTTAATTGAGTGCAGTTCAGTGGTAAAATGCCTACCATTAAAAAATTATATATATATATATATATATCTTTTCCTTAACTTATACATTGCTCATTCTTGAATGCAAAATCTGCTCTTCTTAACTTAAATCATAACTATCACCCCTTTCCTTTGTGTCCCCCTCATTTTATTTGACTCTCTTTATTGTAGGTTGCATTTTCCTGTGCTGGGGGAATAGAACCTTCCCCTGATGCCAGTGTATGTTTCCTTCTTCTTGCTTTTTTAGTATTAGGCTGTAGCATGATTACAGCGACTTTTGCAGTCACCAGATGTGCCCCTTAACAAAAAAAATCACCGCTCTTCACTAGGGTTAGTAAAAAAATCAAACGTGTTCGGACTATAATGTGGAAGCTGGCAGTTCATGCATATTATGAGGAAACAGTACAAGCTAAATCTAAGTCTTGTAGCATGACATCTTCATGTCACGCAGATAGTTTGAAGTTTCTCTCAATTGCACCACCCCATGCAACTAAAGCATGGTCCCGCCTCGTACAGTTTTGCAGTGCAAGTTTTGGTTTCAGTATTGTTTTATGCTATGGAGAGATCTCCGTCTTATTCTCCTGTTTATTGACTTGTGTTTTTCTTTTTTACAGATGTCTTCCACAAGGTTGGCTGACAAGTTATGGCTCCTAGGAGCCCCAACAACTCAACAGCTGCAATCGAGTGTTCTCCTGAAATGTGAGGAAGTCCTGTGTGATTTGCAGTACCACACTAAGCTAAACCCACGTGATTTGACATTCTCAGTTCAGCAGACTGCACTCATAGTTCAACATCAGTACTCCAAGGTGAATATTCCGACCATTGATCTGTGTATATCCTCAAGAAAGTACGGCGTCTGCACAAAGAGTATAACAAATTGAAGAAATCAAAATCCTGGACAACAGGGCAAGCTAAGAAAAACTGAGCCAATTTTGTTGCTTCCCTAAAAAATTTGTTTGATGTAGCATATTGCAATGCCATGTGCTTAATCAAGATTAAGGAAGACCGCGAGTTCCTTGAAGCTCAGGGAAAGATGGGCAGTGTGGATCCAGCCTGGGTGGCAAAAGAGAAACAGATACAGCAGTGGGGAGGATGATGAAAGAAGTCGAGCTGCAAAGGAAAGTCAAGCGTTCACAGAAAGGCAGGCCACCATTGAACTAGAGTCTTCGACCTTGCTTGCTTTGTCTGAAGAGCAAGGTGTGATAGTAACCCCTCCACCAAAATGATCCCACCATGCACCATCGCAGAAGAAAATCATCTTCCCGCAAGTGTCTGCTGCTCTGCACCAGATCAACATAAGTGACCATCAAGTTGCACACGTGCTACTTCCATTCGCGGGGTAGCTGGGAACGAACGCTGGAGAATTGCTGTTGAGAGCGAGCACAATCAATTGGCAGTGAAGATGTCATCAGCAGGAAAATGCTGCAGAGCTGAAAGAAAACTTTTCTCCTGATGTACCGCTCACACTCCACTGGGATGGAAAACGTATGCCCTCCCTCACAAACGAAGGCTTTGTGGACCACTGCCGACCCTCGTTTCTGGAGAAGATCCTCACAGTTCTCGTCACTGATGGCAAAGCGGAGCCTATGGCAAAACAAGATCTATTCCATTATATCTGAGTGGGCTATTTCCGATCAAATTGGAGGGCTGTGCTTCAACACAATGGCAACAAATACAGGATCCAAGGAAGGAGTGTGCGTTCGACTGCAACAAATCCTTGGTCGAGATATGTTGCATCTGGCCTGTCGCCATCATGTGCTGGAAGCTGTTTTTTCGGTTCTCATCCCAGAAGCATCTCAAAGTCCAGATATCGCTGTCTTTGTCCATTTCCGAGAGTGTTGGCAGTTTGCTGATCAAGACCAGTACAGGGCAGCAAATGAAGAGCTCAAGGAGGCTTGGGTTGATTATGTCCTCAAACTCTGCCAAAGTTACCTCTGACACTACCACCCACATGATGACTACCAGGAACTGCTAGAACTAGCCGTTGTGTTCCTTGGTGGAATCCCTCATGGACGCAAGAAGATCTCTCTACAAGCTGGGGGCAGTCCATCAGGCTCGATGGATGGCAAGAGCGATTTATGCTCTGAAAATGTGGATCTTTGTGCCTCAGTTCTTAGAATACAACAAACAGTGGCCGTTCAATTCCCCACAATCAAAGCCGCAGTTCCTCCAAAGCTGGATCAGTTCTGCATCTTCATCATACGCTTCGATCCTACCCTTTGGGGGACAAACCCTGTAGCGGCGGGATCGCGATTCCCTGGCCAAAGATTCCCGCCGCCCTGACAAGGTCCGCTCGGTGGTTCAAGAAGAGGGTATTGAGGAGAGAGAGTATTTTCTAAATTTAATTTACACACAAAAAGAAATTAACCACAACCCCAAAAAACAAAAATGTAAATTACCCAATTTCCAAAATATTATCTATCTTAAACCACAACCAAAGATATTTATATATATATAGATATATAGTGGGCCTTACAACTATACCCTGGCCACACACACGCAAATAGGAAATGTTTAGGGCTTCACAAACAGATTGCCCAGTGCCACCATGTGAGTCTGTTCTACTTTCTTCAGCTCTGGGAGCACTATTACCGGTATGGGAGGGGGGAGGGGGGAGGGAAAGGGAGGCGGGCCCGCTTTCTTGAGGGAAGAGAGGTTCCCTTTTCTTAAGGGACTGGAAGTTCACTTCAGCCAAGGCGAATGATTTGCACTCAAGGATGAGGAAGTGGTGGCTCTAGTCAGAGCGGAAAGTGCGAGGGCTCAGGCCCCAATCAATGCGTCCCTTTTCTGCCACACGAGTCAAGATTGGCTTCAGCCGTATCCAAAAGCCAGATGTCGGCGACAATCGGTACCACGGAACTGGAAAAGAGAAGGCACATTCAGTCACCTATTCACTGCCACACTCAAACATCTTTACTCCTAACTCATTCAACCATATCCACTCTCACACAATCTTCACTCACCTATCCTCCGTCCAGGCGGTTCTTCCTTCTTCAGTCACAACTAATGACTTCCAAACTTTTACCTATACTTTCTAACTAAAAATATATGCTGAAAGAATCCGCCTAAAAAGAAAACAGGAGATGAATGGGGGAGCACGATAGAGATCCATCGAGTCCCCCCACACAAAGTAAAGACGGTGATCACACGATCCACACCCACACACATTCTGCAAAAGAAGAAAGAGATTAGACATAGGGGAGGGGAGGCGGACAACCAAACTACTACATCCCTCCCAGCTAAATTCGCCTCACCTCACCATGTCTCAATCCCCATCTTCATTCATTCACAATGCTTTCGACATCACCCAGTCATACTCTTTCACTCTGCCTCTCCTCCTAGTCACAGGTCCATCAACTGTCTCTGTCATCTGTCGTAATGTCTCCTCATGTCTGTCCATGGCCCCTTCTCTATGTACTTCATCCACACACACATCCGACATTCCCTGACCAATCCCACTCAAATCCTCAACTAACCTCTCTACTACATCCATCAAACCTTCCCATTCTTTCATAGCATTTATCGACTCTTGTTCCAATTTCGCACTTATCCCATTTATACTCTCTAGCATAGACTCAGACTCATTCAACGGAAACTTACAAATACTGTACGTTCTATCATATACTCCATCTCGATCTTGCACAAACCCAGAAAACTCTCTCACATCACTCTCACCAAACTGTTCCATCCATTCATCCTTTCTCAACCGTTTACTCTTACGCTTCCCCCTTCGATGTTCAACTAACACTAACTGCTTCCCCTCTAAAGCACTAGCTATATCATCCACCATTTCACAGTCTTCCATTCTTTCAGACAGATATTCATTCACCGGATGTTGCACCAAATACTCAGGAGGTTCACGCCACTTTCGCAACTGACTTTGATGCGCTCTACGTTCATCCAAACTTCCATCCTCTCTTTCACGAACTATCACATAACTTACCCCATTTGACCAAACCTTTCTTACTACAAATGGACCTTCAAATTTCTCTTTCAACTTATCCACATTCAGTCTACCTTTTGTCTCAATCTCCTTTAGTACTTTATCACCCACAGAAAAACTTTCAAACCTTTCATTCCCTTTTCTCCACAACTCACGATCCTTCTCACTAAGTCCCATATGTGGCCTAATCATTCGTTCAAAGTTCATCAAATACTTACATGGTGACATTCCAATCGCCTTATGTACTGTCATGTTATACGCCCAAAGCACTCTTCCCAAACATTCATCCCATTCTTTCCCATCTTTCACCATCAATCGTAACATCTCACTCAAAGTTCTTATCGTCCTTTCAGCCAAACCATTTGCACTAGGCATATACGGCGTCGTTCGCACATGATCTATTCCCCATTCACTCAACATCTCCTCAAAAGCACGTCCCACAAACTCAGGTCCATTGTCACTCAACATTCGCACAGGCTTACACATGCACATGGGCAACATTCTCTTTGACACCAACCTCTTCCAACTTTCTTAAAACATCATTCACCAAGGTCATATGTTCTTCCATGTTCTCACTCATCACCAAAATATCATCCAAAAACACTCGTACATTCTTACACGGAAAACCACTCAACTCTACATTCATAGCACGCTGAAAAGCAGCTGGGGCATTCGCCAACCCAAAGCTCAGGTTTCTAAACTGATAATGGCGCTTTGAGGTAGAGAACGCCGTAATAGGTCTACTCTCTTCAGCCACAGGCATCTGGTAGTATCCACGTACCAGATCCATCTTAGAAAACACTTTCATTCCATACATACTGTACACACATTCAGACACAACACTCATAGGAAACTTGTCTTTCAACGTTCGTTCATTCACTCTTCTATAGTCAATACACAGTCGCAAACGTCCATCTGGCTTTCGTACAGGTACAATCGGACTATTCCAGGCACTCACACTCGGCTCAATCACGCCAATTCTCTCTAATTCCTCACACTGTTCCTCAATCTCTTGAGCCACAGGGGCAGGGAAATGACGAGGCCTTTGATATATTGGCATATCGTCACTCAAAATTATTTTGAACTCAGGCAAGCGAGCGTTGCCAAAGTCCTCATCCCCTTGACTCAAAGCACCTCTCCTATTCCACAACATCCTGTAAACTTTTTGCTTCTCACATTCACTCAACTTTTCTTCCAATTTCACTTGCTCAATCAAATCTTCATACTTCCAAACATTCGACGTTACACTCACGGAAAACACATTTGCGTTCACCACATGCATATCATTCTCCATATTCACCACTGTATTTAACACACCCAATTTATCTCCCACTTGCACTCCTCTAAGACTCTTCCTTCGCAGATCAGGCCAAACTTGTATGCAGACACGCGGATCTTTCATATCAATTATACCATCAAACACATGCACCACTCGCCTTAATCGATAGTTCGCAGCACTACCATCCAAGACATAAATATTCCCATCATTCTCATTTATCTCAACATCCGAATTCCATCCAATCCTTACACTCAATGTTTCATTCTGCTTGACAGGCACACTCTCAATCGCATATACCTCCAGACCTTTCATGATGTTCACTCTCACACTTCCATCTGGATTCACATACCATTGACACTTCATACTTCCATCCTTCTTACATTCAATCATCTCTAAATCAGGGTGAATCACAATATCATTCGCTTTCAAAAACTTATAACCTAATAGCATGTCATACTTCTTGTTTGCACCTTCTACAACACAAAATTCATCTTCATTCATCCGGACACCGGCAATCAAAACACTCTCTCTAAACCTTGCAACAATCGGCACATCCTGTTCACCTAATCCAGTCAAATGATATCCACGATCCTTAACTTCACTTACTTTCATTCTTACAAATGCTTCATAGTACACCACATTCACCTTACATCCTGTATCAATCAATGCACTAACTTCTCGTTCTCCACACTTAATTTTAACACACATACACCTATTCACTCTCTGACCCCAATTCACTCCACGATTTGACAATCCTTCTCTCACATTCATCACTTGCACTCTAGAGAATTCCCCAGAAGGAACCCTCTCATTCCTTAGTTTCCCTGAGTCGTATCCTCTCGATTACTTGCATCATTCCCATTCATTCTTTCATTCATGCATCTTTCTCCAGTCCTACACAACCTTGTTGCATGACCTACCATTCCGCATTTACCACAGGTAGCTCTTGGACTGGCACACATCCTGGCATAATGCCCTATCTGCCCACAATTACCACACACTCCAGGTCCACTCATATTTACTTGACCACCTTCCCTGCAATCTCGTACCAAGTGGCCCATTCTTCCACATCCATAACACGCTCTTTCCCTCGCACGACTACAATCTTTTATCATGTGCCCCATTTGTCCACAGCCAAAGCAACTTCCTTGTGACCAGCGACAGTCAACCCTCATATGCCCAACTTTCTTGCACCTCTGACACCTAGGCTCATTTACTCTAGATCTACTGTCATTCCTACCATTTGTGCGACCACTATTCCGACCATTCTGAACCCTACTCCACCCATTCCGACTCTCACTCCTACTTTTACTCCCTCTCGGTTGGCGGCCAACATACACACTCTGTTGTTCATTCTGCCCGCTGTAATAATTTTCTAAAAATCTTGTCATCACATCGATCGGGTTCTCTATCAGCGCGTCCCGATAGGACCGGAACTGGGGCAACTTACTTCTACTTGAGTTGCGCACAGTGTGAATCGAGGCCTCCTCCCTTCCATAATCCTCAAATTCACGGTCCTCTAACATCTCCAGTACATCCTTCCATAGCAATCTTTCACCAGCCCATTTCATCTTCTCTTTCCTCTTATACGTCACATACTCACTCACTTCATTCGGAACCGTATTTAAAAACTTCTTCATCAGCTCCTTATTCCCATTTATTCCGTCATCTCCAAATCTCATTCGTGCCAAGGACTCTAAGCGATGCGCATAAGAATTCACATCCTCATTCTTCCCCATTCTCGCTTCCTCAAACCCATTTGTTTTCTTATACTTCACACTTGTCTTCATCCTCTTACAGTGCTCTATTATTCTCTCTTTCATAACCTCCCACTTAGGCTCACCCACGCTCATAATCGTCCGGTAAAAATCCTTCATACGTCCATCCAGAAACTCGCACAACTCTTTCACCCAAAACCTATTATTCTCTCCAAATTTTTCCTTACAATAATTTTCATACTCTTTCAAAAACACTTTCACATCTTTTGCTCCTTCCACTCTAAACTTACTTAACTTTGGCACTTCTCTGATCAGTATACTCCGATGAACCTCAGCATCACTTTCACTATCACTCACTTCTCTCCCACTTTCACTCATGCCTTCATTCGAGCTGAAATATAAGGAGTCAATACTAGCCAGTCGGGTCCTTTCCTGTCGGTCTGGGCATCTAGTCTTTGGGGTCTTCTTTTTTCGATGCCTAGTCATTTGCAGGGGTTCCTTTATGCCTGTCAATCCCTTTTTATCAGTCATGTCAATTCCAAGTGGAGTCGAGGCCACACCCCCACCAATTGCACCTGATTCTCCCATTTTCTCATTCAGCATTCGCATCAATCTTTCCTCCATTCGCACCTCACTGTCTTTAATCCTCTCTTCCATTCTCACTTCCATCTCCCTCATTTTCCTTTTCAAACTATCATTCTCTTCCCTCAAATGCGCATTTTCTCTGTCTTTCTGCCGCACTAACTCATTTAGTCTTCTCATCTCCAACTCCATGGTCCCAATCTGTTCCTCCTCCATTAGGGACAAAAAACACAGGCTCTCACTCCTCTCCTTCCTCAAACCACCGGGCAGTCCCTATTCGGGCGCCAAAAATATGTAGCGGCGGGATCGCGATTCCCTGGCCAAAGATTCCCGCCGCCCTGACAAGGTCCGCTCGGTGGTTCAAGAAGAGGGTATTGAGGAGAGAGAGTATTTTCTAAATTTAATTTACACACAAAAAGAAATTAACCACAACCCCAAAAAACAAAAATGTAAATTACCCAATTTCCAAAATATTATCTATCTTAAACCACAACCAAAGATATTTATATATATATAGATATATAGTGGGCCTTACAACTATACCCTGGCCACACACACGCAAATAGGAAATGTTTAGGGCTTCACAAACAGATTGCCCAGTGCCACCATGTGAGTCTGTTCTACTTTCTTCAGCTCTGGGAGCACTATTACCGGTATGGGAGGGGGGAGGGGGGAGGGAAAGGGAGGCGGGCCCGCTTTCTTGAGGGAAGAGAGGTTCCCTTTTCTTAAGGGACTGGAAGTTCACTTCAGCCAAGGCGAATGATTTGCACTCAAGGATGAGGAAGTGGTGGCTCTAGTCAGAGCGGAAAGTGCGAGGGCTCAGGCCCCAATCAATGCGTCCCTTTTCTGCCACACGAGTCAAGATTGGCTTCAGCCGTATCCAAAAGCCAGATGTCGGCGACAATCGGTACCACGGAACTGGAAAAGAGAAGGCACATTCAGTCACCTATTCACTGCCACACTCAAACATCTTTACTCCTAACTCATTCAACCATATCCACTCTCACACAATCTTCACTCACCTATCCTCCGTCCAGGCGGTTCTTCCTTCTTCAGTCACAACTAATGACTTCCAAACTTTTACCTATACTTTCTAACTAAAAATATATGCTGAAAGAATCCGCCTAAAAAGAAAACAGGAGATGAATGGGGGAGCACGATAGAGATCCATCGAGTCCCCCCACACAAAGTAAAGACGGTGATCACACGATCCACACCCACACACATTCTGCAAAAGAAGAAAGAGATTAGACATAGGGGAGGGGAGGCGGACAACCAAACTACTACAACCCCATATACCAGGCCAGGGCAAGGCGAGTAGGCAGCCTCGTTACCAACGCCGCTAGGGAACGAGGGGTCGCTCTGGTGCAGAATTTCACTAAGATCCCTCGCATGAACTCGGAAGACATGCTGCAATGCCTCCTGCATGTTGTTGAGGAGCACCAGAAAATGTATCTGACAGCCAGGAAGGAAGCCGATGAAGTCGAAGCACTGATTTCTGAGATTGATGCAATTTCTCCTGTCCATGAAGAAAAGTATGGTGACTGTGTGACATGAAGATATTGTCCAATCAAAAATATATTTCTCTCATTTTGTTTCTGTTGGAAAAGGAAAAGAATAAAGAGTTCCACATTAACATTATTTAATTTTGAAATTCCACTCCTATTGACATGATGCACCCTACTCTTCACCCTACAGCAAAACAGATGTAGGCCAGTAAATAGCAGAACCCTCAATTGGGCTAGGTTTCATTGGTTATGGGTATCTGCACAACATTTTCTTAATTTGTTCAGCTCTTTTCCTTATAATTGATACTTTATTATATAAGGTAAATGGTACTATCTGCTACTTTTAATAATTCAATTTCTACCTATGAAATAAGATAAGAAAAAAAATTAAAGGTGTCCCTTTATTTCTTTTAAAAAACAATTGACATCACTCAGCTAGATCTATATACTAGTCATTCTAAGATGTATCATAAATACCATAGATAAGATTAGTAGCATTTATCCAGTAAATTTAGATACTTTATTTCTTTTATTTCAGACTGTAGGGATGACTGTATCAGGCGGTGTACTTTTCTTTAATGTTCACATAAATCCCTTCTTGTTGCAAGCCTTGGCAAAATCAAGATCAGACATTATCAAAGAAGCAGACACATTATATGATCAATTAAAATTTGAAGAGATATATGATCTGTTGATTGGGGAAAAGGTAACTTTTTAAGTTTAAAGTTTAGAACTTAATTCCATTTGACCATAGGCATGTTTGAAATGACTTTCTCTAACATCTTTCAAGTTATTACCTTAATTTGTTATTTAAGAAAATGATTGCGACTTAATTTGAATTATTCTATCAATTCTTTATTTCCCAAGTTGCATCTTTTAGTTATAGATATGCAAAGCTGGGCAAGTGTGTTCCTTTAGTGCATTCCTGCATTCTTGCGTATATATGCACTGCCTTTTTAGGAATGCAAGAATGCAAGTAAGAGGAACGCATTTCTGCATTCCAAGCATTATGAAACGATTATTAAAAAGTATTGAGTGCTGTAACTTGTCTAGATGTCTTTAATCTTTATGTACAATAACAAAAATTGAATCATTGTGTCAGATTTAAAGTAAAATAAACTTAATAAATTAGTGTAATATCGATGCGCATGGTAGTGTTTTTGAGGAATGCAGTGGTCTTTTACTTTTTAAATTTTTTTTGAGGAACGCATTACTTTTTTTGAGGGATGCTTTAATAGTTTGGGAGTGCTAATGCAGGAATGCACTAACTGCAGCTGGAGAAACACAGGAATGCTAACACACTACCCAAAATTGAGGAATGCACCCAGCTCTGTTGATATGGTTAGTCACTGGAATGAGTCCCGATTCTACCTGAGTCCACAATGGCTGCCATATGCTGTATCTGCCTGTGGGTTAAATTCCACATTAAACTAGGTCCCCATGGAGATATAAAATAGCGATTGGTGGTAAAACCTCTACCAATTTTATTATTTTTTTTCTAAGTGAGATTTATAGTATTAGCATAGTAGGAACACCACTTCTGCTATAAATAAAGTTATCACACTGGATAAGGATTAGCATTCAATTTAGCTGGATTGTTTGCTTCTATATGTTTTAGTTTGTTGAACATTGTTTTTACTTGCTTCCTGGGAGCAGATGACCTCTGCTTCCTCTCACCACTTGGTGATTAAGGAAGGAAGTCTTTGATCCTACATCTTGTGCTGTAGGCCACATCATTGTTACCATAATTAAATGGGGCCACTCCTGTGAGACTCATGAGGGACCATGTTAGAGTGGAGAGAGGCTGTTGTATGCTGTGGGAATTTTATAGCACCCCCCACCCCCCTATGCTAGCATCCATACAACAGTTAGGAAATGTGAGTTCAATTGCAGCTTTGCCTCACATACATTGCATCTATGTGGGGTAGTCTTTTAGTAGGATTGCATCCGAGTGGGATGGTTGTGTCATATCCACTTGGAAATGGCGTGACTGCTCTATAACTCTATTTTTTCTTTCCCTAGAGGGTGGCTAGAGTTTAAAAAACACAGCCTTGCTTCCTGGGTGGTTGTTATATTGTAGTTGCCTGTGGTTCAAGTTGCTATTAAACTACAGTACTAGAAAAATGATTATGGATTTCTTAAATTTTTACTATTTTTATATATAAAGGTTAAATAAACAAAATTTACATTTTGGCAGATGATATATTTTCAATTATTAGTGCACAACTATTGTTATAATTGCTAGTTTGACCTCTTTTAGCAGAAACAAGGGCTAAACATGTCATGGCATGCCACAAAACTAGTGTCTTGCATAATTCCTTGCTTATGTTGGAATGGAACCAAACTTCAATAAGGTGGTGAATAAGCTGTTGTTTGGTTGTAATTGGCATTTGATGTAGCTGTCCTCAAATATGCAGCATTAACTCCAAATGAGGTTCATGCATGAATTTCTTGGCCAAGGTATCAGTTTGACAGCATTCTTTGTACACCATCTATGTAGAAATTTTTCGGTGTGACATAGCTCCAAGTCCTGTTGGAAAATTCATGGCTTGTCACCATACCATTCCCTTCTTTAAGGTCATAGATGAGTTTGTAGTACCTCTATGTACTTTTACTAGTTCAGTGTTCCCTCTTCAATGTGCAGGTGATTTGTTCTGTGTGAGGATATTGCTTCCCAAACCATAATGTTTTGCAGAAATTTCAGTCTTTAAAATTCTTCCCCAGACCTCGTCCTCATGCTTTGCACATGATCATCAAGTACTGCATTTGTTGATTAAATGCTACCTACAATAATGGAAAAACATATTTGAATAGTAAGACATCCAGAACAAGTAATTGTTTTTCAGTATTATAATCAGATATTGTCAGTGTAAGAAAATCCTTTTTTTTATATATTTTATCAATCATAAATTATTTAAATATCCTAATCACCATTTTAGATAGTCTTACCTGTTCCCATTTCTTAGAAGTCCAAACAATGTGATTTTTAACTAAGGCATAGTGCCAAGTTTTTATTGTCAGAGTAAACCTAGGTTTTTTCCTTTGGACATTGTGTGTAGTCCATTTTCTAAAAGTCTGTTGTAACTGTTCTAAACTATTTTTTAAATTTTTCTATCAAGACAGGGGATTATGTAACTAAACAATTAGATAAGGAAGAGAATGTTGATGTAAATTACTTAGATTTTAGCAAAGCTTTTGATAAGGTTCCACATAGACTAGTTCACAAATTAAAAATGCATAGGATATGTGGGAAAGTTTTGAATTGGATAAGTGAATGGCTGAAAGACAGGAAACAGAGAGTTGTACTGAATGGGGTGAGGTCACAATGGAGGGATGTTATTAGTACATAACATAACATAACATAATTTCACGGATGACAAAAGCCACAAGGACCTATCAAAGGTCATCCACATCTGTCAAAACCCACCCACAAAAAGCATCCATAGGTTTATTTCAGATCATGCATCTACAATATACAATTAGAACCATCCACAGGAGTGTGTCAAAAACTAAAAGCATCATCATCAAGACTTGTCAAAATCCAAATCAATCATAATATACAATAATAAAAAAATGCAGCCACAGGAATGACTCCAGAATAAGCCCTCCCCCCCCAAAAAAAAGTTAACCCTCCCTTCCCATATAATCATCTAATCTGCGTTTGAAAACATTCAAGCTTGGACTCTCTACTGTCTCAGATGGCAAACTATTTCAGTAATCTACTACGATTGGTGAAAAAATATTTTCTAACATCCGACCTGCACCTCAGTTTTTTAATTTTTAAGTGGTGACCCCTATTCCCATTACTTCCTTCCAACTCAAATAACTTGCTAAAATCCAACATCCATCACAGAATAAATTTGAAAAAGCTCAATCATATCTCCCATTACACATCTTCTTTCAAATGAGAACATATTTAGTACCCTCAGTCTATCTTCATATTCAAGATGCTTCAGAGAAGGTATTATTTTTGTTGCCCTCCTTTGTACTGACTCTAGCAGGTTGATGTTGTGTCAAAAATGTGGTGACCATGCTTGTATACAGTACTCTAAATGTGGCCTAACATATGAGTTGTAGAGTTTAAGGATAACCTCTTTACTCTTGTAGCTAGCATTCCTGTTAATGTATCCTAGCACCTTATTTGCTCTATTTTTTGCCTCAATACACTGCTTTGAAAACTTTGGTAACCTATCTACTACTATGCCTAAGTCCTTCTCATCCTCAACTGAATTCAGCCAATACCCATCCATTTCATTGCTAAATATGATTCATTGTTGCCATTTAACACTAGAAACCTGTATTAGCTAAAATCAAAGTTGGAGACTATAATATTGTAATTCTGTTGGATTTAATATGATTTTAAACTCATTTGTCCCATTTAAATAGCCTTTTATATAAAAAAAAATAGTTTTCTAAAAATCCATTATAATTTTTCCAGTACTGTAGGTTCTCGCAGAAATGTATCAGGTGAAAATTGGTATTATAAATTGTACCAAAAATTCCTAATAAGTATTTCTATTTCTATTTGTAAAATCAGTTTTTATTTTATCAAAATTTGGGGGAGGTTCTTACTCCCAAATTTAATTCTTTAGTGAACAGAAATAAGACAAATCAGACTCTTTATAGTTTTCAAAATTTGAACTTAGTATACAAAGAAGTAGATGTTTAAAAAATATAAGCAAATTTATGGTAAACGAGGTAGATTTATGATTCCACTTTTCATTTCCTGCACAACTAACTCTTTTGTATACATTAGATTCTGTTTTGTGATTGGCTTGTTTTATTCTTAAGTTCAGGTTTTTCTCATAAGAGTACATTGTATTTCTTCATTTCATTTCTTTTGTAAGATCTGAAAATGTGAACCAAACCTTCACAAACTAGTCATTTAATAGTTTTTATTAAATTTTTTCTAGTTAAAAAAACCACAACTGAGTTCAGTAGTTATTCAAATTAACTAGCCATATAGTTATATTGTTATAGTTCATCTGCAAGTCTGAAAAGGTCTTATTTGTAGTCTAAAAAATAAAAACTCATTTTTGTTTCAACAGGATTCAAATGATGATGAGATATTGTGGCGGTTAGCAAGAGCTACCTATGAAAAGGCCCGCAAAGCAAGCAAAGCGGAAGACAAAAAAGCACTTTATGCAAATGCTCTCAGCTATCTTGAGAATGCTAACGAATTAAATTCGGAAAATTTTGCTGTGCACAAATGGCTTGCTATAATAAAGGATGCTTACTTTTCTCTGGAAGGTATCAAAGCAAGGATATCTCACCTTTATGATATGAAGACTCATATGGAGGTAGGCATATTCAGGTTCCTCAATTTAAAAGTCATCTGTTAATTGCACCATTTGTCCCTTTTTAAGTATGGACAAGTTCCTTGACTGGATAATAAAATTTATATAAAAATTAGAATGCCATTTGATGAGAAGCCCAACGGCCTCCAGAGGCTTGTCCTCGTTTATGGAGAGGGAAGGTGCAGGGAAAGTGGTAGTGTTGTGTTTGGCTACCAACTAGCGATCATGGGAACCTATCTTATACAGAGGGAGTGCCACTTATTCTGCATCAGGATAATTTGGTTATGGAAGGACCTTCGCCAGGTTCTGTAGATGGAAGTGATGTGATGGAAGAGACAGCAGTGTTGTCGCTGTAAGGGGCGTGGCGATTTGCCTTCCTGGCCGCCGTGCTGACAGGACTCAGCACCCGTTTGGCCCCAGCTTAGCCTCTTCTCCTTCTTTCCAACAGCATGCATATCTACCCTACTTCCTCACTTTCCCTACAACCTCTCCGACAACTCGCTCTCGTCGGCTTCTAATTTCACAGGGTAGATGCTGACCAGCTTCCTCTCACCCATCCATCCGGGATCGGGGCTTGGGGGGGGCAATGACCCTTCACCCCTGAAGTCCGATTTGGGGAGGGGGGCTTTTAACAACTATCTTCAGCCCCACCCACACCTTCCTCACATAGCCCTTTCTCTCTCTCCTTTCAATCTCTATTGATTTTACGCCCATCCCAAGGTGGAGCCATTTGATGAAAGGCTGCCTGGCCACTGGCGGAAAGGTGTGGTCCTAAATGGTGGCAGCTGGTTCTGCCACCCTCAGGCAGCTCCACTGAAAAAATGGAGCCCCTTCCCTCCTCTGTGCTTTCCCAGGAGACCCTCCAAAACTCTTCAACCGAAGAGGAGGCTTACTCCACTCTTTTTCCTACATGTGTATGGGACTCCCTTTCACCCTCTGGAGGTGCCTTCCTCTTTCCAGCAGCAGTCCCCCCTTTACTTTCCAAGTGGACTGCCAAGAAAGCCAGGAGGCAGCCCATAGCTGACCACTCCCCATTGAAGCCGTTCGGTTGGGCAAACCCCCCTTAGGGTGGAGAGGGAAGCCTGGCCCTATCGATCGATTACCTCAAAAGACCTGCTGGCTAGAATATTAAACCTAGTGGGGGTCAAGGCCTGTGCCTTCCCAGACTCTACTTGTGACACCACTGCCATTGAGACCTGTGATGTCCGGGGGGGGGGTATGGTCAACTGGAGCCCCCCCCCCCCTGAGATAGACATGGTCCTTGAGGCAACCCAGCCTCAGATGGTAGGGACTTCCATGGGGGCGAATCCGTTCTCGGTGCCAAGCACCGAACTCCGAGTCCATCTCTATTCAAGGTCATCCTCAAACGGCTCGGGTCTCCAAGGCAATACAAGGAGGGGAGGGATCTCCTCCTCTGGCTGATGCCCTTGCGACTGCCAAGACCTTCTCCATCTCGGAGAAGGACCTTGCTTAGGCCGGTCCATCCGGCTGGCTTCAAACGCTCCCTTGTTATTCGCTCCACTGATGGCAGCATGTTGGCTAAAGGCAACATGATCCATCAGAAGAGAGCTCTAGCTAGTGTGTTTGGTACATCCCCAAAGGTAACCCGTTTCTCGGACTGGAGCCTTTTGTCAAATGCGTTGAATCCCTCCGAGGCAGCCATGATTAGAGCTCTTCAGACACTTGATGGCACGCCTGTGAGTTTGACGCAGCACCATACCATGAACTTAGTGAAAGGAATAGTTTAGGCAACTCGTGGCTACTCCATAGATGACATCATCTTAGAGCTGGCCGACATCGGGCGGTCAAGGTCGAACGTGTAATGAGAAAACAGGGAGGGGCCTCGAGACCCAGCCCTACACTCTTCACTCTTCATCACGTTCGACTGTGACAAGCTCCCTGAGTCGGTGTATGCCAGTTGGTATCGCTACTGCATGAAAGCATTCGTGCCACTGCCGCTGAGGTGCTATTACTGCCACCGCTTCAGCCATACTAATCGCTCCTGTCGACGTGCAAAGTAGGGGTTATCTGAAATCTGTGTAAGTTGCTCCAAGGCCACACACGATAAGTCCAAATGTTCTGTGGCCAAGTGTGTTAAGTCATTGCCCACCTGATCGACGAGCTGGAGATAGGTGTCCTAAATGTGGATGAGTTTACGCATCATTGCCCGAGAACCGCTTAATTTGCCTGCCTCGATCTATCTTTCTGATCTATGGATTCACAGTCTGATCTGGTTAGATGGTATCCTCTCAGATTACTGGCGAATCGTTTTCGTAAACCGGTGAGAGATCACTCTACTCCGGCCAGTGTCCGCCCAATCTCTCTAATTTCCTGCATGTTGATGAAGAAATTGGTAAACGTTAGATTAGCCTTTTTTTCTGAACAGCGGAGGCCATCTGTCTCGTGCACAATGCGGCTTCCGCAAGTTCCACTCCACATCGGATGCTCTGCTCTGACTGGAAAATGCCGTCTGCGAGGCCTTCCTTCGTAGACAGCACTACGCCTCGGTGTTTTTCGATCTGGAGAAAGCCTATGATACCGCATGGTGATACGGTATCATGGAGACTCTCCACACGATGGGGGCGAGGGTACGCCTCCCAATCTTTATATCTGAATTTTTGCGAGATTGTCGATTCCATGTACGGGTGGGGGAAGCCCTCTCCAGCCCAATGGAGCAGGAAGAGGGTGTCCCGCAGAGAAGTTTCCTCAGTGTCACACTCTTTGCCCTGAGAGCATCAACGGCATCACCTCATTGCTGCCGGAAGATGTTCTCGCTATGCTCTAGTGGACGACCTTTCGATCTCTTTTGGCGCGGCCCAGAGTCCAATTCTGGAGCGTAGACTGCAACAGGCATTGAACCGCGTCTCTCGCTATGCCGAAGCGCACAGGTTTCGGTTTTCCTTGGCCAAGACTAAGGCGGTGCACTTCTGCCACCATCCACGGCTCCACCCTGACCAAGACTTCGCTATGCCAAAGCGCACAGGTTTCGGTTTTCCTTGGCCAAGACTAAGGTGGTGCACTTCTGCCACCATCCACGGCTCCACCCTGACCAAGACTTGTTTCTAAATGGGGTACCCTGGAAGTGGTGGACCCGCACTGTTTCCTTGGTCTTGTACTTGACCGACGCCCCACCTGGGAGGCTCATATTTGCAGCCTTAGGATCTCTTACACCCGCGCCATGGATATTCTTCGCTCCGTGACGTTCAGCGCCTAGGGTGCTGATAGAGCTACTGCCTTACTTTTTCCTCTATTTTTTGTTCGCTCGAAGCTCGACTACGGATGCGAGTTTTATGCATCCGCAGCCGAGATCGTGCTGCGGAATGTAGACTCAATCTACCACACCGGCCTTTGCCTAGCGACCGGTGCCTTCCGTACTTCCCATATTGAGAGCCTACTTGTCGATGCCGGGGAAAATGCCACTCGCTCTGTGCATTGCACAGTGCATTTCTCGCCTGTACGTGCGAGCCCAGTGCCACCCTCAGTCGCCAACAGCTCACTTCATTCTTAACTGATCTCGACGGTGCCTATGCCACTGAGAGACGCAAGTCATACCCTAAACCCTTCCGCTTTAGGATCAGGAAACTCCTTTTAGAGCTAGGTATAGCTCTTGGGCCGGTGGCACCCGTGGTTCTGCCTAGGACGCTTCCCTGGAGGGTAACACCTTTGACCATTTGTCCCCGCGCCTCAGCTCCCAAAGCTTCTACGGCGCCGGGAGTATTGCGTTCGGCCTTTTTGTAGCACACTTCGTGTCACGCTGGGACCGTGCCGGTGTATACGGATGGCTCCAAGTCCGAAGAGGGGGTCGGCTTCCACGCCGTATCCCCTCTGTTTGCAGTCAGCGGAGCTCTTCCAGGCGCTGCGTCTGTCTTACGGCCGAGCTGGTTGCAATACACCCCTCGGTAAGAGAGATTACGCGACGTGCCTGGTTCGGAGACCGGATTGTGATTTATAGCGACCCACAAAGAGCCCTGAGTGCTCTCGGTGCATTGGAATCTCCTTATTCCCTGGTTTGCGATATCCGTGATGCCACGGTTTTGGCGAGCCGGGCCGATGTCGAGATTATCTTCTGCTGGGTTCCTGGATATGCAGGAATTGCGGGGAATGAGCGCGCGAAAGATCCGCGAGGACTGGGCGTCCAAACCAGCGTTTGGCTCTTCCTCACACCGACCACATGGCAGCTTTCCGGGCAGCTTGGCAAAGAAGATTGGAGACGGTCGAGGGAACCTATAGTTGCGTGCCATTGCGCCGCGACTATTCCCATGGACCTACCCCCCAATGCTGCGCCAGCTTCAGGTTGCTTTCTGTCCTCTCCGAATTGGACACACTCGGGGGACCCACCGCCATTTGATTCAGCGCTCGCCTGCGCCTTACTGTGACGACTACGGTGCGTTGTCCCCAAGACTGTTCGGCACATTCTTGTCGAATGTCCCAATCTGAGTGATCTTCGCGCACGGTACTTGGATGAGTGGAGTCGCTACGGCTTGCCCCTTGTTCTCGGGACTGGTTCGTGCACACGGACTTGCGGAAGATACGACTTTTTGGAGGAGGCTGGCCTTATCCACTTTATTTGACCTTTTTTTTGTATTTTTCTTTTTGCAGGTTGCATGTTCCTGTGCGGAGGGAAGGCGGGCCTACCCCCGACGCCGGAGCATGCTTCTTTCTTGTCCTTTTGCCTTTTCTCATTATTTTTTATCCCTTGTTCTTTTTTTATCGTTGTTATTTGTTATTTACATATTGTTATTTTTTGTTATTTGTTTTTTAATATAGCCTAGTAGTAGGCTGTGTTGTGTACGGCGACTTATGCCCAAGCAGGCAGTCGCCAGATGCGCTACCACAAAGAACCCCCCCCCCAGCAATGTTGTGATTGTCTGTGTGCCCGCTTGAAAGGGGTTCTCAGGTGTAGTATGTGCAACCATGCTGCACCTGACATCTGGACAAGTGCATATCTTCGTGGGCCCAATGTCTGCACCTTAGTGCCCTGCCAACACCAATGGTCAGGAGGAACCGCAGCTATATATCATGCACGCATTCTTTTTATCTTTCACCTCATTCTTTACTAATCTCCTCTTACCAACTTTTTGTCGGAGTTCTCATTCGTTTTCTCTTCAACTTTAACTTTAAAACAATGCCTGTGTGTGGTGACATACATGGCTGGAGCTGTCTGGGTGAATGGCTCAAATTCAACAGACTGCCCGATTGGCAGATGCTTCCTGCAAGCACAAAGAGGTTTGTGTCCACAGTCACTAAGAATCAAACCCTCTACCCTGGCGGGCATTGAAATCCCATGTCAAATCTACAAAGTAATCTGAATTTGGGCATGTTAGCAAAAGAAACTTGATTGTTTCTTATATTTACTGCTTATAAATGACCAGGATAGTATCCTTTTGGAGGGGGCATAAAAGGTTAGAATTTTCTACTGGTGGATTTTTCCTCCTTCCTCAGTTCTACCCCCTGTATGTCTACTCTCTTTGTCTTCCTTTGTTTTGGATCTACGCTAGGTATTTATAACCTTGTTTTTCAAACTTGTTCGCTTTTGCTCATTTATGGTCCATAATGAAAGTGAAACTTGTGGTGATGGTGGGCAGAGTTGTTATTGAGGGTACTGGCCCAGCCTCTCGTGGTGAGTGGGGGGTTGCATTTACAACATCCGTCCTTTGAGATACAGTGAATTGGCTGGTGTTTACTCTAGCTCAAACTGTTTCACTTTCAAAACTCAATGCCTCTAGGAATCAAATCATCAACTCTCCCACTTTCTGGGAAGTTCCTCTCACTGCATCCACTGTGCTCCTAAAGATAAGATGAGTGCCTGATCTAGCAGTACTTCGCCTCGGGCTTTCCCTTTGGCATCTTTGGAGCTGCTCGCGTCGCCAGATGAGCTCTTTAAAAAAACAAACAAATGGAGCTGCTCGCTCCACTAATGATAAGGTCGTCCTCCCCTCCCGTTTGCCTTCTCACAGGCTCCTCTAACCCTCTTCTATTAGAGAGGAGGCTTATGGGTGTAGGGGCTTGCCCTTGCCAAGATAGTAGGCAGGTGGCCCAAAATCAACCCCCTTAGGGGTGCAAGGGAAAGCGGTGCTTGTCGGGCTATGCCCCCTGCAGTCCTGTAGTCACATATTTTTACGTTGCGAAGAATCAGCATGTCTACCGCCCTCTCTTTCCCGATGGAGGTCATTTCACTGGCCAGAGACTTGTCTCGGACTGAAGGAGTCTTGAATGGGATCCAGGATGCCCTAGGTGGGATGGCTACATGTAGGCTCCCCTGAGCTAGACATGATTCTGAAGGTGACCCAGACACAGTTGGCATGATCTTTCATGGGGCGAACCTGGGCTCAGTGTGAAACACCGAAACTGACCCCATCCTCCCTGTGCAAGCTTTCCTTCACGTGGCTCGGTGCCTCTCTTTGACAGCCAAGCCTTATCCATCTCAGAGAAGGATCTTGCTGACGCTGGTCCGTCCAGCATAGGGGCTCGTTCGGGTGGTGGGGAGAAGCGGGTTCATTCCATACCCTCCTCTTCTAAAGAGAAAGGTAAGAGGAAGACAAAGAGGACGAAGGGTTCCTCTAACTCCGCTGGAGCTCCGGGAATTGACGTGTCCACTGATGTTTTGGCAAACGACCAGGCCAAAATCGCCACGTACGAACCAGAGGCGCCCTCGAGTGGTGGGTTACAGACTAAGACCAAAGTCGCAAGTGCGCTGAGGGGAGCCTCGAGTTCTTGGGGCCACTAATTGGCGTTTTTGGGTCCGCTGGCTTCAAACGTTTTCTGGTTATTTTCTCCACCGATGGTAGCATTTTGGCCAAAGGTAACATGATCCATCAGAGGAGAGCTCTAGCTAGTGTGATTGGTAGAGAGCCGAAGGTGACCCGTTTCTCGGACAGGAGCCTTCTGGCGAATGCGTGGGATCCCACCGAGGCAGGTATGATTAGTGCCCTTTGTAGCTGGCCTACCATGGAGAGGTCAAGGTCGATGTTTTGGCAAACGACCAGGCCAAAATCGCCACGTACGAACCAGAGGCGCCCTCGAGTGGTGGGTTACAGACTAAGACCAAAGTCGCAAGTGCGCTGAGGGGAGCCTCGAGTTCTTGGGGCCAGTAATTGGCGTTTTCGGGTCCGCTGGCTTCAAACGTTTTCTGGTTATTTTCTCCACCGATGGCAGCATTTTGGCCAAAGGTAGCATGATCCATCAGAGGAGAGCTCTAGCTAGTGTGATTGATAGAGAGCCGAAGGTGACCCGTTTCTCGGACAGGAGCCTTCTGGCGAATGCGTGGGATCCCACCGAGGCAGGTATGATTAGTGCCCTTTGTAGCTGGCCTACCATGGAGAGGTCAAGGTCGAACGTGTGATGAGAAAACAGAGAGGAGCATCGAGACCCACCCATACACTCTTTGTCACGTTCGACCGTGGTGACGGGCTCCATGAGTCGGTGTGTGCTGTTTGGTATAACTCGCAAGGTAAGGCATTCGTGACATTCCTGTGAGGCGCTACTACTGCCACTGCTTCGGCCATACGAATCGCTCGTGTAGACTTGCAGATTCGAGTTTACCCCAAGTTTGCATAAGTTGCTCCAAGGCCTCGCACGATAAGTCCCTATCGTTTATGACCAAGTGTGTCAATTGCGGAGAGACGCACCCCGCTTCTTCGAAGGAATTTGGTGCGTGTCTCCTTGAGAATGAAATCCTGGCCGTTCAGGCTACAGACCTTGCTAAGCACCTTGTCCTCTTGCGCCTCTCACTTATTATGCCTCTATTAAAAAAAAGGCACCCTCTGCTCCCTGCCCCTCAAGGCCCATGACCACGCGTTGTTTCCGCGCCCATTCAGAACCCTTCTGCGGGATCTACTCACGCCAGGCTCTTCCCTGGTATAGCTGGCGCACAAGATGTTCACACCAAGCCTCAGCTTAAACTTGGCCTCCCCCCCCTCCCTTAGCTTGACCGTTGTCCGTATAGATAAACGGCCGCACGCCCCGACCCAGTCGTGAGGCCGCCTGCCGGGGTTCCTTAAAGTTTGCCCCCGAAAGGAGGGCAACTACTCCCCCCATCCAAGGCTAGGCTCATGTTCCCATCCCTAGGTTCAGTCCCACCTAACATCCTCATCCATAAATCTATACAATCTATTCTTGAAACTCTGCAGGGAGGATGCTTCTATCACATGACCAGTGAGCCTATTCCATTCATCTACCACTTGATTTGTAAACCAATTTCTACCAATCTCTAGCCTAAACATAATTTGTCTCAAAATTCTATAATCATGCCAATTTTTAATAAAATTGGTTGTGATGTTTTGACCCTTTATTGATTTAACTTGGAATGACCCACTGTTTTTTTTGTACCTTTAGCTAAATGTCTTGGCTGAGCTATGGTTTATATTAGGCATCCACTAACACATGCATACTGGTACTTTGTGAGTATAGTAAAGTTGATGAGATTGAATGATTTGAAATGTTTTCTCATCACAAATAAGCAAAATGAAAATAATATCTCAGTGTAATATATTAATATGCTCAATTTAAGGATTTTTAATAAGCTGACCATTGATTTGCTTAACTTGGGCTTGCTAAGGTCTGTTCCCTCAGTCATCAGCCTTGAAGAACTGCACTGACTGGATGGGGTGTTACCAAAAATGCACTACTCCATGTAGTTGTAGTTGTTCAAGTTTCAAGTAAGCTGTAGATGTGTTGAGCTGTGTCTGGTTTCAGGTGACAGTGGGCTGTGCCACTCAGGTCATGCAGTCTTTAGTTTTGGATGATGACCACACAAGAGCCTTGCCAGGGTGACCTATTAGGATGTGGGAAGGGTTTATACTGGTTCAATGTCTCATGGATTGGCATTTAGATGATTTGGAGAAATTGGAAAGCTTGTTTTAGGTGTTGTAAGCTGATTTTTTTTTTCAGAAAGCCTGCTCCCTGAAGCCACAAGATGGTACCTCTTGGTACGTCCTTGGATTGTGGTAGGTCAAAAGTTAACACTCTCTACTTGTTGATTTGGTAAGGACCCGCGGCTGGGTACCTTGTGTAGTCTGTTACACCGGGTATCTGGAGGCGCAGCATGCCCTCTTGGCCTGAATAAAAATATCTCAGGTTCTGATCACTGGGTTGATTTGAACCCTGAAGAGACCTGGAGAAGCTAATACTCTTTCTCCTGGGCCATCTCAGCACCCATTTATTCTATGACTATCTCCTTGACCCTTTCTCTACCTACAGGATGGTGTGTGGTGTAGACGGGGCTGCCATCTCTGCTTACAATTGAAACATGGAAGATGAGCATGGCCTCCTGGTCCGAGTGCAAGATGGGGTGTCGAACACGGGATCAGTGCCAAGCATCGAACCCGAGTCTTTCCCTATGAAAGCTTTTCCTCAGACGGCACGGGCGCCTGAGGCCTTACAAGGAGTGGAGGGATCTCCTCCCCCAGCTGGTGCCCCTGTGACAGCCAAGACCTCGTTTTCAGAGAAGGACCTTGCTGAGGCCGGTCCATCTGGCTTAGGGGCTCCTGCTGGCGGAGGGAGAAGCGGGTTCATTCCCCACCCTCCTTTCCTAAAAAGAAAAGACAGAGGAATAAGACTAAAAAAACTCGGGGCACCTCTCCTTCTGCTGGAGCCACGGGGACGGACGGGTCTGCTGCCGTTTCGGTATGCGACCAAGCGAAGATCGGCACGCACGGCCCCGACGCTCCTCCAGGGGGGGAATCCCTGAAAAAGAAGAAAAGTGCGCAGAGCGGAGCCTCGATTACATCAAGGGCCCCTTATTTAGAGGTTACCTACTCATAAGCGACGCGGCGATTTGCCTTCCTGGCCGCCATGCTGACGGGACTCAGCGTCCCGTCCGGCCACAGATTAGCCTCTTCTTCTTTTCTTACTTTTGCCTCTGTACGGGTCGACGGATGCGCCCACTGGGGGGCATCGTCTGCAGGACCGTGCCTTAGAGGAGGTTTGGTTGCCCGGGTCGTCATTTTGTTTCTGGGAGGTCTTAGCACCGCAGTCCAGAGAATTTCCGTTATGCGGCTCCGCTGTTTTTAAAACGACAGTGCGAGTCGGGGGGGCGGGTTACCTCATCTGGGCTGTATGGGCGCTCTTTGGACTCACGATGACGATTTGGTGCATGCTTTCGGCTCCATGGGCAGCCCAAAATAAAATATATACTTATATGGGTAAATTTAACAAACATAACTCCCAGACCCAGAGACCGCGACCCTGCGGTCTCTGGTCATCGTGCCTTGGACCCTGACGGTAGACGCTTTGATCCTTTTGGGTCAGAAGTCGACCCTGAGTTGGATTACGACAGATTTTTAGTCTTGAAAGCGAACGATAGTCCTCTTAGTAAGGCTGACATCTTCGACGTCTACGAAGATTTTGTTGAAAAATGTGGCCACATAATGATGGTGCATTGATAGTCGAGGCAAAATCAAGCGAGCAACATCAGCGGATTAAGACCCTACAGTCTTTAGCTTCTGTAGACATGTCCTCTGCTTCGCACCCCCGTAAGGGGCGCGGCGATTTGCCATCCTGGCCGCCGTGCTGACGGGATCCAGCGCTCCGTCCGGCCCCAGCTTAGCCTCTCTTCTTTCCTTCAGATAGCCCGATTTCTCCCCTACCTCGTTGCTTTTCATACAACCTCTCCCACAACTTTCTCTGGTCAGCCTCTAATTTCACAGGGTAGATGCTGACCTCCTTCTCAAGCCAACCACCCCGGATCGGGGCTGGGGGGAGAGGGGACATTGTTCCCTAACCCCTCAGCTCCGGTTCGGGATGGGGTTTTTTTAACAACCTGCTTCATCCCCACCCATACCTTCCTCACATCCCCTTTCCTCTCCTCTTCACATTCTATCAATTTTACGCCGTGTCCAAGGTGGAGCCGCCATGCCGATGGACTGCCAGGCCACCAGGCGGGAGGGGTGGTCCCGAATGGCGGCGCCTGGCTCTGCCGGGCTTGTAAGCACCTCTCGCAGTGCGGGCAACTGCGAGAGGTGATGAGCTATTGCGTCCCGTATTAAAAAGAGGGTCACCATGCCCATGTATGACAAAAAACCCCAAAAAACCCAACCCCCAACTTCCCCAAGAAAATCAACGGAGCCGCCCTCGGGCAGCTCCACCGAGAAAATGGAGGTCCCCCCCCTTGTGCTTGCGCAAGGGACCCTCCATAATTCTTTAACCGGAGAGGAGGCTTACTCCTCTCCTACGCCTACGGGTGTAGGGGACTCCCCCTCACCCCCTTCTCTGGAGGTGCTTTCGGGCACTTCCCTATCTCCAGCGGCAGTCCCTCCTTTGCTTTCTAAGGGGACTGCCAAGAAAGCCAGCAGGCAGCCCATTGCCGACCGCCCCTCGTGCAAGCGGCTCGGTAGGACAAACCCCCTTAGGGGGGAGAGGGAAGCCAGGCCCCTTCGGTCGCTTCCCTCAAAAGACCTGCTGGCAAGAATTTTAAACCTTGCTGGGGTCAAGGCCTGTGCCTCCCCACACAAGACTGGCGACACTGCCAAGGGGACCTGCGATGTCCTGGGAGGGGATGGCCAACTGGAGGCCCCTCCTGTGATAAACATGGTCCTTGAGGAGACCCAGCCTCAGACGGTAGGGCCTTCCATGGGGGAAAATTCGGGCTCGGCGCCAAGCACCGAACCCTAATCCGCCCCTATGCAAGGTCCTCCTCAAATGGCTGAGGGCTCCGAGGCAGTAAAAGGAGGGGAGGGATCTCCTCCGACAGGTGCCCCTACGACGACCAGGACCTTCTCCATTTCAGAGAGGGACCTGTCTGAGGCCGGCCCATCTGGCATGGGGGCTTCTGCCGGCGGAGGTGAGAAGCGGGTTCATTCCCCGCCCTCCTCTCCAAAAAAGAAAAAGACAAAGAAGACTAAAAAGACGAAAAAGACTCGGGACTCTTCTCCATCCGCGGGGGCTGCGGGGACGGATGGGTCTGCTGCCACTTTGGTAGGCGACCAAGCCAAGATCGGCACATCCGGCCCCTCTACCCCCTCGTGTTCGGAGCCCCTGACGATGAGAAAAGACCAAAAGTGCACAGGGCGGAGCCTCGATGACATCGGGGCCCCTGATTCAGAGGTTACCTGGCGTTTTCGAGCCCGCTGGCTTCAAACGTTTCCTCGTTATTCGCTCCACTGATGGCACCATGTTGTCCAAGGGCAACATGATCCATCAGAGGAGAGGATTAGCTAGTGCAATTGGTAGAGAGCCGAAGGTGACCCGTTTCTCGGACGGCAGCCTTCTGGCGAATGCGGCGAATCCCGCCGAGGCGGCCAAGATAAGTGCTCTTCGGACACTTCATGGCACCCCGGTGAGTGTGACGCCGCACTCTACCATGAACTTTGTGAAAGGAGTAGTTTATGCGAGGGAACTCGTTGACTACTCCATTGAGGACATCACCCTAGGGCTGGCCGACCATGGGGCGGTCAAGGTCGAACGTGTGATGAGAAAACAGGGAGGGGCTTCGAGACCCACCCCTACACTCTTCGTCACGCTCGACTGTGACAAGCTCCCTGAGTCGGTGCGTGCCGGTTGGTACCGCTACCGCGTGAAGGCATTCGTGCCACTGCCGCGGCGGTGCTATTACTGTCACCGCTTCGGCCATACGAATCGCTCATGTAGACGTGCAAAGTCGGGGTCACCCGAAGTCTGTGTAAATTGCTCCAAGGTCGCACACGATAAGTCCAAATCGTGTGTGGCCAAGTGTGTCAATTGCGGAGAGCCGCACCCTGCTTCTTCGAAGCAATGTGGTGCATATCTCCTGGAGAAAGAAATCCTGGCCGTTCAGGCCCAGGATAGACTCTCATTCCGCGAGGCTAAGGACTTGGTCCTGGCGCGCCCAGCTCTGCCTGGGACGTCATATGCCTCAGTAGTTCGAAAGGCACCCTCTGCTCCTGGCCCATCCAGGCCAACGAGCACGGTTGTTTCCGCGCCCATTCGGAGCCCTTGTGCGGGCTATACCCAACCCGGGCGCTCCCCTGGTAAAGCTGGCGGCAAAAAGGGTTCATACCCAGCCCCGGCTAAAACCAGGGCTCCCCCCTCTTCCCCCAGCGTGAGCGTTTCCCGCAAGGCGAAACGGCCACGCGCCTCCACCGAGTCGTTAGACTCACAGGAGGCAACACCCCTGAAGATGGTCGCTAGGCCATCTTCAGGGGTTCCTAAAGCTGTTCCCCGAAAGGAGGACAGCAACAAAGGAGCTTCGGCTCCTTCGCCCACGCCCCGAGATGGAGCGAGTGGCTCGGAGACGGTGGTTCCTCGAAAAGAGGCCCCCCCCGCCTCCGAAGCCACAGCGCCCGCCTAAGGTTTCGAGGCGGAGGGAGGAAAAGACTCGCATGGCGAGCCCAACCTCCCCCAATAAGTCCTCGAAGGCGACAGCGCCTCCAGCGCTTTGTCCGGCCAACAGCGCCCGGGGTTCTGCCCCCGGGAAGCGTACGGCCATTCCCGTGAGGGTCTTCAATTCGAGGAGGGCCCCCGCGTCTCCTCCGAGCTAGGCCTGGAGGGCATATTCCTTCAATGGAATTGCCGTGGACTCCGGGCCAACTGGGAGGAGCTGCGGAGGCTCGCCTCGTCCCGTTCCCCGTTAGCTATTTTTTTGCAGGAGACCATGCTAGGCGCGTGCCCCCTGCCTGCCCTCCCGGGGTATAAGGGTCTTGCGACCCCACCACCGCGGGATGGCCGGGCTGGGGGATGCGCGGTTTACACCCGGCATGATGTCTCCGTTCTTCCTTTCTCTTTAGATACCTCCTTTCAGGCAGTGGCTGTGCAGCTGCACCTGGATAGGAGGTATACTATCATTTCTGCGTACATTCCACCGTCAGCTGACTTCGACGCGGGGGACTTCCGCCGCGTCGTGGCACGGTTGCCGAGGCCCTATCTCTTGCTTGGAGATCTGAACGGCAGGCATCCTCTCTGGGGAGATTACTCCATAAATCCCAGGGGACAAGTCCTTGCCGATCTGATCGAAGAGCTTGAGTTTGGTGTCCTAAATGTGGATGAGTTTACGCATCACTGTCCGAGAACCGCTTCATTTTCTTGCCTTGACCTATCTTTGTGCTCTTCGGATGCACAGCCTGATTTTGATTGGGGGGTGGTCGATGACCTCCATGGTAGTGATCACTTTCCCATTCAAATATCATTTTCAGGGCAACTGCCGCCTGAGAGACCACCTCGGTGGTGCTTGGCGCGGGCGCGGTGGCCTGCATTTCAGGAAATGACTGAATTCTCTATCTCAGTCGAGGAGTTTAGGTCGGTAGATGAGGCCGTTGAGTTCTTCTCCGGCAACCTCATCGCCGTGGGCCTGACTACTATTCCTAGGACGTCTGGCCGTTTTGCACGCCGACCACTCCCATGGTGGTCGGCCGAGTGTGAGACGGCCCTCAAACAGAAGCGTTATGCCTACATGCGCTATAAGCGCCGCCCGAACGATTTCACTGTCGCTGAATTTCGTCGGGCTAGGGCTAGGTTCCGGTATATTTCGAAGCACGCCCGCCGCTCTTCTTGGCGGGCATACGTGTCTTCACTAAACGGGAAGACCCCTTTAGCTGAGGTGTGGAAGCGAGTCAAAAGGATTCGGGGCAAGTTCTCGCAGGACCCCCCTCCCGTTCTCCAGGAGAATGGGACCGCAATCTCGGACCCCGCGTCCGTGGCGGAATCCTTAGCGACCGCTTTTTCCGCATTCTCTAGCCGTGATGCTGCTCCGCCAGCATTCAATTCACGTCGTGATGTCGCGGAAGGCCGCCGGCTGGACTTTACCTCCAGAGGCGGAGAACACTTCAACGACAAGTTTACTGTGAGTGAGTTGCGTTCCGCTCTCGCTTCGTGCGCGGACACCGCCCATGGTCCGGACGATGTCCCGTACGCCATGCTTCGACACCTGGGTGAGCGAGGCATGGCCTTTCTGTTAGATTTGTTCAACAGGATCTGGGTGGAAGGTCTTCTCCCAGACTCCTGGCGAATCGCTACTGTGCTCGCCTTTCGCAAACCGGGGAGAGATCACTCTACTCCGACCGGTTTCCGCCCAATCTCTCTAACCTCTTGCGTGTGCAAGTTGATGGAGAAATTGGTAAATGTTAGATTAGCCTATTTCCTGGACAGCGGAGGCCATCTGTCTTCTGCACAGTGCGGCTTCCGTAAGTTCCACTCCACGTCGGATGCTCTGCTCCGACTGGAAAATGCCGTCTGCGAGGCTTTCCTTCGTAGACAGCACTACGCCACGGTGTTTTTTGATCTGGAGAAGGCCTATGATACCGCATGGCGATACGGTATCATGGAGACTCCACACGATGGGGGCGAGGGGACGCCTCCCAATGTTTATATCTGAATTTTTGCGAGATAGTCGATTCCGCGTACGGGTGGGGGGAGCCCTCTCCGGCCCAAAGGAGCAGGAAGAGGGTGTCCCGCAGGGAAGTGTCCTCAGTGTCACACTCTTTGCCCTGAGCATCAACGGCATCACCTCGGTGCTGCCGGAAGATGTTCTCGCTACGCTCTCCGTGGACGACCTTTCGATCTCTTTTGGCGCAGCCCAGATGCCAACTCTGGAGCGTCGACTCCAACAGGCATTGAACCGCGTCTCTCGCTATGCCGAAGCGCACAGGTTTCGGTTTTCTTTGGCCAAGACTAAGGTGGTGCACTTCTGCCGCCATCCACGGCTTCACCCCGACCCAGATTTGTTTCTTAATGGGGTGCGCCTGGATGTGGTTGAGTCGCACCGTTTCCTTGGTCTTGTATTCGACCGACGCCTCACCTGGGAGGCTCATATTCGCAGCCTTAGGGTCTCTTGTACCCGCGCCATGGACATTCTCCGTTCCGTGACGTTCAGCGCTTGGGGCGCTGATAGGACTACCGCCTTACTTTTTTATCGATCCTTTGTTCGCTCGAAGCTCGACTACGGATGCGAGTTTTATGCATCCGCAGCCGAGCGTTTATTGCGGAAGGTGGATTCGATCCACCACACCGGCCTTCGCCTTGTGACCGGTGCCTTCCGCACTTCCCCCATTGAGAGCCTGTTGGTCGATGCTGGGGAGATGCCACTCGCTCTGCGCCGCGTGCAGTGCATCACTCGCCTGTACGCGCGAGCCCGGCGTCTTCCTCAGTCGCCAACAGGTCTCACTGCATCCGCAGCTGATCTCGATGGTGCCTATGCCGCCGAGAGACGCCAGTCATACCCTAAGCCCTTTGGGTTTAGGGCCAGGAAACTCCTTCGAGAGGTAGATATAGCTCTCGGGCCGGTGGCGCCCCTGGTTCGGCCCAGGACGCCACCCTGGAGGGTACCACATTTGGCTATTTGTCGCCACGCCTCTGCTCCCAAAGCTTGTATTGCGCCGGGAGTATTGCGTTCAACCTTTTTGGAGCACACATCGTGTCACGCTGGTACCGTGCCAGTGTATACGGATGGCTCCAAGTCCCAAGAGGGGGTCGGCTTCCACGCCGTATCCCCTCTGTTTGAAGTCAGCGGGGCTCTACCAGGCGCTGCGTCTGTCTTCACGGCCGAGCTGGTGGCAATACACCACTCGGTACGGGAGATTACGCGACGTGCCCGGTTCGGAGACCGAATTGTGATCTATAGCGACTCACAAAGCGCCCTGAGTGCTCTCAGGGCATTGGAATCTCCGCATCCCCTGGTTAGCGATATCCGTGACGCCACGGTTTTGGCGAGCCGGGCAGATGTCGAGATTATCTTCTACTGGGTTCCTGGACATGTAGGAATTGCGGAGAATGAGCGCGCCGATGAGGGCGCCAAAGAGTGCGCGAGGACTCTGCGACCGGACCAGCGTTTCGCTCTTCCTCACACCGACTACATGGCAGGAATACGGGCAGCTCTTCGGACTGCTTGGCAAAGAAGATGGGAGACGGTCGAAGGGAACTTAAAGTGGCGTGCCATTGCGCCGCGACTGTTCCCATGGACCTATCCCCCAATGCCGCGGCGGCTTCAGGTTGCTTTCTGTCGTCTCCGAATCGGACACACTCGTGTGACGCATCGCTATCTGATGGAGCGCTCGCCTGCGCCCTATTGCAACGACTGCGTCGTCCCCCAGACTGTTCGGCACATTCTTGTCGAATGTCCCAGTCTGGGTGATCTTCGCGCACGACACCTGTCCCGGTACCGGAATGGGCGGGGTCGCTACCGCCTGTCCCTTGTGCTCGGGACGAGTGCGTTTACTTTGCCTTTTGGACTTATTGACTTTTTGGGGGAGGCCGGCCTTCTCCCTTTTATTTAACCCGATTTAATTGTTGTTGTTGTTTTTGTAATTGTTTTGTTATTGCTTTGTTATTATTATTGTCATTTCTTTTTATATTTTTCTGTTTAATTTTTTAAAGTAGCCTAAAACTAGGCTGTTTGTTTACGGCAACTTATGCCTTAGTCGGCAGTCGCCAGATAGCCCCTTAATTAAAAAAAAACAAACTCTGCTTCGCACTCGACATTTAACACCAGTAAAGGTGTTATCCGATCGGGAGAGTTAATAGATTACGATGTTGACCGGCTGGTATCAAAACTTAGCAATCAGAAGGTTGTAAGTGCTCACCGCATTTCCAGGTATGTGAATGGCGCTAGGTTACCTACCGCCACCATAATCTTGACCTTCACAGATTGGAACCGCCCAAGTACGTTAAGGCTGGCTATCTTAACATCCCAGTCAAGCCTTACGTTGAAAACCCACGGTGATGCTTCCATTGCCAACGCTTTGGCCATGTAAGCAAGTTTTGTAAACAGGCAAAGTTGTGTGTGAATTGTGGATCGGATTATCACAGGACGCCCTGTTCTCAACAGCCGTGCTGCCCTAACTGTGATGGAGAACACCCTGCAACATCACAGCAATGCACTTTCTTTCTCTATGAGAGGGAAGTCATTAAACGAGGCCAGAAGAAGAGTTAAAAGGAGATGTATGTCCAACCTGGTGTGAGCTTTTCTGATGCTCTGCGTTCTACCGGACCAAAGAAAGGGAGAAGCCAGAGACCTCCTACTGGTTCTCCTGTGCCTGACCAGATAAAAAGTCCTCCCCGTCCTAAACGTACATCTCCTCCTGATGAACACTCTTGGTCAGCACCTAACAGTGCTTCTGAGGTTACCAACAAAAAGAGGAACCTTCCCTCCTCTTCTGGTTCCCCAAGGGTAGTTAAGCACCTTGCTACCGCTCCAGAACATGTGGATGTTGATCATGTTGGTCCTCAGGTGGTATTCATTCCACCTCTGGACATTGACCGCTCCTAAATGACCAAGCTCTTCTTCAGCTCCAAAGCCAGTTAGCACCCCTCCTCCCCCTGTCGATACTGCTTTGGAATTCCTTCGATCCCTGAATGAGAAGGAACCAACCTTATCTGAGGAGGACTCAAAAACTGACTCCACATCCATCTCTATCAGTATCGAGCCAGATAGGCTCTTTAAAAAAAATGAAAAAAAAAAAAAATAGCATCGAATTCACAACTTTTGACGATGTCCTCGCCACCACCATCGCCTCTACCATCCCAACCAATACCACCAGCTGTATCAACATCATCTGTTCCCTCGATACCTGAACTGACCCCTGGAGTTGCTTCCATCTCTGCTTCTCCAGTGAAGACAGTTCTCTCTTCTAGCCACTTATCAAAATCTGATGCGCCACCTCTTAAAGAAATACCAAAGGCAAACCTCAAGCTCCCGATGCCTCTTTTGTCATACTCAAAGCCTAAGGCTAGTATGACACGAACTACTTCCGCTGGTAGTTCAAATCCAAAATCTCCTACCCCTAAGGGTAGGAAGAAATCTACAGTTATGCTTAAACGGTAACAATGTTTTCATTATTCATTGGAACCTCCAAGGTCTCTTCCCAAATGGGAAAAGTTCAAGCTCCTGCTTATGGATTACAGTCCCGATTGTATTGCTTTACAGGAGACTTGCTCGGGTACTTGCAGAGTACCCAACATTTCGGATTTTGTGGGATATTATAAGAACCCTGGAGAACGAATTCATGGTTCTGCTGTCTTTGTTAACAACAGGGTTCTCCACAACCAGCTCTCTCTTAACACAGACCTGCAGGCGATTGCTGTCCGCCTGTTTTCCAGTCGCCATTATTCGGTCTGTTCGCTGTATCTTCCTTCTGGCGCGAGGAAAGAGATATAGCTGTTTTAGCTACAAAGTTAGCTAATTTAATTTCTCAACTCCCTCCTCCCTTTTTATTGATTGGCGACTTTAATGCTCGACACCCCCTTTGGGGGGACCATGATAACAACCCTAGAGTAAATATGATTGAGAGATTTCTGGGCACTAATGATGTCTGCTTTCTTAAAGATGGCAACCACACATCATTTCACATCCAGACGAACAGCTTTACATGTGTGGACTCGTCTCTCTGTTCACCAAAATGTAGAGCTGATTTTGCCTGGGCAGTGGTTCCTGACTTGCGAGGCAGTGATCACTTCCCCATTCTAATAACACCATGAACAGGTAGTCCTCCTCCACCACCTAGCAAAAGATGGAATACAAAAAAAGCAAACTGGCTTAAGTTCAGGCACCTCTCGAGCCATGATGGGTCCTTCCCTCATAAAGATATTGAAGTGGCTATTGATGATCTTCTAGCCCACGTCAATCATGCAGCTAATTCCTTCCATCCCGCTCTCCGGCTCAACTGCCACAATTGCCCTGGTTTCTTAATGGGGGGCGCCTGGAAGTGGTTGAATCGCACCGTTTCTTTGGTCTTGTATTGACCGACGCCTCACCTGGAAGGCTCATACTCGCAGCCTTAAGGTCTCTTGTACCCGCGCCATGGATATTCTTCGTTCCGTGACGTTCAGCGCTTGGGGTGCTGATAGGGCTACTGCCTTACTTTTTTATCGATCCTTTGTTCGTTCGAAGCTCGACTACGGATGTGAGTTTTATGCATCCGCAGCCGAACGTCTATTGCGGAAGTTCGACTCGATCGACCACACCGGCCTTCGCCTAGCGACCGGTGTCTTCCGCACTTTCCCTATTGAAAGCCTGCTTGTCGATGCTGGAGAGATGCCATTATCTATGCGCCGTGCACAGTGCATTACTCGCCTGTACGCACGAGCGCAGCGTCTCCCTTTGTCGCCAACGGCTCTCAAAGCATCCGCAGCTGATCTCGACGGTGCCTATGCCGCCGAGAGACGCAAGTCATACCCTAAGCCCTTTGGGTTTAGGACCAGGAAACTCCGAGAGCTAGATATAGCTCTCGGGCCGGTGGTGCCCCTTGTTCTACCCAGGATGCCACCCTGGAGGGTACCACATTTGGCTATTTGTCACCACGCTTCTGCTCCCAAAGCGCCGAGAGTATTGCGTTCGACCTTTTTGGAGCACACCCTATTATTATTGTTCTCATACGCATGCGGACGGTGACGTGCCCAATCATTCTTCGAATCACAAACTGCACACCGAGACACTTGACCATCACGTCCTATAAGATTGAGCTTACGCGCTCGTGACTGCGAAGGGTAGGATTCTTGTCCAGTTACCGCACGGTACACACTGCTCGTACTACCCTGACCCCGCGATACACAACCATCACGGTAGGAACCTCGACCACGCCGTTCACCACGAGTAAACAATGCCTCACCACTAGTAGGCTTGTCAGCACAAAACACTGGTTCACTCTTGATACTAAAAACGGGCATCATAGTCGTTGTGCTCAGAGCACCGATCTCGTGACCAAAAACATGTTTTAGAGTATATTTCCTATTAGCATATGAAACCTCACTGATGGCTGACGTGACTAACTGCACTTCATTATCAGGAAATTCACAAGACGCCAACAACATAAACGCCATCACAGGATCAGGAATATTCGTATCTTCCAGCGAAAACTTGAAATACATGTGCTCAAAATCGCTCACAAATTGATTAATGTTGACGCTTTCCGACCTACGAAAATTGTACAAATTACAAAAAGCTGTAAATTGCCGACGACCCTCTTCGGGTGAGAACAGTCCATCTAGTTTCGCCAACAAGATTTCGACACCGTCACCCTTTTGTAAATCATCAACACTGATTTCTGAATAGGCTTCCCTCACCCTTCCAATCAAAGAAAGATGAAGCGCTAACGCACGTTTAGTTTTGGGCAATTCAGTAAGTTTCCCGTAAGGCGAAACGGCTGCACGCCTCCACCGAGACGTTAAGACTCATAGGAATGAACACCCCTGAGGAAAGGGAGGGGAGCCCTGATTTTAGCCGGGGCTGGGTGTTAACCCTTTCTGCCGCCAGCTGTACCAGGGGAGCGCACGGGGTGGGTAGAACCCGCAGAAGGGTTCCGAGTGGGCGAGGAAACGACCGTGCTCGTAGGCCTGGAGCAGAGGGTGCCTTTCTTAACATTGAGGCATAGGACGTCCCAAGCTGCAGCAGGCGCGCCAGGACCAAGTGGTCATCCTCCCTGGTTCCTAAAGCTGCCCCTCGAAAGGAGAATACCACTAAAGTAAAGTAGCTTCGGATCCTTCGCCCACACCCAGTGGTAGGTTGGGAGACGCTAGATCCTCCAAAAGAGGGACCCCCTCCCACCGCGCCTTCAGCTCATTGTTCGGCCAACAACGCCCGGAGTTCTGCCTTCGAGAAGCGTACGGCTATTCCCGTGAGGGTCTTCTCTTCGAAGAGAGCCCCCGCGTCTCCGAGCTAGACCTGGAGGGCATATTCCCAACTGGGAGGAGCTGCGGAACTTCGTCTCGTCCATTTTCCCGTTAGCTATCTTTTTGCAAGAGACCATGCTGGGCGCGTGCCTCCTGCCCACCCTCATGGGGTATAAATGTTTTGCGACCCCACCACCACGGGATAGAGGCCGGGCGGGAGGATGCGCGATTTACACCCGGCATGATGTCTCCGTTCTTCTCTTCGCTTTAGATACCTCCTTTCAGGCCGTACCTATGCAGCTGCACCTGGATAAGAGGTATACTGTTATTTCCTCGTACATTCCACCCTCAGCCGACTTGGACGCGGGAGACCTCCGCCGCGTCGTGGCTAGGTTGCCGAGGCCCTTTCTCTTTTTCGGAGATCTGAACGGTAGACACTACCTCTCTGAAGACTACTCGATTAATCCCAATACTCAAGTTCTTGCCGACCTGATCGACAAGCTTGGGATCAGTGTCCTAAATATGGATTGGATTAGTTTACGCATCACTGCCCGAGAACCGCTTCATTTTCCTGCCTCGATCTATCTTTATCCTCTCCGGATGCACAGCCTGATTTTGGTTGGGGTGTGGTCGATGACATCCATGGTAGTGATCACTTTCCCATTCAAATATCATTTACTGATCTGCTGCCGCCTGAGAGCCCGCCCCGGTGGTGCTTGGCGCTGGCGCGTTGGTCCGCATTTCAGGAAATGACTGATTTCTCTATCTCAGTCCCGGAGTTTAGGTCGGTAGATGAGGCCGTCGAGTTCTTCGGCAACCTCATCGCCGCGGGCCTAGCTACTATTCCTAGAACTTCTGGCCGTTTTGCACGCCGACCACTCCCGTGATGGTCAGCTGAGTGTGAGACGTCCCTCAAGCAGAAGCACTATGCCTACATGCGCTATAAGCGCCGCCCGAACAACTTCACTGTCGCTGAATTTCTCGAGCTAGGGCTAGGTTCCGGTATATTTCGAAGCACGTCGCCGTTCTTCTTGGCGAACATGCGTTTCTTCACTTAACGGGAAGACCCCTCTAGCAGAGGTGTAGAAGCGAATCAAAAGGATTCTAGGCAATTTATCGCAGGACCCCCTCTCGTTCTCCAGGAGAATGGGACCGCAATCTCGGACCCCGCGTCCGTTGCGTAATCATTCGCGATCGCTTTCTCCTCGGCATTCTTTAGCCGGGATGCTACTCCGCTAACATTCAATGCCCGTCGTTATGTCGTGGAAGGCTGCCGCCTGGACTTTGCCTCCAGGGGCGAGGCATGGCCTTTCTGTTAGATTTATTCAACCGGATCTGGGTAGTGTATCCCCCCAGATTCCTGGCGAATCGCTACTGTGCTCGCTTTTCGCAAACCAGGGAGAGATCACTCTACCTCGGCCGTTTTCCGCCCAATCTCTCTAATCTCCTGCGTGAGCAAATTGATGGAGAAATTGGTTAATGTTATATTAGTTTTTTTTTCTGGACTGCGGAGGCCATCTGTCTTCTGCTCATTGCTGTTTCCGCAAGTTCCGTTCCACGTCGGATGCTCTGCTCCGACTGGAAAATGCCGTCTGCGAGGCTTTTCTCGTAGTCAGCACTACGCCAAGGTGTTTTTCGATCTGGAGAAGGCCTATGAGACCGCATGCCGATACGGTACCATAGAGACTCTCCACACGATGGGGACGCCTCACAATATTTATATCTGAATTTTTGCGAGATCGTCAATTCCGCGCACTGGTTGGGGAGCCCTCTCCGGCCCAATGGAGCAGGAAGAGGGTGTCCCGCAGGAAAGTGTCCTCAGTGTCACACTCTTTGCCCTGAGCATCAACGGCATCACTTCAGTGCTGTCGGAAGATGTTCTCGCTGCGCTCTACTTGGACGACCTTTCGATTTCTTTTGGCGCGGCCTAGATGCCAATTCTGAGCGTCGACTCCAACAAGCATTGGACCGCGTCTCTCGCTATGCTAAAGCCCGCAGGCTTCGTTTTTCATTGGGCAAGACTAAAGTGGTGCACTTCTGCCGCCATCCGTATCCACCTTGAGCTAGACTTGTTTCTCAACGTGGTTCGCCTGGAAATGGTGGACTCGCACCGTTTCCTTGGTCATGTATTTGACTGATGCCTCTTGTACCCGCGCAATGGATATTCTTCGTTCCGTGACGTTCAGCGCCTGAGGCGCTGATAGGGCTACTACCTTACTTTTTTATCGATCCTTTGTTCGTTCGAAGTTCGACTACGCATTCGAGTTTTATGCATCCGCAGCCGAGCGTGTATTGTGGAAGTTGGACTTGATCCACCACACCGACCTTCGCCTGGTGCTCATTTCCTATAGCATTTTCCCCATTGAGAGCCTACTTGTGGATTCTGTGGAGATGTCACTCGCTCTGCGCCGTGTACAGTGCATTATTCGCCTGTACACGCGATCCTGGCGTCAGTCGCCAACAGCTCTCACTACATCCGCATTTGATATCGACTGTGCCAATGTCGTCGAGAGATGCTAGTCATACCTTAATCCATTTTGGTTTAGAGCAAGGAATAGCTTTCGGGCCGGTGGTGCCCCTGGCTCTGCCCAGGACGCCACCCTGGAGGGTACCAGATTTGGCTATTTGTCACCACGCTTCTTCTCCCAAAGCTTGTATGGCGCTGGGAGTATTGCCTTCGACCTTTTTGGAGCACACCTCATGTCACGCTGGAACCGTGCCAGTGTATCCGGATGGCTCCAAGTCCCAAGAGGGGTCGGTTTCCACGCCGTATCCCCTCTGTTTGAAGTCAGCGGGGCTCTGCCAGGCGCTGCGTCTGTCTTCATGGCAGAGCTGGTTTCAATACACCGCTCGGTACGGGAGATTACGCGACGTGCCCGGTTCGGAGACCAGGTTGTGATTTATAACGACTCACATATGCCCTGAGTGTCACGTTACCTGAGCATTGGAATCTCCGCATTCCTTGGTTTGCGATATCCATGACACCACGGTTTTGGCGAGCCGGGCGGATGTCGATCTTATTTTCTGCTGGGCTCCTGGACATGTAGGAATTGCGGGTAATGATGGCGCCGATGAGGTCGCCAAAGTGTCCGCAAGGACTGGGCGACCAGACCAACGTTTCGCTCTTTCTCACACCGACTTCATGGTAGGAATACGGGCTTCTCTCCTGCCTTCTTGGCAAAGAAGATGGCAGACGGTGGAGGAAAACCTAAAGTAGCGTGCCATTGCGCCGCGACTGTTCCCATAAACCTACCCCCCAATGCCACGACGGCTTCAGGTTGCTTTTTCTCGTCTCCGAATTGGACACATTCGCGTGACGCACCGCCATTTGATGGAACGCTCTCCTGCGCCATACTGTGAAGACTGCGTTGTTCCCCAGATTGTTCGGCACATTTTTGTTGAATGTCCCAGTCTTGGTGATCTCCGCGCACGTTAACTGTCCCTTGTACTCGAGACGGATTCGTACACACCGCTTCCTGAACTTTACGAGTTTTTGGAGGAGGCTGGCCCCTCACTTTATTTGACCTTTTTTGTGTTTCTTTTTGTAGGTTGCATGTTCCTGCGCCGGGGGGAGGCGGGCCTTCCCCCGACACCGGAGCACGCTTCCTTTTTGCCTTTTTGCTTTTTCTCGTTATTTTTTGTTAGCCTTTATCCTTTTTTATCGTTGTTATGTGTTATTTAGATATTGTTTTTTATTTGTTTTTTTTAATATAGCCTAATTGTAGGGTCTTGTGTACTGCGACTTATGCCCAAGTAGGCAGTCACCACCAAATAGGCTACCACATTGAAAAAAAAATGCATGCATCTTAAGTTTTGAGGGGGCTGTGTGCATACCCTCCTCTCTTATCCAATAGAGGTCGGCTCGCAGGCCCAAGACAACAGGATTCAAGGGTCTTCGATTTGGAATGGTGACACTTTAGGGGAGGTTGGCAACTTGTAGCCCCCTCCTCCTCCCTGGACATGGTCCCGGAAGTGACCCAACCCTAGATGGCACGATTTTGCATGGGGTCGAACCTGAGTCCGCACTTGCGCACGCTTCTTGGGCGGCTCAGCTCCCTGAGGACTTACCATGAGAGGAGAGACCTCCTCCCCCTACTGGTTTCGCTTTTTCAGGCAAGCCCTTCTCCATTTTGGAGTAGGAGGATCATGCTTAGCCCGGTTCATCTAGCTTTGCGGCCCCTTGCGTGGTGGAGAGAAGGAGGTTCACTTCCCGCCCTTTTCCGCAGAAGAAGAAGAAGTCAAAGAGTACTA
Organism: Ceratothoa steindachneri; assembly: GCA_963969495.1. NCBI lineage: Eukaryota > Metazoa > Arthropoda > Malacostraca > Isopoda > Cymothoidae > Ceratothoa > Ceratothoa steindachneri. Next base: position 34,729,907 of record OZ018318.1, read on the forward strand.
GGGATTCCTCTTCCTCCGCAGGGCTCCGGAGACGGCTGGTTTTGCTACCGCTTCGGCAGGCGACCAGGCCAAGATCGTCATGTTCGTCCCCTAGGCGCCTTCGGTAGGGAGGCCCGGACAAAGACGAAAGTGGCAGGTGCACTGAGCGGAGCCTCGATTACATCGGACTTCCACATTAAGAAATTAACTGGCATTTTTTAGCCCGCTGGCTTCAAATGCTCGCTAGTTATTCGCCCCACAGATTGTAGCAAGTTAGCCAAAGGCCACATGCTACAGGGGAGGGGCCTCGAGACCCACCCCTACACTCTTCTTCACGTTCAACCGTGACAGGCTCCCCGAGTTAGTGCGTGCCAGTTAGTATCGCTACCGTGTCGAGGCGTTCGTGTCTTCTACCGAATTTGTGGTGTTCACGGATTCCCGAAGTCTGATTTTTAGAGTAAGCTTATTGTACCAATCCGTTGATCTGCGAGTTCCGATTGCGTGAGCTTTCAGTCTCGTCTAATAAGATTATCACAATGTGTTGATGTGCCTGACAATGAAGCAGCCAATCCACCTGCATGGTCACCCTCTAGCTGGCCCAGCATTCAGTCCCTCAGAAACAAGTAACATTCTAATTTGAAGGATTCCACGTGTATAGTGCACATCTCCTACCCCCCCCCCCCCCCAATCATTACGTTATAGTCTTAAATTGTTTCTGGAATTATGAATTTCATTTTGGTCAACCCAGTAAGATTATTGCACACCGCCATTTAAGATGACAGCTACAGGAGATCCCCAATAAACCCCCACGCCATGAAGATACTCCCCTTTCTCCCTGTTTCCTTCGCCTGGAAGAAGTGTGTCATAATTGTAGTGTGTGAAAATGACTGAGTCTGCGAATACGATTATGGATGGACGATTATAAACATTTAAACAAATTTGTAATTTAAGCTAATTACAAATATTTGTTAGTACTTGAAAATATTGGAAGCTGTATATTATTTGTAGATTATTAAATTTAAATGTCTATTTTTCTTGTATGATACTGTACTAAGTGTGTTTGGCTAACTTGGGACTCACAAAATGTGTGGATGTGTGGAGAGGTAGATTCCCCTTTCGATTCACAGAAATGCAAACATAGAGTAAACCCTTCCTTGACCCAACATACACGAATGCAACTAAAGTCCAGACAACATAGAATACCTACTCATAAACTGCCCAAACCTCACATAAGTGCTACACACATCTCTCTCAGGGACCTGTGGACCCACAAAAGGGGCGTGGTGGCATTCCTAGGGACCGCCAACCTCTCAGAAAAGAGGTATGGGTGGGGAGGAAGGGGGCAAGTGTAGTAAGTCTGATCTCCTACTCCATGTGAAGATCACAAAAGCACAATGGCCTGCTTGCTGCTTGGTAAATTTGTCCCCTTATCAAACTCCACTGCATTTTATCCCCCCATCCCCTTGGGTACTGAGTTTCGTCCTTCCACCTCTCTTGCCGTAGGAAAAAATACGATGCTTTCCTGCTTCCACCTGGATCGTACCACGATCGCCCTCCACTTTTAATCCTGCCGTACCAGACATATAGTGCCCCTTGTGTACCATTCCCCTCGCTGCCTCCCTTTTCTAATCCTGGCCAAAGGTTTCGCTTCTCCATAAACAATCATTTCGTTCCTCCTTTCTCTATAATTGCTCATCACCCCGCCCCCAATACACACACGCGCGCGCCCACACATTTCCCCTTTCCTATTCCTTTATAGCGATTGATTTCATTGAATTATAAGCATATGCGCCCATCATCACTCCCCCGCCCTTAATAATCTTCTGATTGTCTTTTGCCCCTCTTTCTTTTTCTCGAGTGATTGCTTAAGGGTTCATAATTTCTTCATTGTTCCTGCAGGTACTACGGGATCGCAAATATCTCCTGGTACGAGCGCAAAGCCGCCTCCTTATTCTTCGCGACGCCCCCTCAAGCTTCCTATGAGGATGCCCTTAAGATATTTCTCGAGGCTGAGCGAGTCGAGCCTGATTTCTATAGGTGAGGGGCCACTCCAACAGGACAACCTAGAGAAAAGTTGTGTTTCAGAGTCATTGGACTCTTCACCTACCCCTCTCAAGGTGAGGGAAGGGATACTTTGTACCTTTAAATTTATGCTCTGGCCTGGCAAAGAAGATGAGAGACGGCCGACGGGAAGCTAAAATTCTGTGCCATCGCCCCGCGACTGTTACAGTGGACGTACCCCTCAATGCCGCAAAAGTTTCAGGTCCCTTTCCCTCGTCTTTGAATTGGGCACGACTGTTTCGTCCCCCAGACTGTTCGGCACATTCTTGTCGAATGTCCCAGTCTGGGTGATCTTCGCGCACGTTACCTGTCCCGGTACCGGGATGGGCGGGGTCGCTACCGCCTGTCCCTTGTACTCGGGACGAGTGCGTGCACATTGACTGGTGGACTTGTTGACTTTTTGGGGGAGGCCGGCCTTCTCCCTATTATTTAACCAGGTTTTTTTGTTTTTGTTTTTTTTCCTTATAGGTCGCACGCTCCTGCGCCGAGGGGACCTCCCCCGACGCAGGAGCTTGCTTACTGCTCGCTTCCTTTTCCCCTTTTTTAAAATTTTTGGTGTTGGGTTTGGGTTGTTTTTTGTGTCTTTTTTAATTTGATTTTAAAGTAGCCTAGTACTAGGCAAGTTTTTAATACGGCGACTAATGCCCAAGTAGGCAGTCGCCAGAGGAAAAAAAAATTGAATTGGCCACACTCGTGGGACGCCCCGCTATTTGGTGGAGCGTTCCCCTACGCCTTACTGCGACGACCTTGTTGTTCCCCAGACTGTTCTTGTTGAATGTCCCAGTTTGAGTGATCTTCGCGCACTTGTTCCGGTATCGGGATGAGCGAGGTTATCTACTACCGCTTGTCCCTTGTATTCGGGACGGTTACAAGGCCACTTTTTTATTGTGACATGATAATTTTATTTGACTCTCTTTGGTGTTGGTCGCATGCTCCTGCGTGGCCGGTGGGGGGGTGGGGGCACTCCCTCCGACGGTTGATTTTTTTTGTTTTTTGCTATTAGGGGTTTATTTTTTAATGTAGCCTTAGAATTAGGCTGGGTTTTTTCAGCGATCATGCCCTTTGTGGCGGTGCCAGCAGAACGCTCTTGAAGGAGGAGAAAAACTGGAAGTTAATAAGAAGCCCCTCTGGCCCCAGGATAGGACTGATTAGAATTGCTGCGGTACTCCCTTTTCTCCCTTATTTTCACTATTGTATTTTTTTCCAATTTTCCTTTTCTTGTACTTTCTGTTCTCCCTTCATTCTTTAACCCTAGATATTCCATGATCACAGGTCAACGAGGGTGGTACCCCCAATTTTCTTCCCTTAAGCTATCTCCCTCATTCATTAGTGAAAATGCCTTCATTGGTTACTTTATTTTGATTTTTTAATGAGGAAAAAATGTCTTCATATTGTCTGTAAACCTTAATGAATTCTAGAGTTGATGACCCATTTTTTTTTCCTAGTAAGAATCACCTGATGATTGGGGAATGCCTTTATTATATTGGACGAAAGGAAGAAGCCAAAAAATATCTCCTCAAGGCAAAAAATTGCTTGGGAAAGACAGTGGATGATGAAGAGTCTCGAATTGAAGCTGACAAATGGCTTAAAGGGATGTGAAGATGTTCCTCAAGCTCGTCCCTAAGGGTTTCGTGCATTCTGTCTGACATCATATTAAGTTATATTTGTCACTCCTACAAACAGAAGTGGCGTAATTTTGATGTAGACCAATTTGAATCCTTTCTGTGGCCACTTTTGACCAATGTTACCTCATTGCTTTTTCTTGTCTTCCAATTTTCCTCTGGCTTAGGGGTCCTTCAACAAACTCAGAGCTGACCTGACAGGGGCGGGGGGGGTCCATATGTCATGGTTGTGCAAAATGTTGGGGGAAAGTATGTTGTGAATGTTTCGAGAATTTGTTTCCGATTTTGCCAGTGTGTTAGTTATAGGTGTTTGGTTTTGGATAGTATCTGCTTCGGACCTTTGCTAGAATTTGTTTATGGTGTGGGGAATTCGAACGGGGTATTTTGCAGTACTATGTCGGTGTGTATGGATATGGTTGTGTGGCGACAACAGATTTTAGAAAGGAGAAGGGCAACAAGAGTGTTTTAGCTGAAGACAGTGAGTAAGTAGCCTTGTGGGCATCCCCATCACTCCCTCTCCCATCCCAGGTTTGGGGCAAGCGATCCATTAGGGTAGGGTACATCTAGAGATGGGAGGGGTTTAAGAGAGAGGAAATAGAAACTGGAAAAATCAGTTGACCATAGTCCGTCTGCCTCGAGTCAAGTCGAATACGAGTTTGCAGCCTTTGACTGGTGGGCCTTCAGTTTAATGTGTGCCTCAAGCGACCTTTTGAATCCTATTCATCTTTATTTCCAGTACACTTTTGTACTTATTCATGATGAGGAGTTAGTATAGCAATGAGTAGCTACCTTCACACTGCATCAGGCCCACCTTTTATTGGATTGCACCCATTTTGCCATTCTCCGGTTGTCCTGTTTCCCGACCCTTTTAACTATCCTTCAACAAACCCGTCTTCGATTCATATTGGCGGAGGAATCTTGTAACCCTTCGTTTTTTCATTTTTTGTCACAAAGTGGTCTCCTCCACCTTTTATAGATGATTTGCCTCGTTTTATTCTAGCTGCCATATAGAATCCACTTGGATTGGGCAGCAACTCAATTTGGCTCCTTACCTTAAGCCCTTAAACACCTGCATCAGCATGCCTGGGGGATGTTCTTTATCTACGCCATGCAAGTGACTGTATCCAATAAACCAATCTAACATCACTATAAAGAATTCTCCATTAACTATTTTAACCTTCACTTTTGCCATTGCAATACATGAGGAGTTTCACCCACTCATGGGGCCACGATATATCTTACATCGCATTTTTTCCTACTATTCATAATTAGCGTGAAGAAAAAGCTAATCTCTGGCATAGTCTTAATTGGTTTCTTTCATTATTTACATTCTTCCATTGCATTTAACCCTTAAAACACACGCTAAGAAAATGGAGGACCCTGTCAGCCCCGGAGAAAAACTTGAAAAAAAAAATCAACCATCCTCATATTGAAAGACCCATGAGTAAGTGATTTGAAAAAAACAATATAAATAAAACTGTGAGGTACGTCATGAGATAAAATACATTTGCCTCAAATAAAACTACTGTTAGGAATTTAATGGAATTTTGAAAAAAAACCTAAAACCATGAGGAAAAATTAATCCGAGCTGCGGTTTTACGCTCTCGACCTTTTGGTCCGCGCGGCGCTTTAAGGGTTAAACATTTGGAAGCAAAAGATATTTGCTATCGGGGATCACGTTTATACCCCCCCTTTCGGGGCTTTGGGGTAGGTTAATCAGCACCTCGGTGGCTGACAGTTGTATTTTAATCTATGTATGGTCAGGTGATTTTTCCAACATTTTTTTATTGTTGTGTGTACTTTGGGATTTTCTCTTGTTTCTATTTGATTTTTCCCTGATTTAATATTTTCCTCTTCTAGGATTGGGTTCAATTTCAGTGCTTTAAAAATATAAAATAGAAGTTTTTTAGAGATTAATTTTTCAGTACATTGTTTTGATATAACCACAGATATATACCTATTAGAATAACAAAAGAAATCCATTGCATAGTCATAATATTTATTTATTTAAGGGAAACAAGGTGGCAGCCACCCAATCCTAATGGATTCAATGGCAGCACTGTTAAAACGGGGTCGCCCGAAAAAGGTCACAAGGGGCGTGGGAAACACTCAATAAAAATGTGGAAAAGCACAACACACACTTAAATTACAAGCATACAGCACACATTCTAAAAACAAGGGCGGCGCGGGCAATAAACAAATGGCATGTACCAGCCGCACGGAAGGGCGCAAGACAAAAGATAAAACAATAAACTTAAACACAAAAATGGAAAGACTTTATAAAAGGGATAAAACACCACTTCAGGTGATAGAAATGTAAGGAGGGAGGACGACCGAAGGTAATCCTCTGTTAGAAGAAAGCGAAGTCGAGCAGGCGTGGCGACGCCAGAAAGGGTAGGAAAGCAAGGCGGGGACAAACTACTAAGATGTGAGCCACAGAAAGCTCGGCACCGCAAAAGGGACAACTCTGCCGGTTGTGCCCAATTCACAACCGGCAAAGACCGGAGTCGCCGAGAGCTAGAGGACCAGGGATGGACAGAGCGTTTAATAAGGGACAGCTTAGAATGGGGGGGGGCGGGTACGAATCCCTCTCTGCCACAAACGAAAGATAAACGCCCCGATTACTGGGTAGGAATCCGTGACCTCGAAGGCGGCCAATTGGCCTCCTCGTTGCCCGCAACCCCAACATGAGCCGGAGTCCAACAGAACGCCACCCTGTAACGGGAGTCATTTCTGACCAGCCAGGAACGAATCCTTAAAACTAAAGGATGGCTGGACGTAAGGGAACGAATCTCCAAAGCAGGCCGGGAATCGCTAAAAACAAAATCCGAAGAATTGAGGGATTTAATCAAATTAAAAGCAAAAAGAATGGCCGTTAACTCTGCGGTAAAGTGGATTTCACACGAGGGAGAGCGGATCTAAGAGACTCCATAGAGGACACCGAGGGTCGAATTCGAGCCATCAGTATAAATGGAACGCTGGTGCGCATGAGAACACGCATGTTCAAAAAACTCACTTTAATAGACGAGGGGGTCAGTAGACCCTTTCTCGAAATTCACAAAAAGCAGTAGAGACCTCAGTAGAGCGAACGCTCCAACACGGGAATGGGAGGGACAACACCCAGGGAGGCGAGATGGTCCCCGAGCCCCAGAGGAGGGGGTAGAGATGGCCACCGATCAAAAGATGCCGAAGAGGACGGGGTTAAAAGGCACTCATGGACTAGGGATGAAAGGTACTGCTGAACACTAAACAGGGATCCTAGCCACATCTGCAGCCGGTGATATCGCAAGGGAAGTACGTCACCCTCCACAAAGAGGCTAGGGATAGGCGAGGTGCGAAAAGCTCTACTACTAAGATATGCCCTAAACGAACGAACAGTCGAGTAACTTCAAAGCCGAAGGAGACGCTGAAGAGTATACCTGGCAACCGTAGTCCAGTCGGGATTGAACCAGTGCCGAATAAATCGACCACAAGGTGCGCCTATCACTACCCCAAGTGGTGTGGTATTAAACCCGAAGCAAATCCATAGCCTTCGAACAGGAAGTCCTCGGGCGACGAAAATGGGGGTACCCAAGTGAGCTTGCTATCAAGCGTTAAACCCAAGAAATTAAAAACGGAGACATTACTCAATCGCCGTGCCGTCCAAGAAGAGGGAAGGGGGGGGGGGCAACAACCCCACTACTCCGACAAAAATGCATGGCCTTCGTTTTGGCGACCGAAAAACGGAAACCCTTGGATACAGCACGGCATCATTTGCCAGCTGTAATCGACGAGCAGCAGAAGGCAGGCGGGGAGATGAACAAAACAACGTCAAGTCATCCACGAAGAGAGCCGAACCCCTCTCCGGAAGAGTAGACACCGGACTATTAATGGCAACGGCGAAACATGGCACACCTAAAACACACCTCTGGGGAACACCCTCCTCTTGAACCTGCAAGCCTGAGAAAGCATCCCCAATACGGACCTTAAAATTACGGGACGATGAAAATTCTTAAATAAAAACCGGTAAAAAGACTTTCATACCCCACTCATATAATTGACGTAAAACACCATTATCTCCAGGTGGTATCGTAGGCTTTCTCAATATCGAAGAACACCGCCAACACCTTATTCCTAAGGATAAAGACCGTAAAACGGAGTCTTCCAAACGGATGAGGTGGTCAAGAGTACTACGGCGGCTGCAAAAACCGCACTCACGTTGAGAGAGGAGCGAGTTGGGCTCCAAAAACCAAGTAAGGCGAACTTGAACCATCCTATCGAATAACTTGTAGTGTACAATCACTGCACACACACACACACACACACACACAAAGAAAGAGAGAGAGAGAGAAGGACAAATGCACATTTTGCCAGGTCTCGGTATCAAAGATGGAATGGTAGGAGCAATAAAATAAGGTCGTTTGTAAACAGTTTGTGAACCAGCGGAATCTGATTAGGACGTCTGGATTGAAACCCGACCACAATTTAAGATACGAAGTGGAGAATTTCATCCAATCACAGGCTCCGCTGGACTGATAGGTAGCTAAGCACCGCCTCAGCGACCCAAGGAAGGCGGAGCTACGCGTCGCCTCTAAAATGCTGCCTGGTATAAATAAGAACATTTCATTTAAATGATTATTATTAACACATTATTGATTGATTCATTTAGTTATTCATTGATCAATTATTAGACTCTTAATTCACCGCTCTGCGAATCTCCATTATTCTTGCTCTTGCCATTTTAACTCGATTTAGCATATTCCGTTGCGCAAATTAAATCTACCCTAAGTGTAAACATTTCAAAGTGGTATAAAAATACAAGTGTTTAATTCCTTCACAAAGTCGCCTTTTACTTACAAACTTTGATTGGTTAATACCCCTCGGACTGTACGTCAAGAAACCTGTAAGCAAGCCACTTTACCAAACCTTATAGGATCGCCTTGTAATCAAAACAAGGCCTACTTACACCGAACCCATAATAAGCGACCCTGTAATTGGAGACCTTTTGCCTTTGAACCTCTATAACTGGCTAACAACCTTAGTCGCCGAAACCGAACAAAGGAGAAAAAGAAGAACTAAGAAAGAAGATGGAAAGCACAGACAACCAGCAAGTAAGGCAAGGAGTTTTCGCGAATGCGGTGAGCATAAAACCACATATGTTTAACGAATCAGCGGTCACTGGCTGGTTCCGTATAATTGAAGCTCAGTTCCACAACTCCGAAATAAAAAAGAACGAGGCAAAGTTTTATAAAGTCTTAGCCTCATTGACCTCGGAGACTGTCAATCGACAGCCAGAGGATATTTTTGAAGGACAAAACTACATCAACCTGAAGATTGAAGTCATTAGGCTTTTCGAAAAGAGCAAGCTCGAACTTTTCGACAAACTCATCGCGTCTTCCCCACTTACCGCAAAGGCCAGAATCGAAGAATTATCAAAGGAAGGAATCATCCGTCCTTCGAAATCACCATGGGCCTCGCTGATCCATTTAGTGCTGCAGAAGTCACCTGGAGAATACAGGATGGTTGGGACTTCGGGGCGCTGAATGCCATCACGAAGCCCGACAGGTATCCGTTACCACGAATCCAAAGTTTATCAGACAATCTTGATGGTTAAAGGATTTTATAAAGGTTAGATCTATTGCATGGTTATCATCAAATCCCAATGAGCCCAGCGGACATTGAAAAGACGGCTATCGCAACACCAGTTGGTTTGTGGGACTACGTAATCTTCCATTTGGCTTGAGGGAGGCGAGCTGCACCTTCCAAAGACATATGGACTGTATCTTTCGTGGATTAGAGTTTGTATATATATATATATATATATATATATATATATATATATATAGGCGTCATCCTAATCTTTTCAGATAACCTAGAAGACCACCTGAAGCATCTGGAAGAAGTACTCAAAATCCTGCATGAAAATTGCCTAAGGATTTCCTGGAAAATGCGAGTTCGCAAGAGAAGAAATTGGATTCCCGGAGAACCATTTATCGCAGGAGGGAATTAGGCCGCCACTCACAAAAATGAAAGAAATAGAAGAGATGCCAGTGCCGAAAGACTCGAAGAGACTTCGCCGATATTTGGGTATGATGGGATACTGTCGCAAAATGATGTCCAATTTCGCATTGATTGCAGCCCCATTGACCGAGCTTTTGCCTTAATGGAGTCCGTTACACTCCGTCACCCCATGCCCAATGACTCTCCATTCCAGCTGGTGACGGATTGCTCCCAATACGCGGTAGGTGCTGCCCTGCACCAAATGGTCGAAGGTTCTCCGCGACCAATTGCGTTCTTCTCTAAGAAACTAAGTCAGTCACAACAAGCGTACTCCACGTACGACGGAGAGGTACTAGCGGCGTACCTTGCTGTGATACACTTGAAGCATATGATCGAAGGGCACCACGTAACCCTGTGCACCGACCATAGGCCATTAGTGTCGGCATTTTCGTCGCCATTAAGCGCGAAGACGGATCGACAGCAACGCCATTGGACTACCATCTTGAGTATGTGAGCGATATCTCCTACATACGAGGGAAGGATAATGTAGTAGCGGATTGCTTGTCGAGGGAGGTCAATGCGGTCCAGATTGATTCGCTTAGCCTCCAAGCTTTTGCGATGGCACAGAGGGAAACAAATAAAACGGAGGAGCTGAAACCAATATTGAAGCCTTTTTCCTTCCCGGAGGAAGTTCAGCTGTGGTGTGAGGTAACATCAAGATACCCACGACCCTTTGTGCCAATGGCATGCAGAAAGGTAATTTATGGGCAATTACATAACTTGTCACGCCCGGGAATACGAGCGTCACTTCGCTTAATAAAAGCTCGTTATTTCTGGCCCAACATGGACAAGGACATACGATCCTGGACCAGAGAGTGCCTGGCTTGCCAGTCATCAAAAATCACGCGCCACCCGTAGTCCCCAGTGCTTCCCATCAACATCCCCTCCTCAAGGTTTGAGACGGTACATGCGGACATTGTAGGACCTCTTCCCCATGTACTCCTCCCGGCCAAGGCCTACTTACTCCAAACCCATAATAAGCGACCCTATAAACTTGCTGAGGCAGCTCGTAAGAGCAATTGAGCGATAGTGACTGGTGTCCAAACCGTCCCTACCGGGCTTGAGAAAGGGTAGAACAACCTTCACACGCCAGGAGGACGGATAGATCTCTTTGATCCAAAGCAGGTTGTAAAGGTCAACCAAAAATAATTCGGAGTAGGGATGGAGACGACGAAGAAAGTCGTAGTGAATGCAATCATTGCCAGGAGAGGTGGAGCCACAGTGAGACAAAACATCCTGCAGCTCATAGACGGAAAATAGAGCATTATAAGACTCACGGCGGGCACGACGAAGGGCGCCATGAGCCCGGTTCCGATCTACCATATTCGAAACGGTGGGGTTCCGCCTATAACGAGAATGGGCCAACTGATAGGCAGAAATATCCGACGTGCAATCCCTCTTTCACCAGGGGACGGTGGATTGCCCCACAATAGGGCACCTCCGCGCAACAAAGCGCTCAGAAGCCTTGAAAGTATGAGACCGCTCAATCAACGGTATCGAAGGAACCCAGGGCGGCTTCAGTAAAGGAAGCCGCCCGGAACCCAACCCAATTTGCTCACCGCAGATACCAACGAGGAGGGAGGGAAAGGAAAGGCACGGACCAGGAAGGGCGGCCGACAGGACGATCGGGAAGTGATCACTCCCGGAAAGGTCGTCCCTAATCGACGAACGGAAATCGAGTAAACAGTCGGGCGAACATAAAGACAAGTCTACAGCACTAAAAGAATCCGTTTGATCATGATAAGAAGTAAAATTGCCTGAATTTAAAAGACAAAGGAAATCAGATAATAAGAGGGACTCATCCACTCCGCCCTGGGAATTACGGGCAGTATCACCCAAAGACGGGTGGTGGGAATTAAATCACCAAGTAATAAAAACTGGGTAGGTAACTGACTTGTGAGCTCTAAATGGTCAGACCGACTCAAACTAAAATCCGGGGAGATGTACACAAAACAAACAGTTAAAAGCTTGGAAATATAAACCCTCGCAGCAACAGCCTGCAAAGTAGTACGGAGGGGAAGTGGCACAGAAAATAACGAAGAGGAAATTAAAAGAGAAGAGCCACCATGGCACAAGCCCACGGCGGGGGAGGGGGGGATTAAACACCCGGAAGTGCGAAAGCACCGGGAAAGGGCGAGTCCCAAGCTTATTTTTTTTTGCAAACAGACTACCAAGGGTCGAACACTAGAAAGCAAGAGCTGTAATTCCTTCCACTTAGGGAGAACCCCTTGAAAATTCCACTGTAGGATGACAGACATTACTGTCGTCTCGACACCAACGTCGGGATTCTAGTGACGGAATCCATTCAAGGTTCCCGATGACTAGAAGACCCAAGAGGGAACAAGGGACAAATCGCCGTGAGCCGAGGACGGACCCGGCGTGAACGACGGGAGTCGACACCTGAGAGCCGGACCGAACTCCCAACGTGAGCGGCTCATGGCCCGGAAGGAAAGGAAGATCGAGTAGAGACGGACGAGAGCTAAGATTCGAAGTAGATGGAACAGAAGGCAGAACATAGACAGATGGTGAGAAGGGAACAAGGTCAGAGGGTAAGGAGGAAATTGGGTCAGATGGAGAGGAAGGTACAGGGTCAGAGGGTGAGGGGGGAACAGAATCAGAAAGAGATGTAGGAACGGGGGCATAGGGCAAGGATGGCGGAACAGGGCTAGGAGGCATCGAAGACTGAATAGAGGTAAGGGGCAAGGAAAAGGGAACCTGGGTAGGAGGCAAGGAAGACGGAACCGTGTGAACCTCCGCCCTCACAATGACATCGGTGATGCCAACGGGGGATGCCAGCACAAACCGGGGAGGAAAAGGCATCAAAGCGGAGGGCGCCCAAACAACCGACTCAGGGACCAAATAAGTATCATGAGAGGCAGCGCGCTTGGACTCCGAACGAGGTGAGAAGGGATCTTTCCGTTTGCGCTGAGGCAAAGGAACGGAAGGGTGCAGACGCCTGGAGGAACTACCGCATATCCTCCAGCGTCTCAGCTCGGTCGGTCTCACGGTCCGCGACAGAGGGAATAACATGAGAAGAGGGCAAAGGAGAGGACGCAACGGAAGAGCCGCGGGGAGAGACCGAAGACAAAGGATGGGGAGCAATATAGGAGCCGCGAGGAGAAGACAAAGGAGGGGGAGCAATATAGGAGCCGCGAGGAGAAGACAAAGGAGTGGGAAGACCGAAAGGAGGACGACGGGAACTCGCCTCCCTGGGAACGTCAGAGGAGAGACGCCCGGACTGGGCAAGCTGCCCCCGTACCCTACGACGTGCCTGACGAAAGTCCAGCCTGAGGGAGTTTAAGAGTCAGGACCTCCTCTATAAAAAGGAATACAGGACAAGAACGCGAAGCCGCGCTATGGGAACCTCCAAAATTGGCGCAAGATTCATGATTCCCACAAGAGGAGCCATGGTACGCCAACGGACAGGCCACACAGCTATGAGCATGCCTACAATTGGTGCTCATATGGCCAAACTGGCGGCAATTAAAACAACGTCTGGGGAGCTCGACATAACGGGATATAGAGACACGAAGATAACCAGCACGAACAAACTGGGGTAGATCCTGTCGCTCAAAGGTGACGATGAGCGTACTCATAGGAACCTTAGCGGGACCAACAGACTTAGACACCTTATAAACGTCCGTAACCCTCTGGGACGAAAGTTTATCCTATAGTCTCGAGACATCATACTGCAGTAATTCGTTGGAGCAAATCACTCCCTTAACAAAATTGAGGCGAGGGTGTGGCACATCCGAAGCCGGGACCTCTGAAAGGGAGGACAAATCCCGCACGGCGCCACACTGCTCTCGCAAAGATATCTCAACCACTAAATCGTGCGCCACTACCACAGGCCCACATACGGCGGGGCGCACCACAGCGGGACTCAAACTCCTCATTCAAATCAAACACTTCCAATTTAGAAAGCGGAGACCCGGAACTGGAATTCAGCAGCAGAAAACGAGGATAGTCCAAATCAGGATCTATCTCTTCTCCGAAGGGATAAAACAAACGCGGAAAATAGGACTTATTGACAGGCGTAGTACGAGAACCAGGAGAAATGATTTATTATTACCCATATAAAGTAAAGTATAAAAGGGGGTGCGAACTTGCGCAGCGCAGTCACTGTCTACCGTTGCGACGCCTACTCGGAGCGCCGGCCCAACCAGGAGGGTAATCCCGTCGACCCCTGACCCAACAATCGTTTTAAAAATGGCCGGCCAGCCTCAGAAATTTACCGGTTCGAAAGCAAATATCCCTAAGAGTGTCACTCCGGCTCAGACACCTACCAACCAACCCAGGCAGGACCCAGCCATGGGGTCGCGTGCCCTGACGGACTTGGTAATTGTTAAGATTTGTGGCGCACGAGTTTTCTTGACATTTTTTTGCGTTTTGCGGAGCTCTGATGCATCGAGATAGCCAAACAAACGTAGATGGAAGGACGATGCAGGGTGAAAGAGAATTGGTACATAAGACGAAGTAGGGATTAGCGGAAGAAGATAAAAAATGCCAAGCTGGGGCCGGACGGGGCGTGAGCCCCGTCATTACGGTGATCATGAGAGCAAATCGCCGTGCCCCTTACGGGGTAGTCAGAGTAAAATTGTTTTTACTTTAATTAGAGATCTCATCCTACAAACAGATAATATTTGAATATTTTATTTGAGTCTCCGTTGTATGGTTGCCATATTTACTAATTTATCCTATTTCCAAAAGCTCGGGAACATATATTCTATTTTATCGTCAATTCAACTCGATTTATATTAAATATATATATATATATATATTTTATATATATATATATATATATATATATATATATATATATATATATATATATATATATATATATATATATGGTTGAAAGTAAATCTATGGACTTTTACATGAATTAGGCATATATTAACTCAATATTACTAAATTCTACCCCGTAAGGGTCACAGTGATTTGCTTTCCTGGCCACTGTGCTGACGGGACTCAACGCCCCGTCCGACCCAGTTTAGCCTCTTCTCCTTTCTGACACCTTGTCTTCTTACTATGCTTCCTCTATTTCCATACAACTTTCTCTGGTCGGTCTCTAGTTTCACAAGGTAGACGCCGACTAGCTTTCTCTCAGCCAACCATCCAGGATCGGGCTGGTGGGGGAGGGGACAACGCCCCCTCACCACTAAGCTTCGGTTTAGGATGGTGGGTTTTAACAACCTGCTTCACCCTACCTTCACCTTCTTTACATCCCCTTTCTTTATTTTCGCACACTACTAATTTTACGCCGAGCCCAAGGTCAAGCCGTCATGCTGATGGGCTGTCTGGCAACTGGGCGGAAGGTGTGGCTCAAATGGCGGCAGCCGGCTATGCCGGCCTCCTCTTAACCCCTCTCAGAGCGTTTTACTGCGTGGGGTGATTACGGTCCCCATGCCCATCGATGAAAACTCTAAAAACCTCTTGATCACCCGACCCTTGCTTCCCCACTGGATACGATCACGGACTTCTCTTCGGACCAGGCGAGTTCGAGGCCTACGCGACAGTCTAAATCTCGCCCTCAAACGGAAGTCGTGGCAGCAACCACTTCGATGTCGCCCTCTCGCAATATCAACCAACCTTCTAGTGCTAAACAGCACTTCAACCTTTGCCGAAAACCGATGACAAAATTACATACCATCCTAGCTCCCTCTACTTGGTCTCGCTATATATTTTTACGTGTTCCAGAAGAACAAAAGGTATGTGCTTTATACACGTACAACGCCTTAAAAGAAATGTCTCCTAAATCTGCCCCTGACTTCTCAATTGCTGTCTTACGCGCGGAGATAATTGTGCGAGTTACCAATGAGTCATTCTCCCAACGTCCGCTTAGCCTGAAATCTCTCGGCTCTCTAAAAATCTTGGCCGGTGATAAGAATGAATTTAATGTTAGGACCTGCACGGTCCTAGTGGATAACTTCTTTCCTGGACCTGACGCCACAGACGATTTCATCGTTTCCGTCATCAAAGAATTCTTCACCGACCGACAACATAATGTTGAGTCACTCAGTATTTTCTAAAAGCCATCTTCTCGTTCTTCCACTCCATTTAGGGTTACTGAGATAACTCTAAAACAACAAATACTACCAATGTTTATAAAATTTGCTGGAACACGTATACAAGTTAAAGAAGAACTCCTACCTCCCTCCAGTGCCGTAACTGCAACAGATTCGCCCACTCCGAAAAATATTGTAAGAGCACGGGAAATCCGTGCTTTCGATGTGGACAATTGGGACACAATGCCCTAGATTGCATAGAACAGACGTACTGCCTCAGATGTGGCGGCCCACATCATGCCTCACTACTTCTATCACCAGGAGATCCGCGTTCGGTCCCAACGATCCACTATCTCTAGACACCAATTAAAACTAGATATGCGTGAAGAAAGCATCATACTCTTAACACCCACCTTTTCCAGTGTGACGAGTGGTGCTCCTAGCATTCACGGAACTCTATCCACGTCTAACAAATCATCGCTCACAAATGAACACCCGACACAAGCCTCTCTTTCTCCAACGGTCGCCCCTCCTGTGAAACAACAACACACCAAGGAACCTTTGCAGACACACCAAACTACGCCTTCGCAACAAAGTGAAACAATAGAGGAAGCAATATCGCCTCCCAATCTTAATGGAACACAATCTATGTATCTCTCCCCATCGAAGAGTACCACTATCGCCCGAACTACATGTGGTTCACCTATCTTCAAAATACGAATCTCTCCCTAATCGCAGAGGCAGAGACCGAACTCAATCACCCCCACCCCTTATATGTATCAAATCATGAACTCACCCATGTATCACCTACAACTAAATCCTCAACGATCCCGCATGACGATAAACTTATCGATCATTCACCTACTCAGATGTTTGCCTCTACTAAGGTCCCGATGAGTGTGGAAGCTATTCTTGCACCGAGTAAGCCGCTGCCCGGTCCCTTTCGCCACACATTATCACTTCCCAACCAATGTTGCCACTGACAGTGAATCCCTTAGTCCCCTGCGAGCCAATCGTGAGGGAGGCGGATGTTACAAGCACTCCCTACCTTCTATCTTCGATTCCTCCTATTTGAGCTCCTACAACGACAAACGCACTCGATTCGAGGATGACGCCCCACCCTCACCTGGAGCAATAAGCTCTCCAGAAGAAACGTAGCTTTACGACATTAAATCACATAACTCGTGTAGCCCCTCGCAAAGCATACTATCTGAGAAAACACCTTCACTTGACGAGAGAGATCTTGTAGACCTCTGGCTCGCTAAACTAGATGGAATCGGTACACCAAATCCCTCTCATTGTACCGATAACGACAACACTCGGATATCACCATGCTTAAATAAAACCACCGAGACCGCCCCAACTACTCACTCTTGTCAGTGATGTGATCACTTGGCCGATAGATCACCTTGCCTTATGCCCCTCGTACCACCTAATCGCACCTCCCTGATTACAGATTATGATCTGCCTCCGGGTTGTACAGCTGCCAATATAGCATCCTACAACCCGACACCCTACTCTCCAGATTCTTCCCCGACCACCGAGGAAACTACCCACCAATCGCTACCAAACTCTCTAACCCACGCTCCTGATAATGTATTGCCCCCTCTCTGAGTGCTCTTGGAGCAAAACGGATGAACCATACTCCTGCCCCTTTGCCTAACTCAACCTTTAACGTTCCAACGACTTCAACCTTCTGTCTGACATGGAATATTCGCTGACTCCAGGTCAATTATGGCTCGCTGCAGTCCCTCTTAAAACAGTTTTCCCTGAAGTGATTTGTCTCCCTAAAACAGAGCTCCCAGACTCCTCTTACTTTTCTCCTGCCGTCTACACCCAGGTCAGCCTTCTACAACCCCAAACTTATGGTAACCTCCTCCTGATCCGCACGGATATACTCGTTATTTACCACCATCCCCCTTCGCACAAACCTTAACGCCTTCGCTGTTCACTTACACCGTTCTACGCTATTAGCTCCGTGCTCAATATACCTCTCACCTTCCAAGCCAATCACCTTTGCCTCCTTGAATGAACTTGTCTCCCAACTCCCGAAACCATTTCTTTTAACTTGAGACTTGAATGCTCGTAACCAGTATTAGTACGATGCCCAGACTCTTTTACCCCCATAGATCTCTGTATGTTCTCAACTGACTTCTCGCCCGATCACTTCTTCAGAGTATTTGATGATCTGTGTGGAAGTGATCATTACCACCTGCTCCTAGATCTACCCTCCCTTTTCCTTATCTTCCCAAGACCGTACTGGGCATACCAGAAAGCTGACTGGGAAACTTTTGTAACGTCGTCTTCTCCCATAGCTATGTCTGATGAAATAACAGACGGGACATTCCGCTTAAAATAGTTTGTGGACTTTTTTCAGCAATGGCTCCCCATAAACATGTTCCACTCCGCAACGCTCGACTCAAAGTATCGGTCGCATGGTGGACCAAAGAGTGTAGCACCTCTAAGCTCGAACGATATAGGCTCTGTCGTAAACTGCCCCCCCCCCCCTTTTTGATCACTCCACACTTGATACCACTTTTATGTAGGAGAATGCCCCTTTTTCATCTTTCTACACACAAACCGCTGTTGTAGTGGTATTCTTTGTGGTCGTGATATACTTCTTTGATGAAATAGGCTTTGTTCTAAGAGTGCTAAGAGTGCTAATATTGTTATTTTAAAGAAGGGCCGTTGGAAACACGTAAGGATATAGAGAAACGCACAAGAATTCCCAAAATAAACTTATATTTTAACTTTAACAATTTACTACCCAAAAATTAACCATTAACCACAGAAATACTTCGAATATTATAATACACAATAATTATTTTTAATTAGCTTGCCCCTCTAAAATTGGTTAAATTCGCTACGCACTTTAATATACAAGATTTATGCTTACTGACTCATCTGGAGTTTAAATACCTTAGGAATGTTATTGTCTCCACGACGCCTGCCGACCGACCAGATGGAGGTGATCGAGATCACGAGGTACTTTTGGCGAGGGTAGCAGATGGGGGTCCACACGGTATTCAAGGGGGGTTCTTCAAGGACGAGAATAATCATGGTGCTTTAGGCGGCACCAAGGTAGGCGTGGTCTCTCTGGCGCGAGTAAGTCGAACTTGGTTCTTAAACCAAGTTAACTTGGAGTCCGGTGTGACCACGGAGTAACGAGCTCGAGTGGGAGCTTTTCTCCTTCGTTACTTAATTCCTCATGGGCGAGGACTGTACTCTGTACTCGGGGAGAGTCTTCTTCAAGGGCGAGGATCGAGGAGAGAGGTTTCTCTGATCGAAATAAGTTGAACTTGGTTCCTCAACCAAGTTAACTTATGAGTTTGATGTGGCCACCGAGTAACGGGCTCAAGGGGGAGCCTTTTCCTTCTTCTTTTCTTAATTTCTCAAGGACGAGGAATTTCCCTGGCGTTTACGATGCACCAGGATAGGAGGAGTCTCTCTGACTAGAGTAAGTTGAACTTGAACAAGTTAACTTAACGTTTGGTTTGATAACCAGGGACTAGCTCGAGGATGAGCTGCTTCTTAGCCCCTTAAGGTAGCCCTGCCTCTCTTGCAGGGGACTTCGTAGTCTGACGGCCCAAGTATTCTACCTGTCCAGTCTCGGTAGCCCTGGGTCTTAATCCGGGGACTTCGTCACCTGGAGACTGACGTATTCTACCTATCCAGTCTCGGTAGCCCGATCTTAATCCGGGGATTTCTTCACCTGGAGACTGACGTATTCTACCACGATTTTCCTTAGTGTTTCTTATTTTTACCTCGTCACCCCACTGGGGGAGTGGTAAGAGGGAAGGGAAGCTTGGGGACGGGCCAAGGAGGGTTCTTATTCCAAACGGTTTTTCTCACCAAGTCTTTCATCGGCTCCTCGTTAGCCTTCGAACCTGAGAGAAACGCGTCTCAAATTTCTTACTTGAGGCGACATTTAATATCCCTCTCGTAGGGGCAGATCCTGCATTTTAACCTTTAGGCCTTTCATAGTGACGAGTGGCGAGGCGCTGTGGTTATGCGCTTGACCCGACGGTGCAAGGGCCGGATGTCTTTGCGGTAATCGCCTCGTGTCTCCACTGCGAGAGAACGGGGGAGTGACGATTCTCCTACAGGCTCCATGGTACCTTTCGAGATAATCCCCGCACGTCTTCTTACATTAACTATAAAAGACAATGCGCCCTTGCCCGCGGGACCTTCCGCCACTCAAAACGTCACTCCTGGATTCAAAATACATCCTCCATCTCATCCCACACCCCTCTAGCCAAGGTCTGGCCAAGAATACATAAAATCCTTTATAATGACAACCTAGTCAGTGCTCCCATGGACGTTGCACAGCTAATTGCGAACACGCTCAGCTCAATCCCCGATGGATCCCTCCTCCCTGAATTCAACCGACATAAAGCACTAATATAATCGCAACCATTAATGTTTGAAACGTCCAGAAAACTGTGCTACAACGAACCCTTCTCAATGAAAGAGCTCCAGAAGGCACTCTCATCTTGTAAGAACTCTACCACTTCAGATGACTTAATATCATACACACTCATCCAACACGCCCTTATAGATGCACTTCAGTGCCTCTTGACAATTTTTAATATTTTCCTCTCGGGAACTTTTCCCCAAGAATGACGCCACAGCACTATCCCCCCCCCCCCACATTCCTCAAACTAGAAAAAGACCAATCCAATCCGACAAATTACTGGCCAATTGTCCTTACCTCCTGCCTATGTAAGTTGATCGAGCACATGTTGAAAGCCCGCCTAATGTGGTATCTTGAAGAACAGGAGCTTCTCTCTGTCCCAATTTGGGTTTCGCCAAAATCGCTCCACATTGGACCCTCTTTCTCTACTTGACCATGATATTGGCGTTGTTTTCTCTAGAAGAACCTTCGTCACCACAATCTTCTTCGACTTGGAAAAGGCATATAATACCGTCTGGCGGTGTTTGATCCTACAACAGCTATACGACATGAGAGTTCGTGGACCTTAGGCATTATTTATACGTAACTTCTTGAAAGACCGCTCTTTCTGTGTCGATCTTCGGTTCGTTCGCTCTACGAAGTTCATGCAATATGAGGGTGTCCTCTAAGGAAGTGTTCTTAGCACTACTCTCTCTATAATTGCGATAAATCCCTTCTCCCTTTATGTAGACGATATTGCTATCTTCGTGACGAGTTCGTCTGCGGCGATATCTACCACCTTACTCCAACGAGCCCTCGATTCAATAGTGGTTCATGCCTCATCAACCGGATTCTCCATCTCCGTGCTTAAAACAATGGCCCTTATTTTTACCCGACGCAAATTAATTCCTAAGATAAGCCTTAATATTTCTGGATCGCTGATCAAATTTTCAGCCATGCTAAATTCCTAGGTCTCATATTTGACCAACATATGACATAGCGATATCATATTGAAGACCCTATGAGAAGATATACCCCCGTACTTGCCCTTATGGCCTCTTTATCAAAACTACACGGGGAGCTGACCACCACACCCTCCTCGAGATTTACAGATCACTTCTCCTGTCAAAGCTTGATTACGGCTGCCATCTGTATGGCTCAGCTTCAAAAAGCATGCTGAATAAACTGAACTCTCTACATTACAGAGGCCTCCGCCTTGCCACAGGAACATTTAAGTCTTCCTCTGTTATGTCTCTCTATGCTGAAACAGGATTTCTCCCCCCCCCCCCCTCATCTCGCCGTGATTAAGATTGCCTCTTATTCTACATCAGATTACTCGGTATGAGCTCTGAATTTGCTCAAATTCTTTGCGCGCTACGACCCCTCCACCAGAGATTTGCCCTCGTACCTTCTATTCATACACCCTACGTATAATACAGGTTTTAGATAAACTCGAGCTTCGACACCTCTCTGTTTCTCTGGAAAGAGCACGTACGCTCCCCCCCCATGGACTCGCAGGAGTGCTCAGTTTCTTGAACCTTTCCCGTGAGGCTCCAAGGATCAGATACCAACCGCAGCTCAACGCGCCATGTTCCAAGAGCATGCAACACTCATCACGGTGAAACCCCCATTTATACCAACGGATCGAAAACTAAAGCAGGGACTGGAAGTGTCGCGGTCTTTCCCTCTCACGCCTTGCGTTCCACCCTGCCATCTACAGCATGTCTTCTCAGCCAAACTCGTAGCCATCAAAATAGCCATACACGCTCTCGGTCTCCATTTCCTAGGGTTACAAACCATATTTTCAGACTCTATAGCGCACTGACTTCCCTTCTGCTATTATTCCCTTGACACCTGTAGCCATAGAGATACTAGAAAGTATGCACCTCTTGACCGGACGCTCTTACTCCATATTGTTCGACTAATGCCCAAGTAGGCAGTCGCCAGATGAGCTCTTAAAAAAAAAAAAAATCCATATCGTTCTGTTAGCTGCCTGGACATTCAAACATCCAGGGAAATGAAACGGACGACCTAGAAGCTAATAAGGGCGCCTCTACACTGTACGGTCCATAAGTGAATGACCCATCTTCACCCGAGACTACATATCTCTCATCCGTAAACTGGTTAGAGAAGAATGGCAGCGATATTGGAACTCATATGGATATCCTCACCTACTCCAACCTAAGAAAAATGCTTGCCTTTGGCCATCATCCTACTCCCTAACCAGACGGCATGAAGTTATGCTATACCGCCTGCGAATCGGCCACTCTCGCCTCGCCTACGAACACTCAATGGCTAGCGAGGAAGCACCATCTTTCGAGAGGTGTCATTTTCGCATCTCAGTGCAGCTCATCTTGCTCACCTGCCAGCAATACTGTGACTATCGAGATGAGTACTTAGGTCTTCATCCCACCTTTGTCTTTGTTCTCGGAGATTCTCCCTATGCTATGCACAACTTAGTAAGATTCCTGGAAGATGCTGGCCTTTCTTTCAAAATTTAATACCTTATTTACTTACGGCCCTACATTTTAATCATATTTTACTTTCATTTTTTTTCTGAACCTTTTACATCCGTATTTTACATGTAAGACTTTATCTAATCGCATGTTAGTGCCCTTTCTTTTGTTCTTAATCTTTTAATTGAACGGATAATATTTATGTCCACTTATCTAATACCTTAGTTAGTTCCTTACTACCTTATATTTTAACCATATTGTCGTGGTATGACATTATATTATATCAATACCATATTATATCTATCAGGGAGGGACCAATAACTTGAAAGCGAACCGACAAAAGGGACGGAAAATCACGAGTTCAGACGGGCTGAGTAGCGAGAGAGTGCAACGAGGTCAGGTAAATTATGGACAATGGCAAAGCTCAAGGTTATTTAAAGAGACATGAACAAAAATATAATTTTATTTACACAAAAATAATGAGAGAATTGATGGGTAAAATTACCTCAGAGAATTAACGGGCAAAATCACATCAGTAAATGAAAGGGGGAATTGTAGTTATAAATCAGGCTATGAAGTTAGAACTTAAGGTATTCCCGGAGGAGACTATTCAAATGGGAGGGAGGGGATTAACTCAATTGGGTTACTAAAATGGGGGAGAGGGGTTGGCTTACGGATGTCTTCTGCACTTGAGGTGAGGCCACTCGGACTTCAGAGCGGGAGGTTGGAGTGATGACGGTTCTCCAAAAGCAAGGGGGGAGGGGGCGGTAACTTCCGGTCCACGGGAGAGTATTTCGGCTACCCGAAATGACGAGGGCTTCAACAGGAGTTGATAAAAGAAGTCGGGAAAATCACTCTGGGCGATCGTTCAGTGGAATTACCTCCTGGCTGGGGCTAATTCCAAATACACTAAATAGTCCAGCTGTCACTTTGCTTTGTTGCTAGCACTTGACTTGGAACCATGGGAAAATCTTCTGCGTTCTGGGCGAGACTTCTCAACTCTGTGTCTCTTCCGGGAAGTCGAGCGTTATTTATATCCGAGGCTCTTCCCGGAGTTGGAGGTTAGCGGGAAACAGCTCTACTCTCGAAGGGCCTCGAATCTTCTTGCAGAGCTATTTTAGCCCGCATAAAGGGGAATCATGGGGGACTCGATTCGAAGGCTACCGCTTGTGGAAGGGGGGGAGGAGGGTAGGCTTACCACTTTAGGCCTAGCCGGGCCTTCTGCTGCACATGGGAGTTCCTTTCTGCTAAAGATCTGCCACGTGGGGATTCCCTCACACATATCTTACTCTGCTTACTTTTATCCGAGCCTTGTCCATCCATATCTTTATATGAAGGACTTTACCTAATCCCATGTTAGTGCTCTTTTTATTTTGTTTTTAATATTTTAATTGAACTGATGATATTTATGTCCACATTATTTGACTGCCTCTTTTGCCGGCAGTTCTTAGCTTTATTTTTTGTCTCTTGTTTTTATTACAAATTTAAACCTGATGAAACTATACGGCAAAAAGGGCTACAAATCCTTAAAATAAATTACCCAATTCCTATGTTTCGTTTATTTTTAGTGTTCATTTTAAAGGTTCCTTTGTGTTAATTAAAAAAAAATATTTAGTTACTCATGCAATACGTAACGTTGTTAAGTAAATTGAGCCACATTTGAAATATTTTAACTGGTATTTAAATTATGAACCATTAGGAGATATTCAAATTTTACTATGACGTGGTTCCAACACCACAGGACTTCGCTCCGTTAAAACTGAGCTTTATTTAAACATAAATAAATACATCTTTCGTACAAATATCTAATAATTATATACATATATACACAAATATATTTCATTGTACCCTCACGTCCTTAGGAACGTTCGGGCGCAAGATCTGCAACTAATCACTATGAATAAACATTTAATTGAGTGTTCGCATGTATGAGCTGCATATCTTTCTTACGAACAAATCCTTTTATTAAATTTTTTTCGTATATGCAACATACGACTTTAACTAGGTAACTGGAGATCAAGAGATGGATCAACTAAGATTTAAGGTTAAGAATGATTCTTTGCACTATATTGCTTTACGCGAATAAATATTTAGAAATAACGGTACAATTTTTGCGTGTATGCAACACACAACTTTAACTAACTGAAGATCAAGAGATGGATCAAATACGAGGAACGGTCAATAAGTTTTGCAATTCGGAAATAAAGAAACGAGATATGAGGAAAAGTGTTTTATTATTTTTCAATATAACTACCCTCGACTTCAATGCACTTGCGCCACTTGTCCCTGAGGCTTCGAATTCCCGACAACCAGAAATCTCCCGACTGCTGTTCAATCCACTCCTGGACGGCGAGCTGGACATCTTCATCGTCTCCAAACCTGCGTCCACACAGTGCAGCCTTGAGCTGGCGGAATAAAAAGTAGTCGCTAGGGGCCAGATCTGGACTGTAGGCGAATGGGTGAGCTCCTCGAATCCGCACTCGCTCAGGGAAGCTTTTGCAACTCTGGCCTTGTGGACTTTGACGACGTTGAAGCCGATCATGGGGCGTAAGGTTTCTAGGAACCCAACGGGCAGAGACCTTGGTCATAGCCAAATTGTCGTGGATGATGTTGATAACACTTCCATGTGATATTCCAAGTTCTTGCTGGATTTCTTCGACCTTCACCCGTCGATTTTCGAGGATTACCCTCTCCACACGGGCCACATTGTCCTCGTTGGTCACCTCTGATGGGCGTCCTGGACGGGGGTCATCTTCAAGAGACTCACGACCATGGCGGAACTCCCTATTCCAGCGAGCAATGGTTGCATAGGAAGGGGCGTTGTCAGTGTACACTGCAACCATGCGTTCATGGATCTCTTTTGCATTCTTGCCTTCCTTGTTCAAATATTTGATCACTGCGTGGGGCTCAACCTTCTCCATTGTTGAAAAATTTGTGACTGACGATCTGCGATCAGCTACTGCTTCTTAAATAGACGAGGCAGGAGCGTGCGGCTGCAGGTCCTGACTTGTCATAATTTGTCCTAACACCTCCACAAACAGCCATTCCCCTTCCTGTGTTTTGCCGTACCGATTCGCAAAACCTATTGACCGCCCCCCGTTAGATTTAAGGTTAAGAATGATTATTTGCAATATTTTGCTTTACGCTAATAAATATTTAGAAATAACGGTACGAAGGATATTTAGCAAATGTTACTCATCGACCGGAACAAGTATAAACGCTCGCTTTTCTACCATTCTCTTAGTTATCTGGAACGGATTCCACGTTACTGCTATTATTGTCACTCCTTCAATTTGTTCTGGTGCATCTAAAATTACACGTCTATTTACAATCTATTGACTATTTCCTGGTTGCGAACAATTCTCTCCTCTGTTATTAAATATTTTTGGTACTTTTGCCGGTTTTACTCTGTTTATTGATAC
Organism: Ceratothoa steindachneri; assembly: GCA_963969495.1. Classification (NCBI taxonomy): domain Eukaryota; kingdom Metazoa; phylum Arthropoda; class Malacostraca; order Isopoda; family Cymothoidae; genus Ceratothoa; species Ceratothoa steindachneri. Next base: position 34,755,887 of record OZ018318.1, read on the forward strand.
CGTATCCTGATGTCCATTAGGGAATTCTAATTTATACACTTTGTCGTTGCGTTCGACAACACAGAACGGGCCTGCATAAAGCGCATCTAAGGGTGTTCGAACGCGATTAACTCGAACCCACACATGCATGGCATCACGTAATTCCTTGGGTATGAATGGGTTCGCTACCGAGTGCAGATGTAGTTCAGAGGTTTGTGTAAAATCAATTTGCGACATGGTTTTTGCTAATTCAGTGACGAATTTGGAGTCAACCTTTGACGATGAGGATGAGACAAGGTTTTGGGCAAAGAAGGGTTATCCCTGTGACTAGAGTAAACGGTGAAAAACCAGAAGCATTAGCCAGGGATCGGATGCCCAGAAGAACAACTGGAACAGCCATTAACCATCCTTCCCGACGAGTCATTATAGAGCTCTTCAAAGTTATATGTGACCTTGCCACAATCACGTTTGTGGTAGGTCGGTACGCCGTGGTTCGCAAGCGATGAAAACCAACAAGGGCTGATAACTCCTTGAAAAGTTCGGATTCAAATTGTGCTTCTCTGTCAGTTATCACACATAAAGGAACGGCAAACCTGGAGATCCACTCTCTAAGAAGGTTAAAGCGACCATTGCAGCACTGATGTCTGAAATCGGTAACGCTCCCATCCATCTTGTAGCTCTGTCTCTGCATGACAGAAGATAACGGTTATGAGACGGATAGGATTGCTCAGGCAGTGTGCACGGTGGTAGCGGACCAACAATGTCAATGTGGACCGTTTCAAATCTGTAAGTGGGCATACTAATGGGCAAGATTGGTGACTTCGTGTGACGATTAACTTTAGCTGCTTGACATGAGAGGCATTCCCGCGTCCAGGAACGTATGCCCCTGTCACTATTCGGCCAGAAATACCTCGTTTTCACTACTCGAAGTGTCTCTTTAATCCATGGATGGGATATATCATGTTATTTGAAAATGGACATTCTAGAAGCTAAAGGAAAAACGATCGTAAGTCTTTTTATGTTATTTCACACCAAAGTTGAGTATTCCCGGGAAAGGGAAATGATTTTAATCCAAAAAGAACTATTTCATTTCATCTTGCTCATGTGCTGTTGCCAAAGAAAAGAGGTCAAACAAATCCATTTGGACTGAATTGATATTCCAAGGTAGCCAGTCAACAACTACATTGTCTTCACCATGTACATACGCTGTGTCATTGACATATTCTAAAATTACCGTCCAGTTACGTTGTCCGTCCATTTTGCACGTAGTGGCGAGGAGAAAGCAGAAACTAATGGCTTGTGGTCCGTACATAATGTCACTTGTCGACCCTCGATCATGTGTCTGAAGTGGATCACAGCATGATACGCATCCAGGAGTTCCCTGTCATAAGTGGAGTATGCTTGCTGCGTTTTGCTCAACTTTCTGTAGAAAATGACACTGGCTGGGGAGACGCATTCACCATTTGATTAAGCGCAGCACCAACTGCGAATTGAGGACTGTCCGTCACTAATTGGTATGGTGAGTCATTTGGTAAAGGGTGACGTAACTTGGCTGAGTTTGCCAGGGCTTCCTCTTTAGCGTCAAATGCTTCCCGTGCAGCATCATTCCAGACAAGCAGCTCTCAAGCCTTAGGTTGAAGTCGTGCGAGTTCAGTCAGAGGAGCTGCAATTGCAGCATGTAAAAGGTAGGCCCTCGGATCCCCATGCTTTCCCTTTTTCATCATAGCTTACGGTGTTTATCGCAGGTCGACCCGCTTCGAGGCTACCAATTTTGGCCTAAACTTCTGTAACTTACCAGTCTAATTTGCGTAGGGGAAGCAACTCGTCCCCCTCCCACCCTTTGTGCCCCACTCCCCTTTTCCCATTTGGAATGAAGGATATAAATGGGGCCCTGAGCCCCTTTTAAGTTATTCTGTTGCGAGAATTCTGCCTGATTGCTCCGCTGAATCGTTGTCCGTCACTTACTTTGACGTTTATTTGGAGACCCGTACTGGATTCCTTCGTGCAACAATTATTTTCTGCCATTGATTCCAGCCAGCGTTGTCGCTGCCCCCTGTCGACTGCATCGAATTGTGCTATTCCCGTTACGTTTGTAAGTGTTCTCCTTTGGGAAGCCGTTCACACTGGGCACGTTAAAGCTCTCCCCCAGTCACCTCGCCATCTCCTCTTTGGGGAATTCTGTCATCTCGAATTCCTTCACTCGGATCGTGGGGCCTTCGAATCATCGTTCCCCGTGGTCTCGACGCCTTTCGCCCGATATCGCCGTTTGTGGGTTTCTCCTCTCCGAAGACGGTCATCACATTTACCCCTGTGGACTTGGGTTTGAATTCCCTCATCATCGACGAGCCTCTTTCGCCTGGGTTTCCGACGTGTGTTATTTCTTCACTGCTCTGTTATCAGGTATTTTGGAGTATTTCTTTCTTCTTACGTCCCCTTTAAATTAATTAAGTGTTATAAGTGTTATTCTTGTAACTTTGGGCCTTCGGGTAAGAGACGTAAGACAGAGAGGTTATTCCGGGAACACCTGTCACTAGATTAGCGAAGTCTATTTCATCTTCAACGGCGTGTATCGTTTCGGCTTTAAACAACTTATTCATAGAACCCAATTTTGTATGCGGGAATATATTTTTGGTTAAAACGACTTGTGGTCTTTCGATGGTGATAAGCATTTGTGACTTTTCTTATTGTTTGATGACCCCGGCATAATTTGTTAAGTAAATAATACTGTAAATACTTTTTTGTGTGTATTTATTTAACTCCTTGCGGATACCTCATAATTTAGCACCATCCTGATTAATTCTGGTGAATTTCTGGTAGGCCTTTAGATCCCTGGTCTTATATATAAATTTTATGTGTGTAATTTATTTGGGCCGTGTGAACTGTGTTCCGCGATAGCCTTTACATACGTGGCGACCTACCTGGCCAAGATTAGGTTTTGCCAGGATTAGAGTTAGCCAGTATTTGTTTTTTTCCAGTTTAAGTTGTCAGGTTAGGTTGTGGTGCTTATCCTTTTGAGTGTTTAAGTCGCCTCGAGCGTGCATTCACTGTCTGTGGCCTGGAAGTGAATTCCTACTGTGCATAGGATTTTGTTAGCCTTTGCGCTACAGTGGTTTGCCTTTGCCTCAATTTTCACGGCTCTGCTTAGCCGTTGTTTGTATTAAATTTATTAATCTTTTGACACTTACAGGGGTGTCTTCTGAGGTTTGCTATACGCTTCGTATTCACGGTTGTTTGTTTTTCTTGCCGTGTTTATCTTTGTACTAGTTACATTTGGCTACTTTTAGCATCATTTTTTTTAAGAGGTTTGTTTATTGCCTCTTGTGAGGGATTTTTTGTGGTCCCCATCGTGTGTTTAACCTTTTTTTAATTATTTTTGCCCCCTTTTATTTAGCATTCTTTTGTGTTTAGTTAACTCTTGCGTGTTATTTCATTTTTTGCGTTTGCTCATCATAACGCTCGTGTTTTATTCTTTGCAGAGTTAACCTGTTCACTTATTTTGGGGTTTGTAACCTATTCGTATGACTCTCATTATCGACTTAACTTTAATTTTTTTTCTGTCTCGCGTTTTCTGTCATTATATCTCACATTAAAGAGCTTAAGTACCAGTCATGGAGCTGGGCCTCACTGGTAATGAAATTGCTCAGTATGTCCTCCAACAACAAGCGTTTGAACGTGAGAAACGTGAAAATGACCGCCAAGCAAAAAGGGAAGGACGTCAAGTCCAGAGAGAAGAAGAGGACAGAAAGCTTCAGCTGGCCGAATCCAAGTAGAAGCACAGACTAAAAAAGAGGACGAAGAACAGAAGGCTCAACAAGAGGATAGAAAGCTTCAACTTGCTAAGATCGAAGCAGAGAAGGAGATTGAATTAGTTCGAATCTCCGCCTCCCAGCAGTCTGCTCCTGTTCAGTTTACTGATCCGGTGAGTCGACCTAAACTTCCTCTATTATAGGATGGAAAAGATATCACTTGCTACCTCAATCGCTTCGAGAGGTTTGCTAAATTGCTCAAAGTGAACCCCGAGAGCTACGCCGTGAGGTTAGGAAGTTTACTCACCAGTAAGGTTGCTAAATTATATACCTCTCTGCCAATGGATGTCACCAGGAACTACAACCTTTTGAAGAGAGCCCTTCTTACGGGCTTCAATAAAACTCTGGACGGCTACCGTACCGAGTTTCGTAGCGCTAAGGTTTCCCCCGGGGAAAACCTTTCAGCAATTTTCATTTCACCTAGCTTGATTATTTCAGGCATGGCTCGAAGCCTCCGGGGTCGGTAACACTTTTGATGGGCTCAAAGAATTTATGATCTTGGACCAATTTCTCTCTTCCCTCCATTCTGACCTGCGCACCTTCATCAAAAAACGACGACCCTCTACTCTATCGAAAGCAATCTAACTGGCGGATAATTGGACTTCTGCTTACCCCAGTCTTTCTAGAACTTCTAGCTCTCATCCCAAGAAGTTTGTGCGTCCGTCCAACCCGTCTTGAAGGGCAAGGCAACTTTGTCCACCGCTAAGAGCACCTCACAGAATTCCTCCTCCACCCTGACGTTGCATGTCTGCGGTGAGGTTGGCCACATTCGTCCGCAGTGCCCAATGAACCCCCGTGCCTTCAAGGATGGCTCGTCTTCGTCAAAACCCTTTAAGGTGGGATTCTGTCTTTCCGACCGAAGTGCCCCTCATTTCCAGGCTTCTGGTACTATTAACGGGGCCTGAGGTTCGACCATTATCAGGGACACTGGTTGCTCTTGCGTAGTCGTCTCTGAGGATGTCTTGCCAGACACTGCCGTCACCTCCTGCAAGAAAGTCTTCGTGGCCGACAACTCGAGACGAGTTGACTCATTCCCTCTCGTATCCTGCTACTTTCGTTGCCATTGCTTCGAAGGATGGACGGACGTCATTAGAGCTCCAATTAAATTCGGTAGTGTACTGGTTGGAAACATTCCGGGAGTTAGGGACCTTGGTGCTTCTAAATCCTTACCTTCTCCAGCTCCACCTCAGTCATCTGCAACTCTTACTGGACCGAGAACTTCTTCCATTATCACCAGAAATCCCTCAGCACCTAAACTCAACCATGTTCGTGCTGTCCATACCAGGGTAGGAAAGATAAAACGAATTCACTCCTTAGCTCTGCTTGCTCTCCAGCCCCTTTCTGTGACGCCTTACGACTTCTGTCGCCTGCAAACTTCCTGTGGAACCCTTTCTTGTACGAGCTAAAACCACCTCAGGGGGAATCGAGCGAGTTAGGAACGGGGCTAGTTACCAGTTCCTCAAGATTGACGACCTCCTTTATCGGAAATGCTTAATATCTGACCGTCCCCATAAGGTAGGCAAGTTGTCTTTGGTTGCTTCCCATGAGTGTCGCCCGGTCATCCTTTTAGTTGTCATGAGAGCCGGTTGGCTGACTATTTTTCCCATAGGAAGACCGAATTGAAGGGTACCTATCAATTCTATTGGCCTGGAATGGGGTCTGACATTCGCGCTTTCTGCCGTTCCTGTGATAAGTGACAACGCTTCTCGACCAAAGGATGTGTGCGACCGGTGCCTCTTCAGCCAACGCCCATCGTGACTGAGCTTTTCGCCCGAATCGCCATTGATTTGGTGGAACCTCTTTCTCCCCCATCTTCTGACGGCGACAGGTTCATCCTTACCCTAATTGATTTTGCCACAGGGTTTCCAAAGGCTGTACCATTGAAGGATATTGATTCTGTGTCCGTCGCCGAAGCCTTACTTACCATCTTTTCTTTAGTGGGAATCCCTCGGGAAATTCTATCCGACCGTGGGACTCAATTTACATACAACCTTATGAAATAACTTCACAAGCTGCTGGTGTCAAACCTATCTTCACTACACTTTTCCACCTCAGTGGAAACGGAAGGATCGAGAGACTTCATGCCCCTTTGAAAGCTATTCTCCGTAAGTTGTGTTCGAAGAAGCCTCGAGAGTGGCACAGGTACCTCATTCTAACCCTATTTTCCCTCAGTGAACTTACGATTGACCGAAACTGGTTTTCGGCCTTTAAGTTGTTATATCGCCGCTCAGTCTGTGGCCCACTAACCGTTTTCCGGGATCTGTGGGAAGATCGAACCCTCCAGGACGACGACCGGACCATCTTTCAGTAGGTCATCGAGCTGCAGGAAAAGTTGGCCGAATGTTCTAAAATTGCTGCCCAACATCCCGAAGTCAGCAGCTCCCGGTGCAAGACTTATTTCGACTTTAAGTCACAGGACCGGCAATTCAAACCGAGCGATGAAGTTCTGTTGCTCCTGCCCAGTGACTCCAATAAACTTCTCGTAGCCTGGAATGGCCCGTATAAGGTACGTGAGAGGTGGGGTAAGGTAGATTATCTCATCGAGGTTCCTTGTGGACCCCGTCTCTATCATGCTAACCTTTTACAAAATATCATTCTAGGGCCCAGGTGCAGCGAGTGGAAGTTCTAGACGAAACTTCCACCCTGGAGGAACTTATGGCTCAGGGAAGAAGGACTAAGCATCGTCGAGGAAGGAGACTCGGACAACTTCCTTCTACCTTTGACACCCGATGGTAGTATTGATTCTCCTTTGTCTGAACACCCCGAGTTTGGAACACTGCAACAGGATCAGCTATCCCAACTCCAGGAACTCGTGGGTGGGTACCGGGTTGTTCTCTCTAATGAACCCGGTTGTACCTCCACCCTCTTCCATGACATTAATTTGACTACCACCGATCGTATACAGACAAAAAGGTATCCAGTACCCATTCACCTTAGGCCTGCCTTTGAGAAGGAGGTAGAGACCTTCTTCCAGCAAGGGATCATCCAGCGCACCTCCTCCCCTCACTGTTCTCTTGTTGTCATGGTGAGAAAATCCGATGGATTCTTTAGGATGGTCATCGACTTTCGTCAGCTTAATTCGGTTACAGTGTTCCACGCCGAACCTACCTGCAGCATGGAAGAAGATCTCCATAAGTTTTCCGATGCGAAATACTTTAGCAAACTTGATCTGTATAAGGCTTAGTATCAAGTTCCTCTGTCTAAAAACGCCCGACCTTTAACTGCTTTATCCACCCATCCAGGCCCCATAGAGTTCTGTCGAATGCCTTTCGGTTTGGTCACAGCTTGAGCGACCTACATCCGACTGATGAGGCTTGTGCTGGCTGGTCTCTCGAACGTATGTTTTTACTTCGACAATATCTTCGTATATTCTACGCGCTGGGACGAACACGTCGAAGCCCTCATTCTCGTGTTCGAACGTCTCCAATTGTCAAACCCTCCAAATGTCGGTTTGGGGCAAGCTCCATTCAGTACCTGGGTTTCTTGATGATGGAGAATCCCTTAGACCCCAGCATGATAAGTCGACGCTATAAATAACATAACTCCTCCCCCAATAAGAAGGTATTAAGGTCATTCCTGAGTTTGGTCTCTTTCTATAAATCTTTTATCCCTAGAGCTTCAGACTTCACCGGCCCGCTGTCAGACCTTCTAAGGAAGTCCAACCCAGAACCTCTACCTTAGGGCGAGGATCTCCTGGAACGCTTCGGCCATCTGAAAGCTCCCATCTCTTCAGAACCGATTTTAAGGCTGCCGAATTCCCAGATGACCTTCGTCCTGAGGACAGATGCCTCTCTTCATGGACTGGGAGCGGTACTTCCACAGTACCAAGAAGAATGTCCTCATCCTATTGCCTATGCTAGCAGGAAGCTCCTAGACCGGGAAAAGAGGTATTCGACCATCGAGAGAGAGTGTCTGGACATAATATTCGGCATTACCAGGTTTGACTTGTATCTTTGGGGTAAGGAATTTGTTTTGGAGGTCGACCACAAGCCTCTCCTCTATCTGTCAAAATTAGAGGGCAAGAACGACAGACTACTTCGGTGGGCTCTAGCCCTACAGGTCTACAAGTTTAGGGTTGTCCACATCGCTGGAAAGGACAACCTTGGAACTGACCTTTTAAGTAGGTTCCCTATGTAATTATTGTATATATTTCCCCTTGTATATACTTCACCCTTCCTTTTTTATCTACTCTTCAGTAGATTCTTGTCCCAGGGGTGCTTTTCCTTTCTCATCATAGCTTACGGTGTTTATCGCAGGTCAACCCGCTTCGAAGCTACCATTTTTGGCCTAAACTTCTGTAACTTACCAGTCTAATTTGCGTAGGGGAAGCAACTCGTCCCCCTCCCACCCTTTGTGCCCCACTCCCCTTTTCCCATTTGGACTGAAGGATATAAATGGGGCCGTGAGCCCTTTTAAGTTATTCTGTTGCGAGAATTCTGCCTGATTGCTCCGCTGAATCGTTGTCCGCCACTTACTTTGACGTTTATTTGGAGACCCGCACTGGATTCCTTCGTGCAACAATTATTTTCTGCCATTGATTCCTGCCAGAGTTGTCGCTGCCCCCTGTCGACTGCATCGAATTGGCTCTACCAGTTACGTTTGTAAGTGTTCTCCTTTGGGAAGATGTTTACACTGGGCACGTTAAAGCTCTCCCCCAGTCACCTCGCCATCTCCTCTTTGGGGAATTCTGTCATCTCGAATTCCTTCACTCGGATCGTGGGGCCTTCGAATCATCGTTCCCCGTGGTCTCGACGCCTTTCGCCCGATATCGCCGTTTGTGGGTTTCTCCTCTCCGAAGACGGTCATCGCATTTACCCCTGTGTACTTGGGTCGAATTCCCTCATCATCGCCGAGCCTCTTTCACCTGCGTTTCCAACGTGTGTTATTTCTTCACTGCTCTGTTATGAGGGATTTTGGAGTATTTCTTTCTTCTTACGCCCCCTTTAAATTAATTAAGTGTTATAAGTGTTATTCTTGTAACTTTGGGCCTTCGGGTAAGAGACGTAAGACAGAGAGGTTATTCCGGGAACACCTGTCACTAGATTAGCGAAGTCGGTAAGGCATTTCGTTGATCTCTGAGACCTTGCTTGCTGGAGGGCATATTCTGCAGCTGAAATATGGTGGCCTAAGAAATCAATCTCCTTTTTCTTGAATTCGCACTTTTCCATCGAAATTCGTAGATTGTTCTCCACCAATATTTTAAAGACTTGGTCCATATTTTCAATACGTTCATCTATGTTCTCTAAGAAAATTAAAATGTTGATATAGACGAATTTAAATTCAAATCCACCAAATACATTATCCACATGGCGTTGAAACGTGCAGTTTGCATTTTAAGACCGAACTGTACTCTCCGAAATTCCCAGAGCCCAAATGGTGTTGAGACAGAAGTTTTTTCAATGTCTGCTTGACTCATCGGAATCTGGTGGTATGCCTGAACTAAATCTTAGCGGGAAAAAACTGTTTTCCCATTGAGATGGTCAACCATGCTTTGTATTCTTGGCAGGAGATAACGGTTCGGTTTTGTTATGACGACAGGGATCGAAAATCACCCACAACTCTATATTCGCCTTGGGTCTTATTTTGCACCATATGAATAGGTGAAGCCCATGATGACTTTGATGGACGCACCGAACCTTTCAACAGAGCCTCGAATGTTGCTTTGGCAATTTGTAATTTCTCCATTGAAAGTGGCCTTGGCCGGGCGAAAGTTTGTGGAGCGCTACCGATCTCGATAATAGGTATGTACAACGGATCTATGTGAGGGAGAACTAACATCTATAAACTTTAGGTTGTATATAGATTCTTATTTGCCATGCAATTGGTTAGGCGATGGGAGAGGTCATTAATAATATCACAAATGCACTGGACTGCCTAACTTTGGATACGAGCCTAGTCTGGTTATCATTGCGGATACTACGAGCATAATCCACTAAAAGATCAAAATGAGCAAGAAAATCGGCTCCTAATAATGTCGATGTAGTATCAGCAACTACGAATATCCATCTAAATGATACGCTCGCTCCGTATCTATTAAAAATTCACTTTTCTTTTTTATTTAGTTTAGCAGAAACAGTGAGTAAAGTTGGCACGCCGGTTGTCGCATTTACTGTGGCCTGCCGTTCTAGTTTTCCGAGGGGGCTGGGGAAGAACGTCTGTATGATTGTTGCATCTGTACGTTTTCACCACTTTGGCCATCTGCACCACGGTTTAAAATATTTAACATTCGACCAAAAGTATAAATGTGGACGGCACTCAACAGGCGTTTGGTTATTACAGAACGGTCGTAATCCTAATTGTACACATTTTGTATTATTACTATTATTTTGGTACGGCACAAAATTAATTGATTACCATCTGGGTGGGCGCCGATGAGCACTGAACTCGCACTATCTGTTTATTGCACATTATTCATTGGATTATTACACTGAGAGCAGTTATATCGGGGAAAGATGTGGCACCACTTTCCCTTGTTTCACTATTATTTACACTAAAACACTGTGCCCTGCAAAATGGCATTAGTTCGTCTGCCATTTTCCTAATTAGGCGAGACTCAAGTCTTTCTGTGTGGCGATGATAGGCGCGATGTTCGTAGGTAAGGACTGTACGAATTTGTCGCTCACAAGGTCTTCACCCACTCCAACTTTCAGGGATGTCTTTCGTAGCTCTTCGTGATTAACTGATGGTGGTTTAGTAAGCGTGGAAGATGCTAACAAATTTCTCGAAGAGTCCAATGACTTCTGTTCGTAAGAGAGGGTAGCTCTACGATGATAGAATCGCAACAGTAAGACGGTCAACTGTCTCCAGAAGTAAAGCAGCAAGGATATAACAAAATTCTGTGTACTCCCGAGTTATCCTTGAAATGTGGAATTGTGCTTCCACTATTTTAAACCATGCCAGTTCAGCTGCTTCATTGAAGACAGGAAGTTTGATGATAATCGACTTGGCAATCTCCACTTCTTGGTGTCGAAAATGAGCAGCTTGATGCCTGCTTTATGAATCAATTTCTGTTTGATCACTCCTCTTGTTCGACGTAAGAGGGTCACCAGTTATAGGTGGTAGTCAGAGGTTAACTGAGGTAAGCCTCTTCGACAGTGTGTAATTACCAGGGGTGATTGTCACCGAATTTTGTTACCACTCTTGGGGTAGACAAATGCGTTTCTTGATTTGGCTGCGCGGCTGCCTAGTTGCTTCCTCAGTGAATATGTTGTATTCACAAAGCTACGACTCCAAAGTAGAAAGCTCTCCTCTTGCTTAATATACCGGGTAAATTGGTGATCGGAGATTTCCTGAAAAGGTAAAAGGAATCTTGTAGCTGGATTTGAATTTCTTTATTCGGCGGGAGCTTGGGCTCGTCTTCAGATAGTAGTTTCTTGATAAAGAATTCACCCTCAAACGCAGTCCAGCTTTCGTTTTACATATACGACTCGCGGGTATGCGGTATTTTTACTTTTCACTCGAATTAATTTTTATACATTTAATTAGTTCTCATAATACTAAATTTATTCTTTCTATTTACATTAACATTATTTTAAAAAATATTTTTATTTTAATCACTAATATCTACATATTGTAGAAAAAAAACCCATTACATTTGTTGTTTTCTTAAGGGGATACGACATTCTTTTTTTTAACTATTTACTACGTTAAATTATCATATATGAAATTAAAGCTCATTAAAAATCCTTTTATTCCTGCCAAAATGATAATAACCTCCTGCATCATTTTTGAGATACAGGGGCCTTTCAGACCCCTCCCCCTTGAAACCTGATATCATATAAATGGCTATAGAATTACTAAAAAGTAAGCAAGCAAACTCAATTTACGATAAAAAATATGCAAATATGATTTAGTTATAATTTGAAATCATTTTTCTTTAGTTCCATCAAAATCTGTTTTAATGGTGGACTGAAACATATATTTTTCGGACATGGTCAACTATAGGCTTTGTTCTCAGTTGGAAAGGGGGGTGTTAAGTGAATAGTAGGGGTGTTCTTAATGCCCTGGAATTTAGTTCAATCTACATTCGAATGATGCTAAAAATATAAACTAGTTCACCAGCGCCGTTTTTTCTAGGTTTTTTTTAGCAAATATTTAAAATGGCATGGTGTAACTTGGTGTTTTGTTCAGAAATTCACTTTAAAAATCTACGGAGAATTTCCCCAAATGTATACAATTTTGCATTATCATAATTATCCCTATGTCCCATTCATGTTGCTAAACAAAATGTATACTATAAAAAGTGCATAAAATCTGCAATAAAATGATATAAAAATCAAGGGTGTAGCTTTGTTTTTTGTTTTTTCACAAATAAACTTTAAATAGCTAAGAAAAATTTCCACGAATGTATACAATTTTGCATGATCTTAAATTTCACTATGTTCTAGTCATGTTGCTAAAAAAAATAATTATACCAAAAAAGTGCATAAAATTTGCAATAAAATGATATACAAAAAAAACCCCAAAATGCGAATTTTGAACGAAACAACGTGAAAAGTAACTCGAGAAGAAATGTGTTATCCCCTTAAGTCTATCTCTCATGGTTGCCAACTGTCACCAATTCTCTTATTTAGGCGATCTAAACTATAAATGCCCTTTGTTTTCATCAATCAAACCCTATTTATATATATATGAAAAGATAAAATGGAAAATACTATCTATAGATTTCTACATGTATTTTATATTTATTTACCAAAATTTACTACATTCTGTAGGGCTGCGAAGATGTATAAGAGAAAAACTTCCTTCCAAAAGCGAGAATATAAATAGCCATTAAATTACCAAGTCAGGACGGACTTCGCCGTAGCGTAATGGTAGAGTGCTAGCCTCGGGATTCAAAAGACCCGCGATCGATCCCCAAAGTCCACAATTTTTTACGGAGAAAATCCGAGAAGAAAACGGAAAACGCTTTATGGACAACTCAAGAAATCGACTCAAGAGAAAACCGCTATGAAAGAAAACGACTTCAAGGGCTAACTCGTCTCAAGAAATCATCACGTCATCAAGAAGCAAGAATAACTCGTCTCAACTCATCAAAAATTAAGAAGAACTCATCACGCCATCAGAATTGGAAGGAATCATCACGTCGTTAAAAGGAAGATACATCCAGATAAAGAAGATCAAGAATTAACCAACCTAACTTAAAGAAGAAAGAATCTCATCCTACCAGAATAAAGAGAGTCAGATTACGGGAAGACAAAATGTTTGAAGGGGCATCTTCAGTCTAGAAATAATAGATAGATACGAATATAGAAATCTCAAGATGGATAATGATAAATATAGAAAAGATATAAGGAGCCCCCCTCCCCCCTCCTATAATTCCACTCTTTCGTTTCTTTTTATAAATTCGTTGAAGGTTTCTTTATATACCGGTAATGGAAATAAAATTATCTTGTAAGTGGTAAAGTAAGCAAGTGATTAAGATAAGGACGATAATTTAGAGAAATATAACTAAGCTATTTAATTTCAATTATAATGTAAACCAAGAAGTATTTATAAAGTGTGCTCCTTTCCCAACACCTATCGTTTGTATTCCAAATCTGGACGAAAGAATGATTCCCTTTAGAACTCTCGAAATAACAAACTTTTATATATGACCGCTTAATATATTAACTATTAATTGAACATACTATTACGTCTCGCTTTATTTAATTTAATTCTTTTACAAGGTTTTACGTATTTATTCAATCTTTCAATTGCTGAATCGGTGGATCGTAAGTAATTTAAAGATTCAATAACTTTGATTTAATATTTTCCTCTTCTAGGATATTGCCTTAATTTTAGTGTTTTTAGATATAAAACAGAAGTTTTTTAGAGATTAATTTACAACACATTGGTTTGAAATAACTACATATATATCCTCGTACCTATTGCAATAGCAAAAGAAATCCATTGCATAGTCATAATAAAATTGTTTCTACTTTAATCAGAGATCTCATCTTACAAACACATAATATTTGGTTATTTTATTTAAGTCCCCGTTGTATGGTTGCCAGCTGTACCAATTTTCCCTATTTTCAAAAGCTCAGGAACATATATCCTATTTTATCGTCAATTCAACTCGATTTATATTAAATATATATAAGATTGAAAGTATGATTTATGTACTTTTACACGAATTAGACATATATTAATTCAATATTACTAAATTCCAGTGTTATATGTTCCCCTTTCCTCATTTATATTTGTTCATATGTATTCATATTACTAATATTTTGTTTTGTTTCTTTTCTAGATGAATTGGGTTAAGGAATAAGTTCTTGCGGTTTTATCAAATTTATTCATTACCATTAACAATTTTAGAAAAACTTCATTTTTAATTGATAACAATATGCAATTTAATCAATAATGTATTCTCCGTTTTTATTTACGCCTTCGTCTCAACGTTCAACTAGTTTTTCGATGCCTCTGCAATAAAAATCTCTGGATTTTGACTCGAAGAATTCGTCTAACCAGATTCTTAATACCACATCAGTATTGAAGGAAACGCCGCGCAAATTGTTGGAGAGCGATCAAAACAGATGGAAATCCGATAGAACCAAGTCTGGCAAATATGAAGGATGCGGCAGGATTTCTTAATTAAGCGTTTGGATGGCGTCTTTTGTCATATTGGCAATGTAAGGATGAGCATTGTCGTGTGGCAGAAAATCTCCATAACGTCGATGAGGTCGCTTTTCACGAATAGCTTCGGCGAGTCGATATATTTGTTGAACGTAGAGTTCTGCATTGACAATCTCGTTCTCAAGGAGCTCATCAAGAATGATGCCTTCACAATTTCACCACACATACAGCATCGTCTTTCGTTGATGAAGTCCTTGCTTTAATCGCGGAAATGTTTTTTATTGGGGCTAAGTCATTGTTTTTGATGGTTCATATCGTCATAAACACACCACTTTTCATCGCCAGTGATGATGCGATGAAGAAATCTGGCTTTATATCCACGAGTAGTCTTGTGACGAGCAAACAAACCTGCGGCAATCGTAGAGCGTTAAAGTTTGTTGCTTTGACTCAAAGCGTGCGGAACCCATGCACCGAGTTTTTGAACTTTCCCCATAAAATGAAGGTGAATCACTACAGTTTTCTGATCACACGCCAATTGTACAGCCAATTCTCTAGTCGATTGACGAGGATTTTCATGAAGAAGCTCGTTGAATCGATCTTCATCCAACTTAATGGGGCGACCATTGAGCTGTCCTTTCTGATAAAGCATTTTATCCGTACACACCACCAATATCGCTACGAGCTTTGGCTGTGTTTGCATTGTTCCCATCTCAATTGAAAATAAATAACAACAAGTGTCGAAAATGCGCCTTTCTTTCAAATTGACATTCCATTTTGAGGGTACAGAACAAAAATTAAATTAACACAACTTTTAAATAAACCGCAATGACTTATTGCTCAACTTCAAGACGTAGCCTAAACAAAAGCCTAATAGTCTACGCTGTTAAGAGACGTAGCCTAACCTTTGCAAATTTTGCTCTCATTATTTCGTATTGTTTCTTAATATGTGCACAAATCACGTCAACAAAACTTAAATCAACACAACATTAAAAAAAGCAAGAACTTATTCCTCAACCTAATATTATGAATATAGTTAATTAAACCCTATAAAAATGGACAGTTTGAATATACCTCACTTCTCAGTTCTATCATTACAATAAAATCTTGTAAGGCAGCTATGCTCATCACTACTTATAACTATCATAACAATTTAATCGGCTATCATAGATAAAGTCATACGACTTGAGAAGTTTGATGTACCTACTTCGGATCCTCACGCTGGTAAATTACGGAAGATTTGGTATACAGATTTCTGCTACTTCTTTTCTACAATATCTGAACATTCTCCAGACAAGTTGGAAATGCTCTACTTGTACATTGGTCCTCATATCGCGGATGAAATAGAGGGCTGTGCTGATTATTCGAATGCTATCGAATTGTTGCATGCTGCCTATATTAAAGCTCCCCGTGAAATTTATGCCAGACATTTGTTTTCTACTGGAATTTAACTTCCAAATGAATCGATTGACCAGTACCTTCAAACTCTCAATTGTCTTCGCTGTGGATTGCAACTTTCAGGTGGTTACTGCTGCAGTCTACCGTGATGAGAGTATCAGGGACTCCTTCATACGAGGGTTAAAATCTTCGAACTTTCGTGCACGACGTCTTGAAAATTACAAGCATACCTTAAACGATGCTACTCAACAAGCTCGATCAATAGAGCGAGCATTGCTGAGATCTGAATCATACTTAGTTACTGCCGGTCATGTACCTGCTTGCGTGGCGGCTGTTCCTGGTACATTTATGACCTTTAGTAATAAAGAAGAATGTGAAGAATATAGCCTTCCACCTACAGCAGCTGTTTCAAAATATATTAAAAAATGAAGCAAACATGCTACAGTTATGGTGGTCGTCGCTATCCTGAGGATGAACGAACACTTTGTTCAGCTCGCGAGGTAATTTGTCGTAAATGTGGAAAGCTTGGGCATTTTGCAAAAGTTTGTAAGTCAAAGTCCAAACGTCCTGTTTCACTATCTTCTGCCATGCTTGCTTCCCACTGCGCTACCATCGGATTGCCTTCCAATTGTTACCAAGTCTCGTCATTACAGCTCCGAAGATGTTGATTTCATTGAAAATGAGGTTAAACGTCTACTTCGTGAGTGGCCCTGTTCAATTGAACAGAGATCCTCAGTTACTTCAAAGTCTAATTGACAGGGGAAGTTCAGAGAATTGTATAAATGAGGCTGTAGTGCTGTACAAGCTATGCATCTTGCACTTCATCAATGATCGTTTGTTATTTCGATGGCATCTTCTTCTTTCTCAGTAAATCTTAAAGGTTACCTTATTGTTAATGTTTCGAGGAATGGCGGCACTTATGAGAACGTCGAAGCTACTGTACTTCCAAACGCTTGTACTGATCTTATTCTTGGCTTACCATTTTTAAGAGTGCATAAAAGCGTTAGCTTAAATTTGGGGGGTACATAACCGTCCTTAACTGTGTGTGGACTGACTAAACTAAAGATTCGCCCAGTTTAGCTGTTTAGAAACTTATCCTCAGATTGCCTTCCAATTGCTACCAAGTCTCGTCATTACAGCTCCGAAGATGCTGATTTCATTGAAAATGAGGTTAAACGTCTACTTCGTGATGGGCTTATTGAACATAGTAATTCTCCTTGGCGTGCATAAGTAGTAGTGGCATCAAACGCAAATAAGAAAAAAAGAATGGTAGTAGACTTTTCTAGAACACTAAATAAGTACACCCCCTTTGGACGCTTACCCGCTACCTAGGATTGAAGATATAGTTGCAAATATCGCCAAGAAGCACTATTTCAGCGTTATTGATCTATCCAATGCATATCATCAGATCGAATTATGGCTAGATGACTTATCTTACGCTGCTTTTTAGGCCGGTAACAGTCTTTATCAATTCATGCGCATACCTATGAGAGTTACGAATAGGTTTCCGCTTTGCAACCCTTTAGGAATCAGTTTATAACCAATAACAAAGTATGTAACACTTATGCCTATATCGGCGATATAACAGTCTGCAGAATAACAAAAGAAGAATATGACAGCAATCTAGAGCGTTTCATGGAAGCTGTTTCTAAATACAATCTCTCCATTAATTCTAAGAAATCTAAGTTTTCTCTAACCTGCATTAATATTCTCGGTTACCAAATTTCTGACGGCAATTTGAAATCCGGTGCTGAACGAATGAGATCTGTGTTAGAATTACCCGTACCATGTAGTAAAACATCCTTGCAGTGTTGTTTGGGGTTATTTGCATACTCCGCTAAGGTTCACAACCATTCAGAGAAAGTACGGCCTCTTGTAGATTGCTACAGATTTCCTTTATCTCTTTAGGTTATTCAAGCATTTGAAACTTTTAAGATTAACATTGCCAACTCTTCAGTGAAAGTTATTGAAGAAGACGCCCCTTTTGCATAGAAACGGACGCATCAGATAATGCAATCGGTGCCACTTTATCATAGTGCCGTATCCATTTCCTCGCACTCGTCGCGTTATCTCCTTACAGTTGTTGATGAGTTTAACCGATTTCCGTTTGCATTTCCATGCCGCGATATGTCATTCAAAGTAGTTATTATCTGTCTTACAAATCTTGTTTCGTTTTGTAGTCTACCTGCATATATCCATTCAGACTGCTGCCTGTCATCCATTTCCAAGGAAGTGAAAGAATTTTTACTACGTCTTGGTGTGAACAACACCCACACCTCTCCATACAATCTCCGTGGAAATAGCCAATGTGAGCGCTATAATGGCATTATTTGGAATACTGTAAAGTTGGCTATTGAATCTCGAGGTTTGCCATTAAATGCATGGCAGAATGTGGTACCTAAAGCCTTACATGCCATAACTTCACTACTTTGTACCTCTGCAAATAGCACGCCCCATGAACGACTTTTTGCTTAGAGAGACGTTCAGTTAGTATTTCGGCCTCCTCAAACGATTTGGAAATCGCAATAAATACGAACCAGCTGTGGACGTCCTTGATATCATTGAAACTAACTCTACCCATGTTCGTGTGAAATTCCCTGATTTGAGAGAGAGAACTGTTGCTCTGCTTAATTTAGTTCCATGTCCTAGGAATATTCCACCTAATGATTATGAATCACGAAGTCCAGGTATCCTTTCCGATTCAGCTTCCCATTCCAGTTTCGCATCTACAACTAGTAACTTTCCTCAAGCCAACTAGAAGATATTTGGAAATGAACAAGAAAAAAATATCCAGATACAAGATCATTTGCATGATGCTGATAACAGTATGAATAGTTATGACAATCTGACAATACAGTTGCCTGGCCCTAGAATATCTTTACGTGCTCATAAACTTGTACGTCGTTTAGATAGTAATCTTTTCGATTTGTACTTTAACTCCCTTTATCTAGTGTATTGTATATTTTGTAATTTTGAAAAGGAATGAATTATTTTTGGTGGGAGTGACTGATATTGTTCCCCCTTCCTCATTTATATTTGTTCATATGTATTTATATTACTAATATTATATTTTGTTTCTTTTCTAAATGTATTATGAATATAGTTGATTAAACCCTGTAAAGAGGGGCAGTTTGAATATACCTTACTTCTCAGTTCTGCCATTACAATAAAAGCTTGTAAGGCAGCTATGCTCATCACTACTTATAACTATCATAATATCCAGTGTTTTGTTTATATTTAGAGTTCATTTTAAAGGTTCCTTGGGGTTAATTAAAAAAATATTTAGTAACTCATGCAATACGTAACTTTGTTAAGTAAAATGCGAAACATTTGAAATATTTTAACTGGCGTTTATATTATGAAACATTAGGAGATATTTAAATTTTACTTTTACGTGGTTCCAACACAACAGGTATTCCAATATTGGCGGGATTAGAACCATATAGTTTTGTTTTTTTATTTGCAGGTTTTGGAGACTGTACAGTAGCTGCAGCCTATACAGTTTTCTGTTTATTTCGTCTATATGCTGTTTTAATTCATTCTTTTGTTATCTTCATACATAAAACTTAGCTGCTGGTCAAGGAGGGGGGTGGCATACCTAGAAAATTGCACTCTTGGGTGCATGTAGGGTATTCCTTACTGTCGATGTATGGCCAAGTATACAAGAATATGCGACAAGGGCTTTAAGGTAGGCCAAGCAAGGCGAATACTGTTATTGTTCCAAGAGTGCGATTTGAATGGATAGCTGCAGCTGCGTGACCAAGGAATTTTCCAAACACAACGACAAAAATAGATTTTAATACCCACTAAATAAAAAGGCACAACAATAAATATGGATATATATAGGTACAAGAATAAGACGGAATTAGGTTCCGAATACTAATTAGATAACCAGGGTTATTGAGTGGTTATAATGGGAGATTTAGGGTAGTGAGTGATTTAGTTCCTTTGAACCTTGAGAGTAAAGCGGAGCAAACTTGAGGGGAGGTCTTGGTGACCTTGATTACTTACGAGGGTAGCCGAAAACCAGCGGGAGATGGAGCTACCTTCTTGAAACATGTGTTTTGCCAGATGTGGGCCTCTTGTCCTCAAGAGGTCATCGGACGAACTTCGAAGGGGGGAGATGACTTTTCCAACTCGAGTTGAGTGAGCTATCAGGCCTCTTGTCCTCGAGAGGTCACCAGTCGAACTACGAAGGAGGGGGGGGGGGAGTATAACTTCTCCACACTTGGCTTGAGCGAGCTATCGAGCCTCTTGTCTTCAAGAGGTTACCAGAAGAACTTTGGAGGACGGCTTCTCCAATCCTTGATCCGAAGGTGGTTTGGGAAAGGCTGACGTTGCCTCACGAGACTCTTCTCCCTGACCCGAAGATACGGGTGTGATGTCCAGGTCTTTCGTGGCTTACGACCGTCACTCACACTTCTCGGGAGAGAGCTTCGTTGAACCGAACTCCTTTCAGGAAAGTGTCGCCTAACCAAATCTGTTTGTAATCCTGGAGAGGGTGCATATATACCCGGAGTTCTCAAAAGCAGGGAGAGAGAGAGGCATTCTCGAACCCTCGTTATCGGCCGTGACAAACCGAGCGTCTCTTTGCGTAGAAGTGTCAAAGGCAGGGATCAGCGGGCCAGACGGACGACCAGCGGCTGGAACCATAAAAGCTGCTCGCGGTGAACTACAAAGTAATCTCCCGACCCGAGGGGGGGGGATTAAGGCAGCAGGGAGGTAGCCTTCAATTTCAGCGTCATGCCTCGGTGTGAATTTTTGCGGTGACCTGGCGGCAAGTCCAAAAAGGGTGAGGTCGGAAAGGGGGGGAGGATGACTCGCTTTCTCTTCCGAAGTAATATCTTAGGAGGTGGGGAAATAATATTATTCTTGGGGATCCCACTACAACTCTCCTTATCGAAAGACATTTTTTACAGCGCAGGACACTTTGAAGCGAGAAAAAAATGTCTACAATAATTTCATCAAGAGGGAACTTCTAAAGCTACAATGTAAACGTTTACCAACAGAAAGAAAAAAAACATAACACCACATGGAATTTACATATGCGTAACTACAGATAACTTAATCTATAAATACGCACACAGAACATCAACATAGCAAAAAGAAAAAAAGAAAAATAGTATTTAAAAAAATGAATCAAACGTGAATTTTACTATGCGCTCAGGTTGTTAGGGGGGGGGATCTTTTATTGGATTCCTACTCAAGCTATCGGCTAGGCAGTTGTCGGTGCCTTTAACATACAGGATCCGAAATTGGTACTCCATGAGTAGTAGGCTCCAACGCATTAAACGGCCATTTTGGCTTTTACAGTTTTTTTTAAGTACGCCAGGGGTTTGTGATCACTTTCGACAATAAATTCTTTATCTATGAGATACATCCTAAACTTACGAATTTACCGCACTATGGCTAACGCTTCAAGCTCTATGGTGGCATAAGCTTTTTCGCTATGGGACAGCTTCCTGCTAGCATATCCTAAAGGATATCCCACTCTATCGTCATCATATTGGACGAGATCATAACCTAGGTCATCCTGGGAGGCATCAATACGAACATCAAAGCTTTTATTAGGATTCGGTAATCTCAAAATATGGGCAGAGATTAACTTGTCTTTTAACTGGTGGAAGCAATCTTCCGCGGAAGGAGTCCATTGAATGGAACTGGGGCCGTTCTCTTCAGCATGTCGTTAAGGGGCGAGGCTATGGCAGCGAAATTGGGCCCAAAACGACGATAGAATGACACGGGAAAGCCTTCCAATAAGACAAGCAATTGAGCCCTCTTAATAGGGGCGAGATTAGGGTTTACGTTCAAGTCGGAGTTAGGCTTCGCTTGGGGGGAAGGAAGAAACGGCAGAAGATACTCATCGTCTGCTTCTACGCACACCGTTTGGACCAAACACACGGGTTCAACGGGATAGGAGTGTCCCTCGCTTGACGGCGGACGAATGGGACCTATTGGGTCGATTGAGACCCGGGCGAAGGGCTCGGCCACTCTCGGGTTCTTTTGAAGAGGGGCAGTGGCTACACGCCCTTTGGAGGTGACCTTCTGGCAAAGGTCAAATGACTTGCAGAAGTCGAAAATTTCTTTGGCCGCTCCTGGACAAAAGAAATATTTAAAAACTCGCTATGCCGAAATGTCCGGCCATTAGGCCATCATGAACCATCTTTAGAACGGATTTGATATTCGTTCTCGGCACACACAACGCGTTGGTCGGGGGGCTCTCCAATTCAGCAGAAGAACGGTATACTAACGCGTCCTTCACGGGGTATTCGATCTTCCGATTGCCTCGCATCGTTTCAGTCTCCTTCTTCCTTTCTTTTTCCCACACGAGTTGTAATGGGGGCAATTCTTCTGCGCCTCAGCAAATTGAACATTGGTGGCGGGGTCGATGTCTGGGGACGATAGGGGTACTGGAAGCGATACATTCTTCTCGGCATGGGCCCTGATAACGCCCGGCTGAGAAATTGGGTTTTGGGAGAGCTGTGCGCTCTGTCCAATGAGGACGGAGCAGAATTTCATCGGGGCCGCGACTACGTCGGCTCATCCGGTGAAGTATTGGCACTGAATATGGCACCGTACCACTGGGAACCTGGTGACACGACCTAAAAAGTCATGCACCAACGCGAACCTGTTATGCTGGGGACTTACGGGAGTAGTAGTATGTCGGAAACTACTATACAGGTGCTACCTCTATCTCTAACCAAGGTTGACACTCGGTAACCATTTACTGCGCCATTTTCAAACTGGAGCCCACCGGGGAAACCCTTGTTGAACAGGAAATTTACCAGTTGATCTGGGGAATAGGGAGCAGGGGCCGCTGGCGATGTGGCTGGTGGATTAGGCGAGAGGGCAGCAATTTGGTGGACCTGGTGACTCAACAAGGTCCTCATTTGATAATTTTGGGGGCAATTGTAACTTAAGTGCCCAGGGGTGCCACACGTAAAGCATACAACTGGTCTACGGGGGTAGTTGCTAGGCGTGAAGGGAAGTAACGGGGGCTTCACGTCCTTTTGCTTCCGCGGCGAGTAAGGCCTGTACTTGCTCGGCGCCTGCACTTTTACGAAGCCGTTGTTGCCCTTGGGTAGGCTTCGGTTGAACCCAAACTTGTGTTTGGGGGAGGGGGGTTCTTCTTGGCCTCCTTGGGGTAGAAGTCGTGACTGGAAGCGTAAAGGTCGACCTCTTCCACAAACTCCTTGAAAGTGGACGCTCTTCTGTCCGCTATGAAGGCCCTTAGTTCGCGAGCGAGGGTCAATATCAGTTGATCCCTTAGAATGACGTCAATTAGCGACTCATAATCATTTGATACTTGGGCGGAATCCAGCTAGAATTGGAAATTACGCCGAAGCGTGAATCCAAATTGCCTGTAGGTTTGGACTGGCTGTATTCGCGCGGAACGGAAGTTCTGCCTTTAGGATTGAATAATCAAGGGTGGCCTTTGAAGGAAGCGAAATGAATATGCCGGGAAGGCGAGGATTCAAGAGTGGAAGTAACAGGGCGACACAATCTGATTCATATCCCAATTGTTTACTTCGAAGATCTTCTCGAAGTGCGTTAAATAAGAGAAAAAATCTTCTCCATCCTTGTATGCGGGGAGTTTTAGTAAGGGCACTTGAGCCTGTTCATTTCGAGATCCTACGGAATTTATCTCGACTTGATCACGGCTTATCTCTCTCTCATGCTGCCTAATTCTTTCATTCTCTTCTCGCTGTGCTTTTCATTCACTCTCTTCTGCTTCTATCTGTGCTTTTCTTTCTTCGGCTTCTTTCTGTTTTTCTTTCTTCGTTTTTTCTCCGTGTGCTTTTCTTTCCGCACGTTCGTTACGTTCCTCTTCCTGGACGTAAGCGATTAAATCTTTCCCAGATAATCCTAGGATCTGCCCTTGCTTATGAAAGCGATTGAATAAAACATCCAGGATATGCTACTTCCGGCCTTTGCACACGAAAAAGCCACCAGAGCTATTGAAGCTTTACCCCAAAACAAATATAAATTCTACTAACGACAAAAATTATTAAATTATAAAATTATTAAAAATTCCTAGTAAAAATCGGGCAAACCCACACACACACACAAAAATAACTAACGGGGAATCTGACTCACGACACAAAAAAAGGGCGGTTAGTATTACTGCTTAGCTAGTATCCTATTTTAAGGAACTAGAAAAAAACTGTTGACAACCCACACCAGAATGGGCTTAAAAATAAAAATTGGTTGTTACCTGTTAATCAAAAAGAAAATTGTCCTAATATATTGGTGTTCAAATATTCTTGGTAATGCAGCTGCTATCCATTGAACTTAGTGCTTCAAAATCAGGTGGGGAAGACCCAAAGCCTGACGCCAAATTATATATATATATATATATATATATATATATATATATATATATATATATATATATATATATATATATATATATATATATATATATATATATATATATATTAGGGTGGTCCAAAACAAAAAAAAATTAGTTTTTTATTTCCACATGCCTGATTGTATTACCACATTGAACAATAGGTCACATACTCAATTTCATCAAAATCGAACAATATTTACTGGTCGCTATATGGATCTTAACTTATTAGTCTGCTGGTAAATTAATTTTTGGGATAGAAATGAACAGTCTTTGCAAATACTAGTTTATTTGAAACAGATCTTGGTGTTGAAAGACATTTTTTTTTTAAATATTTATATTAAAGTGAATAGAAAATAGTTAAATGGCAAATGATTTCTTTTTCGACAAGAATTATAACTAAAATTAGTGATTAAACATTGATCCTTTTGAGCATGAGGGAATATTTTGTGATGTTTTACCACAAGTCTGAGAAGCAACTGTTTCTGTTCTTCATCTTTTGTTAGATGCATTATATGATTTGATAAGTGCAATACCTCTTTCTGCTGGATCGTTAACAACCATTAAGTTAATCGCTCGACGTTGAAATTCTTGAAAGCATGTATTCTCTTCCCACGAACGTGGGTTAGTCTTCAGGAATGTATCCTCTGCAAACTTGTATCCATCTTTCATTAGGAGACTGAAGATTAGCTTAGTTTTTTGAGTTACCAGTTCATGCAAGTCCAAATCCTCGATGTTTTTTTTGTAAGATTCAATCGGCAAACAACTTTGGTGTTTTCATTACGTTGGAGATTGGAGACCATCTTCTGTTTGGTCTCAGCATTAATTCTATGATCGAAAAATGCAAGACCAACAAGATGTTCTCTAAGATACCAAAGGTGTATGTGAAGGGCTGTAAATGCTTCTTTAGATATTGTCTGATTTGGGTACTTTTGCAAAGTTTTAAGAAGCAGAATGTCATTTAAAGGAGCATTAATTCCAAAATGGGCTTCATTCCAAAAACGATCGTAGACTAAAGCAATAAAAAGAGAGCACTCTGTAATATTGGCTTTTTCACGTTCCGTTAGTTTCAGTTGATGCTCAAACAGGTATATTTTTAGGACATATATAGCCTTAGCCATCCAGCGTGCATAGTGAGTCGCTCCTGGGGCTCTTAGTGTAACTTCTGTCTTATCAATGCCCCCAAGAAAGATGAGACTGAGTGGCAGCAATTCTTCATAATCATCACGCAACTAACGAGATTTCAAAGCTTCCGGAAATTATGGGACCATTTCTCCTCGAAGATTATGCATTACTGGATTTACGAATAAACTGCTATCGGCCTCTAAAAAAAAAATCATTTTTAAGTGACGACCATTGTTCTTTAAAACGTTCAAAGAGACTCCTCTTTGGACCACTTGTAGGCCCAGGTAAAATATTGCAAGCACATGACAACATAATTTTGAAAATATGATGACGGCACGCAATCCAAACAAGCTCCCTTCCTAATACTTTCTCAACTATGGTACGAGCTCTTTTTTGTAGGCCTGTATTTGATGCAGTTGTGTCAAATACAAGGCCTTGAACTTCGTCACGAAAATTCAAGTCATTAATTGATGAAATGCATGCCATAGCCTGTTCTTCTCCTGTTGCCCGTGTTATTTTTGGCACAACAAGAAGTTTTTCCATTCCATTTACAGAAACTATTATTGCGATTCGTTCTATTGTTTCCCTTGCCCCAATCAATCACAGGTAGTAGTTTTCCATCCCAGTGAAGAAGGATCGGTCCTTCAACAGACAACGAAGCTTTGTCTTCATTGTATGTTGCCTCTCTTACTTGCTTTCTGGAACGTCGTATAGAACTCCTGGAAAGTGACATAGCTGCAATATCCTGACCCAAGGTTGGTGCTATTGATCCAACAACCATTGTTGCTTTTCTATCCGTAATATTTGCCCGATCAAGAAAAAGCAGCCACACCTGAAGTTGTAAAGATATTTTTTTTTAATTTGAAGGACTACATTGTGAATTCTTTTTTCTAGTTGAAGAAGGTGGATAAAACTCTTTGTCTGCCGCAATTAATCTTTCTCCTTCAGATGATGATGACTCCGAAATCTGCATGAGCAGCAGCCTCTGCTTGATTTTTGAAGTAACGGGTGGCCCACAAGTTACTTCACAAATTTCAAAATTAATAACACAAAAACTAATTAAGTTATAAAAGTGAGTGATATATAAAATGAAATAGGAGATCTTGGACTTTTATTATTTAATTATAATATCCTTCAAATGTTCTCCATTATTATTAAAACAAAGGCGGATTCTTTGCACGATATTTTCCATGACATTTTCCAAAATATTAGGAGTGATTTTGTCGATTTCTTCAATGATGTTTTGTTTCAACTTTTGAAGATTATTAGGTTTATTTACGTATACCTTTTATTTAAGGTATCCCCAAAGGAAAATATCTGGAGGGGTAAAATCAAGTGATCGTGGTGGCCAAGAAACGTCAAACGTCCCTTAAACGTGAAATTAACCGACCAGGGAAGACTACTCTTAGTGTTGCCATGGTTTCTCTCGCTGTGTGTGGTGTCGCCCCATCTTGTTGAAACCACATATCGTGCATTTCCAAATCTCTTAGTTCTGGTAATAAATAATCTTGTATCATTTCTTTGTAAGTGTCCCCTGTTACTGTCACTGTTTTTTCGTCAGCATCCTCGAAAAAGTAGGGACCAATGATTCTTTTTTGATGGTCTGCAATATTTATGTCGTAGAATAGGCTCTCGACGATATACCATATATAACTATTCGTTGAGGGAATTATTCTAATATTTCGAGTGCGTGGTAATCTGATTTACCGAGGTTAGTCCAAAAGGGAGGGGGGCTGGAGAGGCTTATTTATCTTCAATATGCTGAAGAAGTGGAACGGAGCACAAGGATAAATAATATGGCTATCATTAATAAAATAGAGTTTTATTAATTAAACTATCAACAACACACAAAAAAATGTTTACATAAACGGAGAATGGAAAGGGTCGTGGGAATATCTGACTAATCCGAGGATTAAGATTTGGAGAGATTTAAAAAGGTAAACAAATAAAAATTAAAGGGGGGGAATGGTTCGCTAAACCATTTAAAGCACAGGGTAGCGTTGACAAAAGGTTAGATGATTAAAGGTAATGCTCAGCTTACGTAATTACAAAGTTGTTGTGCAGAGGAAGACGATGCGAAGGAATCTTCGGTCCACTGGCGATTTCCAGCAGAAGGGTTCTTCGGGGGTTTGTCCTTAACGAAGGCGAAGGACTGTCTATGAAGAGTGAGAGCCAAGTAGGGTTCGGAAGTACGAGCGATCTTTGTGACAGCAAATCGGGGATGTTCTAGATGAACAATGGAGGTTATTGTTGAAATCAAGCGTTCTCTTGAAGAACGTTAAAAAGGGGGGAATTAAATTATCCTGACGTGATGTCTTGGGAACGAGAACCGTTTCTTGACGAACGGGCTTGAAGAACAATGGCTGTTCTAACGTTGTTCTCTTTCTGAACAACAAGGGGGGGGGGGTGAGAACTGTCTCTTGTCAAACGGGCTCAAAAAACAATGGCTGTTCTAACGTTGTTCTCTTCTGAACAACAGGGGGAGGGGGGAGGTCTTGTTGACTTGGTGTCTCGAAGGCACGAACCTTGGCACTCAAGGGATATTGTCCTCTTCTGAACAATAAGGGGGTTCTCGAGGTAGAAAGTTCCTCGGTGCACAAGGGAGACCGGATCGGCGTGATGCCTCGCGAAGATAATCGGGATCTGCTTCAATTTGGAAAATCTATTGTATAAGTACCCGGAGCTGTCTCCATGGCGTAGGGGATAATTGAGTGGGGGACTTTGGGGGAATACCCCGGTTGCACCTGAGAAAATACCTTATCTGCCCATTAGCCTAACTCAATCTGGCGAGATCGGCGTATGGAGGCGAAACGGGGGAATGAACCTCCTTGATTAAATATTTGCTATGGTGGGCGATAACGCGCTCTGCTTCCTCTCGCAGATGCACGTGGGTAGCCATGTGTTTCTAAACATGTAATAGCGGCTGAATTTAAGCGGCCTCAGACCGTTCTATCACAATTTAATTGGTGAGTTTTTTTAATTTTGTATGGATGAAGTCTCAATTTTTTTATTAGGATGCGTTGCAATGATGTTCGAGAAATTCCTAGTTGACTGGAACGTATCCTAGTTGACTTTTATGGCTGTTGTTGAACACTGGTTAACCATGGCAACACTAAGAGCAGCCTTCCCTGGTCTTTTAATTTCACGTTTAGGTGACGTTTCTTGGCAACCACGTTCACCTGATTTTACCCCTCCAGATTTTTTCCTTTTGGGAATACTTTAAAGAAAAGGGATACGTAAATAAACCTAATAATCTTCAAGAATTGAAACGAAACATCCTTGAAGAAATCGACGAAATCACTTATGATGTTTTGGAAAATATCATGGAAAATATTGTGCAAAGAATCCGCCTTTGTTTTAACAATAATCGAGAACATTTAAAGAATATTATATTTAAATAATAAAAATCCAATATCTTCTCTTTCATTTTATATATCCCGCACTTTTATAACTTAATTAGTTTTTGTGTTATTAATTTTTAAAAATGTGAAGTAACTTTTTGGCCACCCGTTATATACTTTTTCTTTGTATTGTAAAGCCTTCTAATGTCGATATCTTTTGCGGGATTCCTTAGCTGAAGTAATCTTATCACGGCACGACAGACTGCAGGAGAAAATGTTCTCTCTCTGCATTAACAGAAATTGACGGTCTTCTTCATTTTTTTACCACATTTAAAGCATTTTTTGAGGCTATGTGAAAAGGTTTTGAAAGAGTAGATTCGAAAATACGCTCATTCATTCTACATGAGTACAGTTCGGTTTTGCGGTTCTTCTTCAAAGAAATGTATTCTTCACACAACCTTGAGAGTTTCCTAACTCAAGAGTCTATTCGCTGTGTGGGAATTCGGGCTCTTTCCCATACTTTGATGACTTTTTTGCAAGCGAGGTTGTAACTTTGTGTCAAAGTCATTGACTCCACTTGATGGTGGTACTGAACAACACGAGAGCTCACGCTAAATGAGTGGATACAGCGTTGGCCTCCCAACGTCGTGGTACGGGGTTCGATTCCGAATCCCGGCATGAGCGGACACAAACGTCAGCGCACGGAGAGTCTGGCTACCGATTGGTGGACGCGCTGTGCTGCCCCCGTTATCGGGTGAGTAGATCTTTCACCTCACACAAAGCCAATCACAACACTGCTTCCTTTCCTCTCCCGCCTTCACAGCACAACACACCCACTCTCTCTGTTCCAAGGAAACCTGCCGATGGGTATCTATATTCACGTACATCTGACGCGGAACAAGTCCCTCTTCCCCGAGGTGACGAAGGCTTCCACCTGAACGCAGTTTGGTGTCAAAACATAATACTTCCTCGCACCTCTCCCCAAAAGAAGACCGCTCCCTGGGGCCCTCGGGCCGACCAGCGATTGTCATTCTGACCCCCCCAAAAAAATTTTATCATCCGGTTGGGGATCCTCCCAGTAACATGGAAGGATTGGCGCTAACTAACTAACTAACTGAACAACACGAAGCACATCACCACATGCTGGTAGTCTTGCATATGAAAGCTCACTAGTAGGATGCCCAAAAAGCCAGACTGCCACAGATGAACGAGTACTTCCTGACATAATCTGAAACAACAGAAATAAAAATTTATTGTAACTGAGTGAGATCACGGTTCCCCTCCATTTAGTCATACTTAGAAGATATTTTTTTATACTCTAAAATATCTAAATATTCAATATTCATGAAAGAATAAGCTTTCCTTTGACATAAATAAATAGGCTCCTGTGCTGGTAAAACATTACGGCAGTCATGCTTAATTAAATATATATATATATATATATATATATATATATATATATATATATATATATATATATATATATGTATATATAAATTGTGAATTAAAATATGAACATAAAGTGTGTTAACATATAATTCTAATATTCTTTAAGTAAGTCTGATATTGCTAAAAACCTGCAAATTATCTATGCACTGAATAAACAAAGTATATTACTTACCTAATATATATATATATATATATATATATATATATATATATATATATATATATATATATATATATATATATATATATATATATATATATATATATATATATATATACATATATATACTTGCATAAACCAGCACTTGTATTCACTTGTATTACGTCAACTGTTAAACTTCAAACTACAAATGAACAATTAATCAATCCTCGCTGGCTTATATAGGAAATGGTGTGATTGCATCACCATTTGAAACGAGGAAGCGTTATTGCGTCATCACTTTACAAATGGGTTCAGAAATCAACAAGCTGAAACAACAATTATTATTGCATCATACGCAGAGTATGTGAATGTCATTCCACTTTTCAGATAATGCAATATCTTGATTTTTTTGTGCGAATTATTGTAATTCATAAGGAATGAGTTATCAATGACAAATATATGATAGTATATAAGTAACAACAAATAAATGCCTACTATTAAAAAGCTCCGATATTTTGACTGAAATTTAAAAATATGGAGACACATAGCGCCCTCTAATATTCGCCAATTTAGTCAATTTTTTGCATCAGCTCTTTTAACATCTTATACCATAATTTTAGCCATGAGGAGAACATTTCCAACTAATTTAAATTATTTGCATATATTTTTGGACCACCCTAATATATATATATATATATATATATATATATATATATATATATATATATATATATATATATATTATATATATATTATATATATATATATATTATATATATATTATATATATATATAATATATATATATATATATATATATATATATATATATATATATATATATATATATATATATATATATATATATATATATATATATATATATATATATATATATATATATATATATATATATCTCTTTATTTCGAAGTATGGGCAAGTGTACGGAAATAAGCGCACACAGGCTCTAAGGTAGTCCAAGCAAGGCGACTACTGTTATTGTTCTAAGAGTGCGATTTGAATGGATAGCTGCAGCAGCGTGACAAAGGAATATTCCAAACACAACGACAAAAATAGATTTTAATGCACACTAAATAAAAGGCACAACAATAAATATGGATATATATAGGTACAAGAATAAGACGGAATTAGTTTCCGAATACTAATTACATAACCAGGGCTATTGAGTGGTTATAATGGGAGATTTAGGATATTGAGTGATTTAGTTAATTTGAACCTCGAGAGTAAAGCGGGGAAAACTTGAGGGAGGTCTTGGTGGCCTTGATTACTGACGGGAGTAGCCGAAAACCAGCGGCAGGTGGGGCTATCTTCTTGAAACCTGTGTTTTGCGAGATGCGGGCCTCTTCTCCTCAAGAGATCACCGGACGAACTTCAAAGGGGGAGCTGATTTCTCCAAACTCAGGTCGAGCGAGCTAT
The DNA here is from genome assembly GCA_963969495.1 of Ceratothoa steindachneri. Classification (NCBI taxonomy): domain Eukaryota; kingdom Metazoa; phylum Arthropoda; class Malacostraca; order Isopoda; family Cymothoidae; genus Ceratothoa; species Ceratothoa steindachneri. The sequence continues at coordinate 34,787,470 of OZ018318.1, forward strand.
CTGGCCTATTGTCCTCAAGAGGTCACCGGTCGAACTACGAAAAGGAGGGGGGATGAGGGTGACTTCTCCACACTCGGCTTGAGCGGGCTATTGGGCCTCTTGTCCTTAAGAGGTCACCAGAAGAACTTCGAAGGATGGCTTCTCCAATCCTCGATCCGAAGGCGGTTTGAGAAAGGCTGACGTCTACTTACGAGAATATTCTCCCTGACCCGAAGAGACGGGTGTGATGTCCAGCGATTCGTGGCTTGCGACCGTCACTCACACTTCTCGGGAGAGAGCTTTGTTGAGCGGAACTCTTTCCGGGGAAATGTCGTCTAACCAAATCTGTCTGTGATCCTGGAGAGGGTGCATATATGCCCGGAGTTTTACAAAACAGGGAGAGAGAGGCCTTCTCGAACCCTCGTTTTCGGTCGTGACAAGCCGAGCGTCTCCTTGCGGGGGAAGTGTGAAAGACAGAGATCAGCGGGCCAGACGGAAGACCAGCGGCTGGAGCCATAAAAGCTACCTACAAAGTAATCTCCCTTCTCAAGGCGGGGAGGGGGCATTGAGATGGCGGGGAGGTAGCCTTAAATTTCAGCGTCATGCCTTGGTGTGAATTTTTGCGGTGACCTGGCGGCAAGTCCAAAAAGGGTGAGGTCGGAAATGGGGAGGGGGAAAGATGACTCGCTTTCTCTCCCGAAGTAATATCTTAGGAGGTGAGAAAGTAATATCATTCTAGGGGATCCCACTACACTTACAATCTCCCATTTATCAGATATTAGATTTCTGCCTATTGGAACTATATAAAAATTTTATCTGTTGTTTCGTATTTTCAATTTGGCTTAATATTCCTTTATTATCCTAATTTCTTAGTATCCATGCTTATGTTGGAACATCTTTTATTGACATGTTATTATCTGAGTAATATTATCATAAAATTTAAAATTAAGGGTTCTTTCGATTAGTCTGTAGAGGAATGTACAGAGTGCGGTGGGTAACTAAGCTCCATCTTGTTGATGCACGGGGACTTGTTTCAACCACACACCATACACACTAGTCCAAATGGTTGAAAGCTGGGAAGTTAGGAGGCCAGATGTTCGGAGTGATGTTGTGAAAGAAATTGTCTGACAGCCAAGACTGGGTCATCCTGTTTGTGTGGTATGGTGCGGAGTTTTGCTGTCACGCATACCACCTTCTAGTGACCACCTCTTAGATCCAGGTCAACAACAACTCTTCCAAGCACTTTATGTAGCCCTCCGTATTAAGTTTGAGGTCCTCCAGTAAGCTAAATGAGAGCAGGACTTGTCTATTGCCACATGACCACCCTAAATACCATGATGTCGCCCTGTAATTTGTTCTTCATGACTTTCGCTACATGTTTTGGGGATTCAGCAAGTCAGCGGTTGTTTTGAGAGCCCCCCTACCCCCCTGGTCCTGAGAAAAATTCCTTCGTCTGAAAAAAATCAAAAGCATGCCAGGATTGAGAGGATGCTTCAGTTTGTTCACAAGTTTTGCACCAGGTTCCTTCCGCTTGTTCTTTATCTTATGCGGCTGAAATGCAGTTTGTCATCTTGCATGAATAGTAACTGATGTCATCATGCCGTAACTGCCTGATGACACGCCCTTGTCCCTGGCTATGAACTTCATTAACTTGCTGATATCGTTTTCAATGATGGCCTGGATCTTCGCGACAAATTCGGGGGTTCTTTTCGTATCAGAGCGCTTATTGATGTTTCCTAACCTCCGTACCCTCGTAATCATAGTCTGACTCACCCAATCCTTTCCTGATGCTCTTCAATGTGCTCAGATTGACACCAAGCCCTCGGAGATCTTCGCTTTGTATCTTCCGGTATGAATCCCAAGCAGCACAACTTGGCTTTTCTAATTTTTTTCAGGATTGAATTCAGCCATGGTGTTACCTTCCTTCACAAACTATGCACAACTGAATCTACTACGATAGGGAGAAGATAGAACCGACGCCAGATAACAAGCATGCGGGGAATTCATAAAGGATAAGGGCGACAAATTACCACCGCACCCTCTATGTAATTGGCTGGAATAGTGTTGGGTTTAAGCGACCTCTCTGAGGTAGAGTAACCTAAGTTAGAACATCGGTCTGCTTGTTCTTCCAATCTCAATGTCAGCAGTTTTTTCCATCATTCGCAGGATTCTTTCTAAGTGTTCACTTAAGCCAAACTGCAAGATCCATATTGCATTTGTCTGATATACTTTGTCAATGGCTTATGAGACATCATGTCCACCGATTTCGCAGTGTTTCCTTCTCTGCTCTAAACACGTCGTCCAGCAGTTTTTCTCATTCTTTAGTGTTGCGCTGGCTGTATTTTTTGACATTCGCAAAGCCTATGACACTACCTGCAGCTCTGCTATCATGTTTAGTCTACATTCTGTACGATCTCGCGGATTTCTGCTTATCTCGCAATTCCTGCTCGACCGTTCCTCCCGAGTTCGAGTAGGTTCCTCCAACTCCATGCCCTTTTCGCAGAGGATGGTCTTTCCCAGGATTCAGTCCTAAGCGTGTTTCTCTTCTGCTTCGTGATGAACACCGTTATCTCCCTTCCCCGTTCCATTAGCAGCTCAATTTATGCTAACACCTGGTTATCTACTACTGGTGCCCCCCACGGTTACCAAGCAAGTCCATGTTGTCATCACTGCTGCTGTCGAGTGGCCCCCTCGAAGGGATTCTCCTCCCTCACAAATCTCCCTGCGTCCTCTTCCGACCCCACCGCTACCGACGTCTCATCGTTGTTTATGCTTGGGGTCCCAATACCGGCAATGCAGTCAGTGGGTTTCTTTGGCCTCATTTTCGAATGATTTATTAGAAGTCTCTCGTTGTCGGCACCCAATCCATTCACTTTTTTTTAGCAATCTGTCCCACACTACATGGGGCGACTACTGCCGCACTTTACTCCGCCTCTAGTCTCTGCTGGTCCAAACCAAACTGTACTTTGGTTACGCAGTGTATGCCTCCACATTTCCTCAACTCTCCGTCTCCATGATCTAATTTTTAACCAGGTTCTTCGTCAGGCTTTGGGTGCTTTCCGCTCAGCTGCAGTGGCTAGCATTCGCCTAGTGTGTGGTGTCCGTTCTTGAACGATTAGGCGTGCCTTCCTGTCTTTTCGTGGAATGTGGACGTGTATAGGTATCGAAGAGAACGACATGCACGTTTCAGCGCAAAGTTTTGAATTCGTATTGTGCTCGTCTCTCATGCGTGGCCTGCGGCTGTGAGTGTGATGGGTGATTATGTGAGGAGTGGTCTTACTAGTGTTTTGTATAGATGTAGTTATAGTTTGCGGCTGACAGTTTAAAACCTGTGTAGAACTTAGTTGGTCTGTTTAGGTCTTGTTTGTGTAATGTTTTGGTGTACGTGAAAGTATCAAATGTGAGTCCAAGTATCTTCGTGTGACGTTTGCATGCAAATCGTGTGGGGGCTGTGTAGATTTGATTGGGTGTATATGTATAAATATCTGTATGTTATGTATGCAGTGATTTCACGCACCGTAGACAGTCTTTAGATGATTCATTGCTATGGGCCACTTATCTTCGTACTCTTGTCTTTTCCTTTCGTGTTGTGTCCGATTCGCGCTTGGGTTTGGAGCGTGGCCGGAGACACGAATGGTCTCGTCGTCAGCGTAGGACAGTGTGTGTGCAATTTTTCTGTAGTTATTTGCATGTTTTGGGTTGCTGTGTTTATAAAGAAGTATGTTGTGTGTTGTTTTGAAGATGTGTGGAAAATGGCCAAAGGCATTGAATAGATGTGTTAGCGTAGGAAATATGTTTTCGGGTAAGTGTTGAAATAATGTGGCTTGGAGGATTGATGTGCCGGGCTGCGTTTTAGAAGTGTTTTCTTCCCTCGACGGGTAGAGGAGTGGTTAGTGTGCTGGAGTTGTCTAACACCTCAATTCGTACCAGGGGGGCGGGCTCAAGCTCCAGCGTTGTAGAGCCGACACCATTCTTGGAAGTGCTCATGTGAGTGTAGCTCGGGTATGTTGTGTAAGTTGTCCCACTGGAAGTTGAATGCGTTGATGATGTCATTACTGTCAGTGAAAGTGCGGTTAATGTATTGTAAGGTTATGGGTTTGGGTGGGTCAATGCTCATCATTCTCTTCACGCGCCTCCAGAAGAAGGAAGGGTCAGTGCAGCCAGCATCATTCGCTATGCGTGTCACCACGCGCTACTAACGGTTCCGATCTAGTTGCACACATTTTAGGATGCAGGCACGTAGGACTGTGATGTTGTGTTGGCGTGGCCTCGGCCTTAGCGGGTGTCCTATATAGTGATTCGTCTTTGTGTGTGTGTTTGGAGAATGTGAAATGCTTGATGCCTGTATCTTACGTGACGTGTACGTTTCGTGTTGTGTTTATAGTATTCATAAGTGTGATTCAGTGGTTATCTATATGTAGGGTTGGTGTTCTGGAGATTGACGCTGTGTGGTGTGTTCTTGGAGATGTCTTCTGAACTCCTCCTAGTTTGCGTTTGTATAGTTATAAATGGGTAGTGTGGATATGAGGAGAGGTGAAGATGAAAGTAAGAAGCATATAGTGATGTGGTCTGAGAGTATGTCGGGACTTGTGGCGTGGTGGTTGCGGATGATTACTTCTGAGTACGTGGTCCCTCTGAACTCCTCCTAGTTTGCGTTTGTATAGTTATAAATGGGTAGTGTGGATATGAGGAGAGGTGAAGATGAAAGTAGGAAGCATATAGGAATGTGGTCTGAGAGTATGTCGGGACTTGTGGCGTCGTGGTTGCGGATGACTACTTCTGAGTACGTGGTCCCTCCGCGGTTACCAAAGAATGGGGGGTAGGTTGCACCTATGTGTCGCAGTGAAATCGCTACAGGGTGCCCGGCAGTTACATGCCCACTTGTTTTTTTTTTGTTGGGGAGGGGTGTGTGGGTTTTTGTAATTTGTAGATATGGGGTGGGTGGGTTGGGAAGAGGTAGTCATCGGGACCTGAGCGGGAGTTGGTGGGAATGACACTTATTTTATAGCCAAGTTATTCACGTTTCATTATTACATAGTAACATTAAAAACGACCTTGGTCACTCTCTTCCCCCCCCCCGTCCCCCACCCGCGTAATTTAGGCCATCTGATTACATCACGCAATTTTTTTTCCAGTTTAGTCTTTTATCATGTATCTGCGTAACTAAGAAAATGCTAATAATATAATTATCATTTAAAACAACCAAAACAACGTAAACTACTTAAGACGCTAAAAGTTCAAAATATGCAAATAATAACAAAACAAACCATATCCTCGGATCTTCGCCATGTCGAAGAATTTTTGCGTTGCCAAATAGGGTTGCTATATTTAGTCGTGAGTGTTACACTTCCGCCATCAAAATATTACTAAGGATACGGAATATATGGCATGTTTATTGTCTCAAATCGCTGGTGCGACTATTGTATCGTGTTGTGGTCTTCTTTACTTTCACGCGTTTTGTCCCCTTAAGACATATATGAAGGATGCCCCGTACCCTAGGACACAGGTAATTCCCGGTAAACGAGCTTTTTAAAAGTGGGTTGTCTTATACCCTTAAAGAGTAAAGTATATTTGTAAAGAGACTGGCTAAGTTAAACGTACATTCAAACGAAAGGAAATTCAATAGCTATCACTAAATTACGGAACGACAGGAGAAAATAAGTTCTTGAAAAATATCAAAACTTCATTTAGAAGGTTACGAAAGGCAAGCAAAGAATGATGAGCGACCTATCTGTGACCTGTTTCCACTTGTACTTAACAATCTCAAGTTCTCCTTCACAGGCAACCTTCAATAAAAAACTTAAATCTTAGGCTCCCGTTTTTTTTTGTATTTTGATTTGAATTGGTTTCCTCTTACCAAGTCACACTTTACCCTGCTTTAAGTTGTAAATGGCAATTCGTTCCACGACGCATGGCGCTATTATGTAATTAATTAGGGTTTTATTTAGCCTAGATAGCGAACAAGAATTATCACACAATAATATTTTGATATAAAATTTGAACAATGAATTTAGGCCTAACGACGAAGTATCGACTGTTAACGCGTTTGCGAACTAGGAGAAATGGAAGAATGAACGATAACAAACATATAATGTATTAAGACTTAACACATGGATATTAAGAGGACGTTGAATAGGAAGTTAAATATGATGTTAAAATAAAATAGGATCACAATTAGATATTAAATTAGATGTAAACAGTAGTGTTAATAATAGTGCATCACAATGATATATAAATTAGGATGTACGATAATAGTATGTTAGCTATCACAATGAGATATTAATAGGATGTAAATTAATAGTTTGTTAGTGATCACAATGGTAATAGTAAATTGGGGTCTGAAATTAATTAAAAATATCTATTTTTAAGGTACTCACGCTTGAGATGAATTTAGAGATCTGAATAGTTAAACACCTCTTTATATGAACGAACCTTTTTAGCAAGCAGCGCGGGCGATAGTGCAAGATTTTCGATTATACATTTTCTGAATCTTTGTAGTTATATTATTGGAACGTATTTCAAGAGAGTTTAATATACACAAATATATATATATATATATATATATATATATATATATATATATATATATATATATATATATATATATATATATATATATATATATATATATGCAAAAATAATCATCCCAAAAATACGTGATCTAAGATGTTTGAAATATCCCAAGGAAAATAATACACAGAATAAGCCCAAGTGCTTTCGTGTTTACATCATCAGGGGCAGAAGAACAATGAAATAGAGAAACAGTTAATAAACAGAGAAATGTGACGTCATTCAAACGTACCGACGAACAAAGACAATCAATCGTTTAGGGGGAAAAACCAACCTGACGAACAAATGAATAGCCCATCCGCGGAATTACAATATACAAATCAATTCAACAAATTAAATTTATATTGCCAACAAATATTATTCATGATCCAATTATCTAATTTAAATAGACGCTCACTTAAATTGAAATTAATATTATGGTAGAATTTGATCATGGCTGATTCTATTAAATTTCTTTCAATAAAATTGGGCACAAAATAATGGATTTCGCATTAGACCAATGTATTTGATGGTTCAAAGTAGATTGATGAATGTTATTTAATTCTCACATCTAGGCTTTTTGTTGACTGGCCTATTTAAAAACCAAGACAAGATTTGCACGGAATTTTATAAATGCAGGCCATTTTATTAATGGAAGAATTTTTAATTACTAAGTTTTTTAACGTGGAATTATTAGAGAATTCAACATTAACATTAAAATATTTTAATAATTTCGGAACATGGGACAAGTGTTTATCAAAAGGGAGCGTTAAAATATTATTTCGGGTAAATGAGTGTTTAATTTTATTTCCATAAAAGGACTGCTTAGCTCTGCGCAGGGATTAATTTAGAAAATTTCACGGATAATTTAACTTTTTACTAATGATTTTGATTGATTCTAACTCTTCATCCTCCCTGTTTGGCTTGTTTTCATTGGGGTTCTTGTGGTAGAAAATCGGTCCTCCGAGTCATAGAAATAAGAGTCAGAAATATATTGATTGTGGCGAGGGTCGTCAGTTGCAGGTTGGGACAAAAATTCCTTCTCTGCTACATGAATCAAGTTCGGGATTTTTCAGTGTGTCTACCAAATAACTTCATATTTGGATTTTGCAAACAACTTTATGAAAAATAACTTTATTTTGAACTTGAGGTTTAATAAGAGGAATGACTGGAGCCTGTGAATCCTATCCACCGAGGTGAATGGATCATAACGACGAAGACGAAATGATTTGATCAACTGTGTGAATGATTTGAATAATGAGAATGTGACTTAATGTCCGATTATTTTATATATGTAGAAAAGGTGGGTGTGACCAATGTGGTTTCTGAGGAGGAGCTTTGTCTGAATGTTCGTTGATGTGTATGAAAGAGAGATCAGAGATAGTCCATCAAAGGAATTTTATAGATAGATGGTGAGAAAACGATAATAAAGTTTGGGCAATAGGATTTCAGTGTACCAGACTGGCGTTAATAAACAAATGAAGGCAAATGGTTAAATGTCAGTTCTGTAGGAACAGTTTGTTGTGACCCAAGGGAAGATATTGTGACCAAGGCGAGATCAATGATCGTTCCTGTCGGAACGCGGAGTCTCGGAACGTGTACATGAATGTGTACAATTTTTGTGTAAATGGATCTTCAACCCCACATATATATATATATATATATATATATATATATATATATATATATATATATATATATATATATATATATATATATATATATATATATATATATATATATATACGAATTCAAGTCTCTTTACGCACATGCAAAAGCACGACCATAGAATTGATTTCAACTGAGCAAAGATCATTTATAAATCAAACAATTATATTGTGATGAGAATTGCAGGATCCATCATCATTAACAAAATTAATAATTTCAATTTATCTGAAGGGCAATACAAATTTAATAAATATATATCGAATAAAGTCTCTAATCATATTTATAAACCTCAGGAAGCAATGGTTTTCTTCGGAGATTAGCAACTTTCCAGATTGTTTCCTGTTTCATTTCATTTTGTTTGGTTTCTCGTTTGCCCCAGATCCTTTGAGTTTTTCCCAGATTGTTTCCTGCGGTTTTCCTTTGTATAGGATGTGGCTTACCTTATATATACTATGTTCCTTGCTTAGTTTCTTCATTATTAGTTGAAAATGTCATTTGGTAACTTGCCGAAACTATAGTCGCCGCAGTGAGAAATGGACGATGGGGTGCGGCAAGTATCATCCACAGGTTTCCCACACTGTTGCCATATCTACACAGATCAGCTGCCCGCCTTCCTTTTCAATCCCGTTTCCACACCTTACTCTTTGTCTCTGTCTTTCGTTCTATCTCTCTATTTCTATCAAAATTGGTGTATTTCCGAAATTATTTTAACTTTTGTTCCACACCAGTATTGAAGTAAAAATCTAGGCGCGTTTTTTGTATAAAGGGTTCCCCATTACACGTGGCATATCAGCGGCGAAGTGCAATGCTGCCGCTACCATTGACCTTACCGGGTCGGTCCGTTGACCTGCCCGCACAATGCTGAGCTGATATTCCCAGCAAAAAATGATGGAGATTACCACAACCAGATGAATACTACAGTTTTTGAAGAATCGTTTCCTATAGTTGCTACCCAACATTCTACCAAACTCTGTCATTGTGATGGATAACGCATCGTACCATAGTATACAAGTGGGAAAAATGGCCAACCTTATCTTGGATAAAAGCAGATATCAAGAACTGTCTGATGCCTAATGGGATTGCAGTCAGTGATGGTTTGACAAAAGCAGAGCTATATGAGGTTAACCACGTACCACTGCCAGTACAACCCATATTGAGCTGATTTGGGCTTAAGTAAAGTCCTACATAGCCAAAAACAAGACAAAACAATTGGAATGTATGTGGATTCATTCATTATACACATTTCAGAAAGCTGAGGTGAATTTTCGGAATAAATCTGAGATAAAGGATTAGGCCTACTGGGAAAACCTCTATAAAATAAAACGCACCTAGACTTTTACCTCAATGGTGGTGTGAAAAAAAATCAAAATAATTTCGAAAATACACTAATTTTCAGAGAGAGAGAGAGAGAGAGAGAGAGAGAGAGAGAGAGAGAGAGAGAGAGAGAGAGAGAGAGAGAGAGAGAGAGAGAGAGAGAGAGAGAATATTTATAAGTATATATATATATATATACTTGTATACAGTAATCTAATTCGCACTTTGTTAACATGCCGGGGCCTGAACGTTTAAAAACTGTTTGTCCTAAATGCGATTGTACACGCTGGGTTATAGATTTTAAAGAAGCGAGCTATGCTGCCATAACCGACTCATCTATATGCCTTTTTTGTGAGATTAGAAACGAACATAAAAGGGAAACAGACGAACTGAACGAAACTATATGCGCGCTTAGAAAGGAAATAGCCGAGCTTAGAACCCAACACCCTACAAATGCGCCCGTTACTCCTACCAGTGTTTCGCTAGAAGTATTTACTAACTTAGAAAAAAAGGTCTCTTCTTTGCAGGAGTTCATAGAAAGAAATGTTGCAGTTAATAATCCCAAGACTAAAACGACAAAAGAAAACCAAATTACCACAAAAGGGAAGGGAGTACCATCTCGGCCAGCTAGCAGTAAAGTAAACATTCCTATCAATAAAAATAACTCTTTTCAGCAGGTAAAAAAAGGAGCAAGACCACAGCAAAAGATGTTTCTCCCGATTAAGACTCATAATTCTTTTCAAGCATTAGCAGATCGAAAGGAGGAATCAGAAGTCGAATGTGCAATTGTGGGGGATTCCATAATAAGGGGCCAACTTGACTCATTTTGCAGGTTATATCCAACGGAACGAAAAAGATTCTGTCTACCAGGTGCCTCCGTCGACGACATTACTAACTCGATTGACCCTCTCTTTCAGGAAGTAAAGAAGGAAACAGTCATGGTTGTACATGTGGGAACAAATAATGTGCTGACCACTCGATCGGAAGAACTACTCGACAAATACAAGAAGATGATTCGAGCTTTTAAATCTAAAACTAATAATTTCATCATTTCAGGAATTCTTCCGCGTAGTAAGGGCAGGGACAGTTTCTACAGTAGAGCCCACTATACTAATAATTGTCTTGAAACAATTTGCAGGAGTGAGAGTGTTGAATTTGTGAACCTTTGGGATGACTTCTATAACAAAAGTGAACTTTTTCTCCTAGACGGCCTTCACCTCAATAACATGGGCTCTACTCGGTTGTCGAGACTATTTACAGAAGCAATCGCAAATTTTCAGATACTACAGAGGTTCCGCGCGATAAAAGAATAAAAAACATTTCCTGTAAAAATTTGAGAAATTCTCTTAAAGCTACCCTATTTAACGCTAGATCACTCCGAAACAAATTTTCAGAATTCCAAACGTTGGTAACATTAAATAAGTATGACATAATAGGCATTACTGAAACTTGGATACATAGTCATACGAGAGACTATATTAGTGAATATCATTTGCAAGGCTACAAATTATTTAGCAAGGATAGAATATATAAAGAAGGAGGTGGAGTTCTTTTGTATATAAATGAGGAGCTTCACCCTATTAACTGTAATATAGACACAGATTTTGAATTAATAGGAGTAACATTAAATATAAAAAAGTGTTTGCATATCTTCTTAGTCTATAGAAAGCCCCACTGTTCATATGAAGCGGATCAAAGATTATATGAAACTCTGACGAACGTAAGTAAAGACAAATTCTGTCTCATTATTGGCGACTTTAATTGCCCCCAAATAAATTGGCTGAGAAAGAACTCGGATTCGGAAGGCCAAAGATTACTAAATTTTATAAACGATAATTTGTTAACTCAGTGGGTCACCGAGCCAACAAGAGGAGGAAATATATTAGACTTAATTTTAACTTCGGATGACGAACTTATTTCAAGAGTTTACGTCGGCGACCCACTTAGCGGTAGTGACCATAATCAAATAGAATTTGAATTAAGCTTACCCCAAGTAAGGAATATACGTAGTGTTACAAAATTTGACTTCCGAAAGGCAAATTTTAGAGGGCTAAGAAATAGTCTCAGGAACTTTAATATAAACGGTACAGATATAAATGAAGTGTGGAACAAGTTTAGAGACAATCTTCTAAGGCAACAATCTCAATTCATTCCTTTAGCAATCACTAAATTAGGAAAAAAACAAAATCCCAAATGGTTAACAAGTGAAATAAAAAGAGACATCAATAGAAGAAAAAATGCTTATAAGATGTTTAAACTGAACAGTTCAGACACTAACAAGAAGAATTATTTCAATCTGAGGAGAAAGGTAAAAACCGAAATAAGGAGAGCAAAGCGTAACGAAGAAATGAGGGTGGCACTAAACTGTAAAAGAAACCCCAAAGAATTTTATGCCCTAGTTAATAGTAGAAAACCAATAAAAAACAGTATTGGGCCAATCATGGACGGACACAATAAGTTACAAGTTAAAGATAAAGATATATCCACTGTACTAAACGAATATTTTGCATCTGTTTTTACCAACGACACTTCTAATCCAAATATCGAGCCTTACTGTGAGTACTCAGGAAATGGCACACTAGAAAATATTGAATGCACGGGGATTGATGTAGAAATAGCAATAGATAAAATAAAGAGATTCAAATCCCCCGGGCCTGACAAACTAGTGCAAGAATAATAAAAGAATTAAAGGATGTTCTAGTGGATCAATTAACGTACATCTTCAATTTATCCCTTGAAGCTGGGGCTGTTCCTCAAGACTGGAAACTAGCTAATGTCACGCCAATATTCAAAAAAGGACGAAAAGATTTACCAAGTAATTATCGACCAATAAGCCTGACATCGGTGGTAGGCAAGATGCTAGAGCGTATTATTGCAGATAAAATAGTGAGCCATCTAGAAACAAACGAACTGCTATTCAACACGCAGCATGGATTTAGGAAGCATAGGTCCTGTCTTACCAATTTATTAGAGTTTTTACATTACATTAATAAAATTCATGATAGTGATAGATCTGTAGACATTTTGTATCTAGATTTTAAAAAGGCCTTCGATAAAGTCCCACACAAGGAACTAATGTGTAAAGTCAGAGCCTTAGGAATACGTGGAAAATTAGCAAATTGGATTGAAGATTGGCTTAGCGATCGTAAGCAAAGAGTAGTGATTAATGGAGAAGAGTCCAATTGGAAAGCTGTAACCAGTGGAGTTCCCCAGGGATCGGTCTTGGGACCCTTGCTCTTCATTATATATGTGAATGACATAGACGTTGGAATAATTTCTAAAATCTCAAAATTCGCCGACGATTGTAAACTGGGTAAAAGCATAGTCACCGGGCAAGATAGACTAGATTTTCAGAGTGACATTGATCACATAAGTGAATGGTCTAGGAAGTGGAAACTTCCCCTTAACCTGGAGAAATGTAAAGTAATGCACATTGGTCACAAAAATCCTAAGGCTGAGTACAAACTCGAGAGCGAAACAATAACAGAATCAGAAATCGAAAAAGATCTCGGTATCTATGTCACAAACGATCTCAAGTTCACTCGACAGTGCGTCAATGTTGAAAAGAAAGCGCGGAAGATACTAGGTTATATAAAGAGACAAATCACATATAAAAGCGATACAACTGTTATCAACCTGTATAACGCCCTAGTGAGACCCCATTTGGAATACTGTGCGCAGGCTTGGTCACCCTCCTTCAGAAAAGACATTGAAAGATTAGAAAGAGTTCAGGCCACAGCTACTAAAATGATACCTTCGTTAAGAAATTATAGTTATGAAACACGAATAGACAAGCTAAACCTTTACAAGTTGGAAACTAGACGTGTACGAGGCCAGTTGATTCAAGTATAAAAAATACTAAATAGAATTGATAATGTGGATTACTCAATCTGGTTCGAGTTCAACAGAAATGTAACAAGGAATAACAGTATGAAGCTAATCCCTCCAAAATACAAATTGAATGTATGCGGTAATTTCTTTTCGTATAAAATAGTAAATATTTGGAATCAGTTAACGGAAGAGGTCGTTTCGAGCCCCAGTGTCGAGGCGTTTAAAAGGAGGTTAGATAAAATCATAAATACGCTTACATACTAAAAACATAAGATTACACTGAAAATAATTAGATTAAGAATATTAAAAGAAAAATAATAATGTAGAAATGCATTTCTGCTTTCCTGTCGAAATTCCTGTTTGTGTACTTTTTTTTCTAGCACAGCGGGTATCTTTTCATCTTTCATTGCCCGAAAGATCGGGCGGGAGAGGTGGGAGGGGAGAGCCTTGAACTTTACTATACTATTTCCATGACGAGTAGATTGAATAGCAATATTAAATGAGTACCTCCTCGGTATGGACTAACTTAGTCTTCTGAGGTACTATCTTTCCTTGTAACTCCTTGAGAGAGAGAGAGAGAGAGAGAGAGAGAGCGAGAGAGAGAGAGAGAGAGAGAGAGAGAGAGAGAGAGAGAGAGAGAGAGAGAAGGCGGGCCGCTAATCTGTGGAAATATGACAACAGTGTTTGACACCTGTGGACGATAGTGCCACACCCCATCGTCCATTTCTCGCTGCGTCAACTATAGTTCGATAGTTATCAATAAAATCTTGATTACAAACACACACACACACACACACATATATATATATATATATATATATATATATATATATATATATATATATATATATATATATATATATATATATATATATATATATATATATATATATATATATATATATATATATTGAAAATCACATGACACGTGATTTTTTATAGATGTATTTAAGGGCCCAAGGAAATGAAAATTGGTAGCTCTGGCAATCAGCGTCTTGGTCATATAAGCGATGAGCTCTTAATGATACAGGTTCAAATCCAACTTCTTTATTTATTTTCATATAACGGTTAAAATAGTTTGTCCTATCTTTCCGTTCTCTACATCTCCCATTTTCCTTCTTAAGCTTTTATTGGTTCACGTGATATTCTCCAAGTGTTTTTTCGGGTTGTGTTACCAATTTTCATTTCCTTGGGCCTTTAAATACATATATATATATATATATATATATATATATATATATATATATATATATATATATATATATATATATATATATATTATATATATATATATATATATATATATATATATATATATATATATATATATATATATATATATATATATATATATATATACAACACTACTGCGCAAACCCATAGGAGTGAGATTTTTAATGGAAAACATGCTGTTAATGATTCTCTTACTGATGAAAATTTCACGAAAGTTAGAGTGACAATAAGGATTTGATCAAAACACAAGTCATTACGAATTATTAATTAGGATATATATATAACAAACTATTTTTCTCTGGTTCTGGTTTTGTAAAATTCCACTGTTTGTCGAAGAAACAAAAAAAACAACTTCCACTGAGACCGATTTTAGCCTCGCATTCGTTTTCCACGGATCAATTAGCCAAATATGTGAAACTTATATCACCATTTTTCAAGTTTTAATTTCTAACTCATAAATTCCAGAAATAAAGTGGACACAGTAATTATCCATCCAATATTTTTTTGTAAGCCTTGATGTAAAATCATTATTCACGATTGTACCTGTGCCACAAATTATTGAAATTATTCTAATGAATCTCTTCCACCATTCCCAATCTTTTCAAGGATTCCACAGAGCAATATTTTTAACATCTTTTAGAGTTAGTATTTAATGGAAGCATCTTAAATTTGATAGTAAACTTTATAAATAGAATGGTGGCCTTGCTATGGGTTTCACCCTTTGGTTCCTTATCGGCCGACTTTTTCATGACGTATCTTGTAGATATTTTCTTCAATCAAGCTTCAACCGACTGTCGACCTATCTTCTATAGGCATCTTGTTGATTCGATCGCCGTTTTCCATAATACAACTCAGGTTGAAATGTTTTTTTTTTTAATTCGGTGCATCCAAATATAACTTATACGATGGAACGAGAACATAATGGAACTTTTCTATTCTAAACAAAATGATCACATAAAGATAATTTTTCTTCTATTAAAACTCTTTTACACAGAAGATACCATCTTTCTTTTACTTTTTCTCTTATTCACTCTGAATTTAAATTTCTAAAATCCTACTTCCGGAATAATTGTTTTCCATCCGTTTACTTCGACAGAGTAATCAAAATCTTTTTAGACATTCTCTACATCCCTAAACTTCCTGATTTCTCTGTACCAAAAGATTACGCTACATTAATTAACCATAAATGGGTAGTCTAAATATATCAGGTCGATTAAAATTCATCCGAGTACTCAAAAATCATTATTATCGCACTAACTTTCATGTAATTTTCATCAATAAGAGAACCATTGGCAGCATGTTTCTCATCAAAGATCTAACTCATATGGGTTTGCGCACTAATGTTGTTTATATACATAAGGGGGTGCCCCCCACCCCCCAAAATTGGACAGTTTTTGAGAAGCATTATCTCAATAACCATTGCAGCTAGGCACATGAAATAAAAACAAATGAAAGATAAATCCTTTATCATCATCATCATCACTAACTCTATAATTTAAGAAGGGGATTTTTTGAGTATTTGAATAATAATTTCATCTTAGTTTGGTTATGACTTATGTTTTTTATCAAAGTTATTTCTAATAATTCTTCTATAACATCAAAAACCAAAATGGTGAAGTTCAGAAATAAATATAAGTATCGAAGTTTTGTGAATTTTTTTTAAATCTAAAGAACTAAAAATGGTGAAGTTCAGAAGATTTATTTTTATATACCTTTTTTTATAACTATATTTTAGCAACGTGATATTTTGAAAGGGGGGAATTTTAGTTTAGAGTTTCTTTTTAAAATTATTATAAGTGTCGAAGTTCAGAAAATTTATAAAAATTTAACCATGGCTGCTTTTTTTAGATTTTAAATTTTAATTCTAGTAGCGAAGCGCAAGCTTTGCCCCTACGAGTAGCGAAGCCATTTCCTGGTCTATAATTATTCATTCCTTCTAAAAATCGCCTTAAATTCATTTATTGAGTCAATTAGCCTTCAAAAAACTAATGTAAAAAACATGTTTTTTATTTTCTAAATTGCAAACTTTAAAAAAAAGTTCAAAATATTACACTTGACTTCCATTTTGAAATTGCCTTTTAAATTTTGTTTTCTTTCCGTTTCGTACCAGATTAATCAAAAAATAAAAAAAACATGTTTTTTTACATTATTATTTCAAAGGCTAATTGACTCAATAAATGACCTTAAGACAATTTTTAGTAAGCATAAATATTTATAGATAAAGGATTCTTCTTTCATTTTTCTTTTGATTCATGTACCTAGCTGCAATGGTTATTAAGATATTGCTTCTCAAAACGGTCCAATTTGGAGGGAGCCAGCTGGTATATGAATGCAGTTATCTATAGTTATCTTCATGTGTTATATATAGTTATATCTCTATGTTGTCGATATTTACCTCTCTGTGCGTTGCGATAATTATATCTTAATGCTGTGACATATACACTTATCTTTTTATGCCGTGCCATAGTTATATTTTTAAACTGTCATAGTTATTTATCTCCCAAAGCTGATCTAAAGTGAACTTTTATGCGCTTCGAAAGTTATCTCTTTATGCTGTGTCAGAGTTATATCATTGTATTGTGCCATACTTATTTCTTCATGCTACGCCATAATTATCTCTTTAGTTTTTATGCTGTATCATAGTTATCGTTTTATGCTGTGCCAGAAGTATCTCTTTATCCTGTACCTTAGTTTTCTCCGAATGCTGTACCATAGATATCTGTTTATGCTATGCGTGCTATAGTTATATTTTCATGTTGTGCCATAGCTATCGAATGATCTTGTGCCATCGTTATATATTTATGCTGTATCATATTAATCACTTTGTTTTTCTTTATTATTGTCACATTGTTATCTCTTTATAGTGTGTCATAGAAAAGTTGAGAGAAAGTTATATTTTTATGATGTGCCATATATATCTCGTTATATATCGCAATAGTTATCTTGTTACGTTCAGCCTTAGTTATTTATTTATGCTGTGACATTATCATGTCTTTTTGTTGTGCCTTGTACTTGGAAACACCATTTCATTTTTTCTTGCGGGACATTGCATTCATTTGCTACCCTCACGTGATACTTTGTGAGTTTTTCATATATATATATATATATATATATATATATGTGTGTGTGTTTGTGTGTGTGTGTCACAGTTAACTCTTTATGTACTGCCATTATTATCTCTCAGAGTGGGCAATATTTAAAGTTAAAGTTTTGCTGGTTTCAATCCTCCTATCAAGCTACATATGTTGCTGCTTATCAAGCGGACGTCAGCCAGGGCAAGACCCAACTCCCCACCGTGATGCCCAGTCACGGCGGTAATTTCCCTTAGTAAATAGTGTCAGCTTACTAAGAATCCGGACGGAGATTCGAACTGCTGACCCAGCGATTTCTCTCTTTATGTTGCCATAGTTATCTCTTTATTCTGTGCCATAGTCATATTTTTATGCTGTGCAAGAGGTATCGTTCTATTTGTGCATATTTATATCTTTATTCGACGACATAGTTATCTTCATGTTCTGCCATAATTATTTCTTTTTGGTATGTCATCATCGTTTCCTTTTGTTATGCCATATTTATCTCTATCAACTGGGCGTTATTTAGCAATTTTGCTCTTCCATAGTTATCTCTTTATGCTGTGCCATAATTATTTCATGTTCTGCCATAGTTAACTCTCTATGCGCTGTTATTATTATCCCTCAGAGTGTGCAATATTTATCTCTTTATTCTAGGCAATACTTATATCTTTTTGTTGTGCTATAGTTATCTATTTATCCTGTGTCTTAGTTAACTCTAGGGTCTTACGTAGTTTTCTCTTTTCTTGTCTCTTGAGGTTGTGTCATAGTTATCGCTTTATGATGTCACATAGACGACATTTTATGCTGTTATATTTTATCCTTATTTTTTGTGTTACGAGTATATCATATTCATCTCCTTATTTCTCTGTTCTGCGCAGTAATCATCCTCTATGCTATGTCATACATTTCTCTTTCTGCTCTTCCATCTTACCTCTTTATGATGGGCCATAGTCGACTCTTTATACTGGGCCATATTCATCTCTTATGCTGTGCCATAATCGTATCTTTAAGGTATTCCATAGATTCCGTGACACGTCATGAGTTTATGTTGCTCCATCGCCATCTCTTTATGTTGTACAATATCGACACTTTGTACAGTGTCATATTCATATTATATTATGGCATAGTTGTCTTGAAATATCGTGTATCCCCATCCCCTCCCGCCACCATCCCCACCGCATGAGAATTTGACGGGCGTGTCAGTGGGAGTTTATGCAAACAGAGGAGAATGGGGGTATAGATCGCATCGACTCGGGACCTCTTTCGCTAATGAATTTGCAATCGCTTCAAACATCGGCGCCCTATCAACCCAGCCGTTCTAGGCCCCTAAAACTATGCAATTAACTTCTCGTCCTGTTGACATTGAACGGCCGATTGCGGCTCATCTGCCGGGTCCCAGGCAGAGCGCGGCACGGAAATTGCAAGGATCACAAATAGTGCAGCGAGAGGCATAAGGGACCTAAAAATACAGTCATTGCCAAATGTTTTGTGTCTAATATATATTTTTTATTCTTTCATTAGTTTTTAAAATTTACGTGATAGGAAGAATTATTCTAATATTTAAATTATTGCAGGTTTATTAAAAGGTCAGCATTACAAATTAATAAGAAAAAACTGCATTCCTTCACAGAATCCCAAGTCCCGCTCTAGTTCTGTTCCTAGGGGAGGAGTTTCATTCAATGGAGCTTTTCTATTCGATTAAAAGGGTAAAATGAAGATAAATATGGGTTAATAAATGATGCTTTGTAATTTTAATCTATTTCGTAATATTTTCTTTTGTCAAATAATGTTGAATCTTTTTCAACTCCAGAAATTGCTCTTTTCAAAGAAAAGCGTGCAACCCTTGTTGCTCTGCACCAAATTATGCAAGAGGTTAGTTGCTAAGGGTATTGCATCAAGGAGCACCATCTTTAAGATCATTAATCACTTTAAAAAGACTTTTGGACAACGGTCTCAAGTCGAGAAGGGCTGAGAAGAAGCCTTTATGTGTACTGGTTATTAAATTGTTGACCTAGATAGCATATAAATACAATATCATGTACGCATAAATTAGATTGATTGAAATGAAAGTTCAATTTTTAGATTCGGCCTACGTGACAGAATGTGGTAAACACGAGGGGCTTAAATACACGAGGTATGAAAATATATTGAAGAATTAACAATGAAAAAAGGATAATTAATTGAATATTTCTTGATACAAATTGGTATACAACGAGTTACTATTTAATAGACATGTAAAATGATTAAAAAGGCAATTCACAAGATGTTAGCTATTAATTAAATGTATATAATAACAGGATACTAATTTAAGGTAAACAAAAAGGTATTTAACATGATAGGGTATTCACAGGATAACGAATGTTAACCGGATAGTATCAGGGTATTATGAGAACAAAGAATGTTAATGGGTAGTAACAGGGTATTAAGAGAACAAGGGATGTTAATGGATCACAATGGTCATTAGTAAATTGGGGTATGTAATAAATGATAATTATATAAGTACAGTGCTCATACGTTTGAGATGAATTTGTTAACCTGAATTGTGGAACACCTATTGAACAAACCTTGCGAGTCGGAAGACGAAAGCACAATGAGGAAGAACGAGGGTGGTTGGAACATATTTTAAGCAAGGTGGTTCTAGGGGAAATATAAATATATATATGAAGGGCGGTCAATAAATTTTGCGAATCGGTAGGGCAAAACAGAGGAAGGGGGATGGCTGTTTGTGGGGGTGTTAGGACAAGAAATGAAAAGTCAAGACCTGCAACCGCACGCTCCTGCCTCGTCTATTTAAGAAGCAGTAGCTGATCGCAGATCGTCAGTCACAAATTTTTCAACAATGGTGAAGGTTGAGCACCGCTCAGTGATCAAATTTTTGACCAAGTAAGGCAAGAATGCAAAAGAGATCCATGAACGCATAGTTGCAGTGTACACCGACACCGCCCCTTTCTATGCAACAATTGCTCGCTGGAATAGGGAGTTCCGCCATGGTTGTGAGTCCCTTGAAGATGACCCTCGTCCAGGACGCCTGTCAGACGTAACCAACGAGGACAATGTGGCCCGAAAATCGACAGGTGAAGGTCGAAGAAATCGAGCAAGAACTTGGAATATCACATGGAAGTGTTATCAACTTGATCCATGACAATTTGGCCATGACCAAGGTCTCAGCCCATTGGGTCCCTAGAAACCTCACGCTTTATGATCGACTTCAACGTCGTCAAAGTTCGGAGGAGCTGCTGCTCCTGTACAACCAAGACCCGGCGGGATTCGAGTCACGCATAGTAACAGGTGATGAAACGTGGGTCCATCACTAAGATCCCGAGACCAAGCTCGAAAGCATGGCCTGGAAGCACAGGGGCTCAAGACCCCCATCAAGTTCCGGACCCAACCCTCAGCCGGGAAGATCATAACCACCATCTTCTGGGATTCTGAGGAAGTGTTGATGGTGGACTATGCACCTCGTGGAAGGACCATCACAGGCCAATATTACGCCGAGGAACTGGCTGGGTTGAAGAAGTGCATCCGTCAGAAGCGGCGCGGCAAGTTGACACGCGGTGTCCTGCTCCTCCACGACAATGCCCATGTCCACAAGACCAGCTCAACCATCCCTCCTACAGCCCAGATCTGGCCCCTAGCGACTACTTTTTATTCCGCCAGCTCAAGGCTGCACTGCGTGGACGCCGGTTTGGGGACGATGAAGATGTCCAGCTCGCCGTCCAGGAGTGGATTGAACAGCAGTCGGGAGATTTCTGGTTGTCGGGAATTCGAAGCCTCAGGGACAAGTGGCGCAGGTGCATTGAAGTCGAGGGTAGTTATATTGAAAAATAATAAAACACTTTCCCTCATATCTCGTTTCCTTATATCCGAATTGCAAAACTTATTGACCGCCCCTCGTGTATATATATATATATATATATATATATATATATATATATATATATATATATATATATATATATATATATATAATATTGGATTTACATTACAGATAGAAGTTATGTTGAAGGATAACAAATTGATTTTAATTATTTTGGGAGTACTGCGGGTTTTATGACTGGCAGTGCTAAAAATACTGCCCACTAAAGAAAGGTACCCGCCTTCCCTCTTAATATGGTCTAGCTAGTTCTGATGGCGTCACCGGCATGCAGGAGTCTTGAATCAGGTTTTCCGCTGACAGGGCGACCAGTAGTGGAGAGATTTTCTCCTGACTGACTACCGCTGCCAACGAGCGTTCCTGCAACACAAGAAGTGGAGGCAGCAAAACGAAAGGTGATGTTTGTGTAGTAGGGTTGATTGTAAGAGTGGTTTCGAGGGTTTTTTGGGGACGTTCTGCACCATAAATGGTTATAGTAGAAGAAGTAGGGAGAGAGAGTGCTCAAGGTGAACATTTTCAATAAATGCAGGTTTCCGGCAGTCTATGGAAACAGTAACCTGCTTGGTGCCAAGCTGAAGAACGAATAATTTCGGCTTCCTAGAGATTAAGAGAAATGATCCATCATAGACAGACTTCAAGGAAGAGCGAGTTGAATCGCAACGGACAAAAACATGGGAATATTTTATCATCTTTCCGGCACGAAGATTTTGTGATTGGCAGACACTCTAGGGGCGGTAGGCTTAACCTCAGCCATCACCTGTACAAAATCGTGTACATAAGAAGCAGAGTCGAAGTGAGAAGGTAGAGATCGGTCAGAAGAACAAAATAATTGACCAGGGAGATGAAGTGTAGTACTATACACCAGTTCACCTGCAGATCAGGCTAAATCCTCTTTCAAGGACGAGCGAATACCCAGCAGAATCAAAGGTAGCTTGTTCACCCAAGTGATATTGGGATCCGTAGAGCATAAGCTTGTTTTGGGGGCCTGTGGGATCGTTCTACTTTGGCGTTGCTTTGGGGGGTGAGAGCTAGTGGTACGAAGACGAAAGGAGCCAAGCACTGACATGAGTGCATCGTAATGGTGGGATTGAAATTGGCTGCCACGATCAGTCATGATCATTGAGCAAACACCAAAACGAGAAACTCATGCTGAGACGAAGGCTCGAGTGACAGTGGAAGCTCTGATGTCCGAGATAGGAACTGCTTCTGGCTAAAGAGTAAAACGATCGATAATGGTGAGAAGATATTTGCAACCACGAAAGTAAGGTAGAGAACCTACTAGATCGACGTGAACAGGGTCAAAAGGTGACGAAGAAGAGGAAAAGGGACCAGAGGGGGTTTTGTATGACGATGGACTTCGGCGCTCTAGCATGGCAGGCATGAGCAAATCCATTTGGTCACGTCGGCATTCATACCTGGCCACACGAAGCGTTGTGCAACGAGCTTGCGTGTGGCATTGGCGCCAGGATGAAAGAGACTATGAATTTGGTCGAAAATATGCCGACGGTAAGCGAGAGGAATGTTAGGGCGAGGAGAGTCAGGCAATGAATAGTCGACCAAGATGCGCCTGGAATGACTGTCTGGTAATTCGACTTCGCGAACAACGAGTTGAGAAGATTGACGAAGTGTTAGCCTGTCTTCATCCGATTCATGGGCGAGCGCTATTGTTGCATGATCGATGGGCGCAGTGTGAGAGTGTAGCGTGCGGGGAATCTCGAAAATGTGAGAAAGCGCGTCTGGTACGACGTTTGAAGAGTCAGGAACATAGCGAATATCGCTCGTCATCTGCAGGATAAAGTCAAGGTATCGAGTATCAATTGCAGTGTGCACCGAAGACGTGGAACGAGACGAGCAAGCTCCGACCATTAAAAATAGTGAAATCACGCCCTTCCAAATATGGATGGAAGTGACGGATTGCGAGTGACCAAGCAGCTCACGTGAGAATGTACTATACCTCTTTTGAGATTCAGAAAGAGAGCGAGAGAAGAAAGCAAGAGGTTACCATAGATCATTAATCTTCTGCTGCAAGGTTGCACCTACGTGAGTTTAGGATGCATCTGAAGCGACGCTGATGGGGGCTCCTGGAGAAGGATGAGCCAATTCCACATCGTGGGTAATAGCCCTTTTAGTGCGATAAAATGAATTGCACGCCTCAGTAGACCACTCAAGAGGAGAGTTCTTTTTGGTCTCAGGCAGCATGGGATTGAGTGGTTGCATGACATATGCACAATTTCGGATGAATCTGTGGTAGAAATTGACCATGTTACAGAAACGTCTAAGTGGTTTGCGTGATGTGGGTTGGGCAAAGTTGCGCATCCCAGTGACGTTGTCTTCGAGTGGGCTAATCCCGATACTTAAAACGTTGTGTCCAAAGAAGGAGAGTTGCGAGACACCAATTAGGAGGACACTTAGAAGTGTTGAGTAAGATACCGTATTCTTGAGGGCGAGAAAAGACTTGACGAAGGTGTTCATCGAGCGAAGAGGGTGCTATTATAGGATCATCAATGCAGCAAAAGACAGAGGGGAGACCTCTCAGAACTTGGTATATAAAAAGCTGGTAGGTATGGACAGAATTTTGCAAACCAAAGGGCATACTAACCATTTCAAATGAACCAAATGGATTGGTGATACTAGTCTTTGAAATATTCTCTGCGTGAATAGGGATCTCGTTGAAAGCACGAACCAGATCAAAGCCAGTAAAGATTGCACAGCCGGAGAAAGATGAAGTGAAATCGTCTATGTAGGGCAATAAAAAACAGTCCGGGGTCGTTATCGCGTTTAAGGCTCTGTAATACCCGACTACTCTGAATTCCCCCGGCGTGGATTTGGGAACGATATGGAGTGGGGAGGCTCAAGACGACGATGTCGGTTGAATACAGGTCCTCCTGTCGTCTCGATCCGATGCACCGCATTATATTTAATGGGCCTATCCTTCGAAAGTGGAAGGGTAATGTCGGAAAACAATTTCATAAGGCGCCAATATGGGGGCTCGTTGGGTAGGAGACGAATAGAAAGGAGGGAACTCTGTAAAGATGAGTACGAATCGGAAACAGTGAGTAAAGTTTTGCGATCAACAAGCTTTCGGTGACGAGAATCTACCAAAAGGTCGTGTGCCGAAAGAAAATGGAGGCCC
Organism: Ceratothoa steindachneri; assembly: GCA_963969495.1. Taxonomy (NCBI): domain Eukaryota; kingdom Metazoa; phylum Arthropoda; class Malacostraca; order Isopoda; family Cymothoidae; genus Ceratothoa; species Ceratothoa steindachneri. The sequence goes on from OZ018318.1 coordinate 34,812,125, forward strand.
AATATTGGACAATCTACCTCGGCCATGAAGAAGGTCCATCGAAAAACTCGACGGAGACCGAGTGAGCTTTGAAGGTACGTTTTTGATAGGTCCTAATATTGTTCAAATTAGCTGCCTTTAGAACTAAATCTGAGGGATCATAAGCATTGTCGCCCCTATAAATTGGTATCACACCTTATTCTGCACCAGTGTCCACCAGAAGTTTGAAACCAGAAAGTGGGTACAAATGTGAAAAGGAGGACCTATATGAGCAATTGGAGTGAGGGCAAGGGATGTAGACCCTTTTGTGCCATGCCTTTCTAGTTTAAAGGAGAATTTGAGGTTGAAATTGAAGTTTGAAAATTTGAAGACTTTGGTCGAGATGAATTGTGTGCGGGGAGTTGAGAGTTGAGATTAGTTGAAGAAGGTAGTACAGGTTGTAAATATGTATACAGTTCTAAGCATTTTACAGCTTGTGTGCCATATTTGTTGTGGTACTAGAACTATTAAGTTGATTGGGTGAAAGTTACATTATGCTTTAGGACACTACTAGGCGAAGAATCGGAAAAAATATAATAGTGGTTACAAGGCTGTGTACAGCGTACAGCGTTGTTACCATACCTTTGATGGTACCAGGAGAGAACCGTTTGTTGTGAAAGATTATGGTGAGAATAGGCGGAAGATTATAAAAATTTGCTGCATCTCACCTTTTGTGCTGAGGTTCTCTCATTGGTTTCTTTTACAAGAACTCGAACGGGTCCTATCTCTCCACTCACCAAACTCGTGCCGTCGTTTGCTCTGTGCCCCTTGCTACAGTTTCAACCGGCAGAGGTCACTCTCAATCCTCAGGGACGTGGCAGCTAAATTTCTCGTTAGGGAGGATGGAATTTCGCACCACTCCGGTCGTTCAGAAGCAGAACTCACCGTTAGCCGAACCTACGAAATGGAAGAATTATGCGCAGAGCCGTGATTTTGTACTGTACCACAATTTACATAAGGATTTTTATACAGCTGGTCAGCTGCTTATGCCAGCTGATTCACATCGGACAGTGATGACATAATAGGAAAATTTCGGTGAGGAGAAAGTCGAAAAGGTCAGATTGCGCGCCTTTTACCTTGATAAGGTCATGCAACTGATTTCAAAAGCTAGTGGTACACTTATCTCCCATCTTCTGAGTATTAAGGAGCTCTCTTAAGTCTTCAACCTGTGACTTCCCAAATTGCTTTTGGTAGATCTCCTACAATTCGTTATATGATCCCACCTTTTCCCCATTAAATAAAATATCCCTAAACTTAATGAAGATACTTATGGGAACTTTTTGGATTATGGCAGTTATCTTCTCTTCTGTTATGGCTTGAGGGAGGAGAATTAAATCACAAACGATTGGGTTTGATGCACCAAAAACAGGTAATGATAAAAATGCATTCGGGATTTTGATTATGTCTTGCTGTGTTTCGCTTGAAGATTGCATTGTTGAAGACCTTTGGCTATTCACACATATTTTAAGTAAGGCGGCTCTTGGGGAATTCTCAATTGAGTTATATATATATATATATATATATATATATATATATATATATATATATATATATATATATATATATATATATATTTTGGATTTACATTAGAGATACAAGTTACTTTGAAGGATAATAAATTGATTTTAATTATTTTCCGAGTACTACAGAAATACATAATATACATAATATTATTTATTTTGTGAGTACTGCGGATTATAAGAATCTGGCAGTGCTACAGCCTCATCTCACTAAGAAAAACCTTACAGATAGGCTAAATTTTTGTAGGAAATATAAAAAATGGACTGTTGAAGACTGGGGCAAATTGATATTCTCTGATCACGCTACATTCTTCTTGTTTGTATCTTCTGGAAGATCTCTCGGTAAGAGTCAAAAAGACGAGCGCTTTTATAGGACTGGGTCGTGCCCAAGGCGAAGCATCCTGACACTCTTCATGTATCGGGCTGCTTCTCATCTAAGAGAACTGAAGCACTAACAATTTCAATTTTTCACAAAAAACACTGCCATGAACTCAAAATGGTACCAAGACATGCTTTATCAGGACCTTTTCCTAACAGTTCAGGACCAAGTTGGGGATGATAACAGTATTTTTTTAGCATGATGGCGCATCTTCTTTTAAAGGAAAAGCAATAACAAAGTTCTTGGCTAAAAATAACATCGAACTTCAGGACCTTGACCCTGGAATTTGCCAGATTTGAACCCAATAGAGATTTTGGGGGCAATAATAAAACTGACGGTTGATAAACATTAGCAATCCAATCATGAGCAGTTGCCGGTGATTATTGAACAAAAATAGACCAATATCAGTCAAGATGTTATAGGGGGTTGTATTCTTTGGTGTGCGCGAGTTTGTAGAAGTGGTATGCGGTGTGATTGCGAGTGAAGTGGTGGAATGTGGCGTGGCAGGTATCGGGGGCTTGTAGGTAATAAGCCTACTTTTGTCTTCCAGTTGAATTGGTTCTGACTCCCAAAGTTTCTCACAGGAAATAAGCTTTTAGGCTTGGTTCCAGCCTAAAAGCTTCGGTAATCACGGGTTAAAGGAAAAGGACTCGAAAGGAAAGCGACGATAAGCAGGCTTAATTTTTAGCTTGGGCCTACGAAAATGGGAGCAAGCGGAACAGTTCGAGTCCTACCCGGCTGTGTGTAGGTTTTCCGTTAATGTTAGATAGCTGAGTCTAAGGAGGCAGGACTTAAGGATGAGGGAATGGATTCCTGACGCTAATAATAACAAAATAGCAATTAAACTATACTGACAGACGACTTAACTGATTCTTTCTTTATCTTAGTCTCTTCTTTCTATATATGTGTGTGTTTAATATATATAGGCCTCTCGTTTCCGAAGGGATATGACCTCTTTTCACTTGAGCTTGGCGCGGGACGGAGCTGAAATTCAGAAATATGTTTGTCAGTTCCTTTATTGACCGTTGGGCCGAGTTACAAGGGGTATGTGCGTCTAATAAAACTACATAATTTTCCAAGTTGGGCCTACATCCTGTATCAGAAAGACCGTTTTGCATTTTACAGGTCCTCGAAAATTTTAACTGGTCAAAGTACATACCCCCCCTATATATGTTCAGCTTGTCCCTGTTATCTTTTATTGAGATTGTTTTCGTGTGGCAGCTGTTTCCTAGCGTGTGTATATTTGTTTGAATGCGTGGGAACTCGGGCTGTCCACTTTGCTCGACTCATAATTTTCTTAATAAATATAAAATTGTTATATAGTATTTTCTCTATTTTACATTGGTTCACAACTTATTACATGGCATATTATCTCATTTCAGGGTATCATAGATCCACCGACTTAATATCCTGCAATTTGGGTGCCGCAGGCATACTTTGCTTGCAATTTGTGTGACACAATATGATCGCAACTTTGGTTTCCAACATGCCAAAACGAATTGAATCCTTCCTGAAGAACAAGGGACATCATTGTAAATATTTACTGCACGCATCAATTGATTGTATTTAGAAATAAAATGGTATGGGCTTTAAATTTTTGAATATTTTACCCTCACACTATGATAAAAATATATTTTAAAAAATACAACGTTTCCTTAGTTCTATTAATTTTCTTAGAGGAAAAAATTTAGTACATAGTCTTAAAACTTTTGGCAATGACTGAGGACAGAGTTTGTTCACATATCGGCCCTAGTCAAAGAACGGGTAATGTCCTTTGGATAAAAGAAAATTCAGCAATTCCCCAACATTTCATTAGTTCTAAAACCGAGATATCTACTAATAATTTAAAAATCTTGGGATCATCTCAAGACCCTTCGCCATTCAGGATTTTGGAATCGCTAAATATTAAGTAATATAATTTTTCTCGCAATGACGACTTAATATCTTTTCCTTACTTTTGTCAATTACATAATTTAAACAAACCAATATTTGCCACGCACCGTATAGCAACCCTACCCTTTTGCTATTTCTCTTTATTTACCGTCTTCTTTGACTCTTCATTCCGTAAAGTGAGCTTATGGGCATGTAACTTAATTCTAGGGTTTATTTAATTATTCATTATCTTTATCTTTGTTTCTAATTTATAACGTGAACCTTAGTTTTAAACTTTTATTTGTATCGCTTGTATACAATCCCTTTTTATAGTACACGAAGATGGGCGTGTATAACCCGAAACTTCGTTAAACATGAATCCTGTTTTACTAGCATTTACTTTCATCCTGAACCTTAAGATCAACCTCTACAGGAAGAACCCCCTCATGATAGGATATATATATATATATATATATATATATATATATATATATACATATGAATATATATATATATATATATATATATATATATATATATATATATATATATATATATATATATATATATATATATATATATATATATATATATATATATATCGAGAGGTGTTGATGCCGGTAGGGAGAGTAGAAGTTGCTGGATTGTGGCTGGGGTAACCAGTTGCACGTTGGAACAAATATTTCGTCTCTGCTACATGAATTCAAGTTCGGGATTCGAGTTCGTTCGAGGGTGTCCACCAAATAAGTTCATATTTGTATTTACAAACAAGTTGATAAAAATAACTTTATTTTGAACTTGACGTTTAATGAGATGAATGGCTGGAGTTGGTGAGCTTAGATCCCTTTTTTGGGAGAGGGAGTAAATGTGAATGCGGACTTGTGAATCCTATCCAACGAGATGGATTGAGCACAATGTGAAGGCGAAGTGATTTGATCGACTGAGTGGATAATGTGAGTCTGTATTTAATGTCCGATTGTTTTATATGTGTAGAGAAGGTGGACGTGACCAATGAGGTTTCTGAGAAAGAGCTTTGTCTGAAGTGAATGTTCGTTGATCTGTGTTCGATATATATATATATATATATATATATATATATATATATATATATATATATATATATATATATATATATATATATATATATGATAGAACGTGTTGAAGCTGCGATTAATTTCAACTCCTACCCCGTATTATTCAAAACCACGATGCTGCCCACGTGCATCTTCGATTCGAGGCTTGGAGTCTTATCTCATCTACCGGATGCCAATGTTTAAACAAGGAGGTTATCGTCCCCCCCGTTCGCCCCCATACGCCGACCTCGCCAGATCGAGTTAGGCTTATGAACAGATAAGGCATTGTTCGCCGGCCCGGCTGTGCGTTCCCTCCAAGCTTCCACTCCATTTTCCCCCACGCCAAGGAGATGTCCTGGCTATTTATATGGAAACTTTACCACTAAGATCAGATTGGAGATCCAGATTTTCGTCGCGAAACATCACCACGACCCTCTCTCCCTTTGTGCGCCAAGGGACCTCGACCTCGAGATTCACCATCACTTGTCCAGAAGGAGGACAATATTCCTTGAGTGCCAAAGGTTCGAGCCTTTCCGACGACAAGTCCCCAACGCCAACGCTTCCCCCCCCCCTGTTGTTCAAGGAGAACAGCATTAGAACAGCCATTGTTCGTTTTGAGCCCTTCGCCAAGAAACGGTTCTCATCCCCCCCCTGTTGTTCAAGGAGAACAGCATTAGAACAGCCATTGTTCGTTTTGAGCCCTTCGCCAAGAAACGGTTCTCATCCCCCCCTGTTGTTCAAGGAGAACAGCATTGGAACAGCCATTGTTCGTTTTGAGCCCTTCGCCAAGAAACGGTTCTCATCCCCCCCTGTTGTTCAAGGAGAACAGCATTAGAACAGCCATTGTTCGTTTTGAGCCCTTCGCCAAGAAACGGTTCTCATCATCCCCTGTTGTTCAAGAAGAACAGCATTAGAACAGCCATTGTTCGTTTTGAGCCCTTCGCTAAGAAACGGTTCTAATCCCCCCCTGTTGTTCAAAGGAGAACAACATTAGAACAGCCATTGTTCTTGAGCCCGTAGACAAGAGACGGTTCTCATTCCCCCCTTTGTTCAGAAGAGAACAAAGTAGAACAGCCATTGTTCTTCAAGCCGTTCGTCGAGTAACGGTTCTCCTTTCCAAGACGCCTCGTCAGGATCCTTTTATCCCCCCCCCCTTCGGCTGGAACTCGCCAGCGGACCGAATATTCCTTCAAGTACCTTCCACTGCACCCTAATGAAAAGTTACGTAAGCCAAACGTCACCTTTTGAGTATTGATCCCTTTTTGTCAATTCTATCCTGTGCTTTAAATTGTTTATCGAACCATCCCATCTCTTTAACTCTATATTTGTTTTACCTTTTTTTTAATCCCTTAAATCCTTGGATTAGCCCGAGTCTCCACGACCCTTTCCATTCTGTTTATGTCAATATTTTCCGTTTTTGTGTATTGTTTATAGTTATTATTAATAAAACTCTATTTTATTAATGATAGCAATATTATTATCCTTGAGCTCAGTTCCACTTCTTAAGCATATCGAAGATACATAATATCGGCCACCAGACAGTAACGCACTCTAAAGATAGTTAAGGAAGTTCCCTCAACGAATAGATATATATGGTATCGTCGGGAGTCATTCTACGACATATATATATATACTATTTAAATTTAGTAGTAAGGTTTAACGCTATAGCTTTGCAAACACTGGTCTCAGTCGAGTAAAGCATAGTGTTATTCGTTATAATAATAGAATATAGTAGTTCCCTTTTGTTTTAACGATTGCTATCCCCTTTTTTTTGAAACTTAAGAAGCTGGAGTAGCTCAAGGAACGGTTATAATAACTTGTTTTTTTTTTTGTGATTTTAGTCAGTGGTTATTTAGATTGAGAAACCAAGTACGAATAGGTCAGTGCCCAAATTTAGGTAGGCTAATTCTATAGAGGCATAATTCTTGTTGCAAGGAATTTTAGTTGGTTGACTAGTGCGCCCCCAAGTGCAAAGATGACTCAGTTTGAAATCTTTAAAGCGCAAGGAGAGTCCTGTGGACTTTCCGGAAAAGAACTAACTGAGTACATTCAAGAGGAGCAAAGGAAAGAAAGAGAAAGAGAGGCATGGTTAAGACAAACTGAGCTTCACCATCAGATTGAATTAGCTCGGATTGAAGAAAAATTTCAAAGAAAAAGAGAAGAAAGAGAAAGGGAAAGAGTAATCCGACGAGAGGAACGAGAAAGAAAAATACAACGAGAAGAACGAGAAAGAGAAATCCAACGAGAAGAAAGAAGGAAGGATTCGCGCTCCTTCCCAGGAAAGCTGACAAAGTTTCCGAGCCCCGTAAAACCCCAAAACTTCTTTCCCCAAAACCAACAACGGGACTCCAAACCTCCCGTTAAGACTTCTCCTCCATCTCTCTTCCCGAAGCGACCAACCATATGCTTCACCTGTGGTGTAGAAAACCACATGAGCTGGAATTGCCCCCAAAATTCTAGGCTTAAAAGCGGACCAGCCCACCAAGTTCACCAGATTAATGCAACCCCGGCACCCCCGGTGGTGCAGACCCAAGCAGAAACTTCTCCCCCTCCGTCAGGCCACCAGGTAAATTTTGTTTTTGGTAAAAGTTCATCGGGAACTTTGAAATATGAGGAGGGCAGCGTGGACAGCTGCCGAGTATTGACTCTCGTCAGGGACACAGGATGTACGTGTTTCATCGTGTCCGACGAACTCCTCCCAGTGGCCTCTAACCACGAAAAATTTGCGGTGGTACATGACCAACTTGGGCGGGCGAACCGATTCCCCGTCGCTAGATGTTACCTGCAGTGTCAATATTATAATGGCTGGGCTGAAGTCATTGTAGCACCCATAAAATTCTGTTCCGTACTTATAGGACAGAGCCCCCAAGTAAGTTTCGACCCTGTGTTTCAGGCCGCCCTTCCTCGAGGCCGAGATAAGAAAGAAGCCCAGGAGCCCGCCCCCATCAGAACCCCGATACCGTCCGATTTCTCGGAGACCCCTAATCAGGACTTTAGGACGGCAAAAGAGGAATGTTAATCACTAACACCCTTAGGTGATAAGGCCCCAGACAAGGACACGGAGACTGTCCCTGGACCCCAAGAAAAAAAGAACCCCCAACGCGCCCATGGAGATACCTTCGTAGAACTGGACGAAGCATCGGCGCTTGAAGAGGATTGCCCCGCGGAGTCCCTTAATGTAATCCAGACAGTGTGCATACAACCTGATGCCGATTACCCTCCTCCTTCCCTACCAGGCGAGCCTCTAGAACCCTCTGACCTGGATAGTGACGCGCAGCTGACACCACGTCCGAAGAGCCAGCTACAAGAACTAATTAAATGGAATCACCATTTACCCGCCCTATTAGCTCTTTTTGAGCGACTGCGTAAAAATGGCCTCAGCATTGGCCCCAGCAAATGCCATTTTGCTCACGAAACCATCAAATATTTGGGTTTCAAAATAGGACAAAGCAAGTTAGGTCCCTACGAGAACAAGATTAAGGCAATCACCCACAGGCCCCTCCCGATTACAAAGAAGCCATTAAGATCGTTCCTAGGATCAGCTTCTCCCTATCAGCGATTTGTTCCGAATTTCGCTGCAATTTTGGCCCCCCTATGCCCCCTTCAGGAAAAGAATTTCCCCGATCGTTTACGTTGGAATGATGTTGCTGTTTCCCATTTTAATCAGCTCAAAAGTAAGTTCATTTCTGCCCCCATTTTAAAGTTGCCCAACCCGGAAAAATCTTTTGGGGTTAAGACCGACGTGATCAACGAGGGCATTGGAGGTGTACTCCTTCAATACGTGGATGACAGAACGAGTCATCCAGTTGCATATGCTAGTCGTCAATTATTACCACGCGGAAAGAGATATGCCACTAGAGAAAAGATAGCTCTATCAATTATCTGGGTCATAGACAAATTCAAGCTGTACTTGATATGTAAAGAATTTCAAATAGGAAGCGACCACCGTCCGTTAGCCTATATTAGGAATTTGAGACACTCAAACGGCCGCATCATGCGCTGGAGTTTACTCTTGCAAGAGTATCAGTTTAAAATAAATTAGATAAAAGGTTCCGATAACCAGGTCGCTGACGCCCTCAGTAGAAATGCGTTACCGAATAGCGTAGAATAATTGTATTCATAGGATTAGTATCTCCATGTAGGTATATACCGTCTTGTACGACTTAATTTAAGATTCTTTTGTAATATAATTAATTAATGTATATGTCTGAATTTTGTAACGCTCAATGTCTAATTTTTGTATGTATATATATTTGTTCTTATTAATTTACGTATAAATTATTTTGTCCCGTATGTACTAAGTTTATATCATTTCATTGTTCCATGCCCTTTTTTTTTTTTCTCTCTGATTAAGTTGTATTAAAGGTTATTTTCCCCTGTAATCTAAAGATCAAAATGATCATATGTATTGAGGTAATACTAGTTAGGTGCAGGAAGGTACGGTTGGTACAAGAAAACGAGTTCCCCACAACGGAGCTCTATCGTTGTCCCTTCTCTCTTTTTTTTCGAAGTGACAACTTCCCCTGGAATGGAGGGGTGTGATAGAACGTGTTGAAGCTGCGTTTAATTTCAACTCCTACCCCGTATTATTCAAAACCACGATGCTGCCCACGTGCATCCTCGATTCGAGGCTTGGAGTCTTATCTCAGCTACCGGATGCCAATGTTTAAACAAGGAGGTTATCGTCCCCCCCGTTCGCCCCCATACGCCGACCTCGCCAGATCGAGTTAGGCTTATGAACAGATAAGGCATTGTTCCCCGGCCCGGCTGTGCGTTCCCTCCAAGCTTTCACTCCATTTTCCCCCACGCCAAGGAGATGTCCTGGCTATTTATATGGAAACTTTACCACTAAGATCAGCTTGGAGATCCAGATTTTCGTCGCGAAACATCACCACGACCCTCTCTCCCTTTGTGCGCCAAGGGACCTCGACCTCGAGATTCACCATCACTTGTCCAGAAGGAGGACAATATTCCTTGAGTGCCAAAGGTTCGAGCCTTTCCGACGACAAGTCCCCAACGCTTCCCCCCCCTGTTGTTCAAGGAGAACAGCATTAGAACAGCCATTGTTCGTTTTGAGCCCTTCGCCAAGAAACGGTTCTCATCCCCCCCTGTTGTTCAAGGAGAACAGCATTAGAACAGCCATTGTTCGTTTTGAGCCCTTCGCCAAGAAACGGTTCTCATCCCCCCCTGTTGTTCAAGGAGAACAGCATTGGAACAGCCATTGTTCGTTTTGAGCCCTTCGCCAAGAAACGGTTCTCATCCCCCCCTGTTTTTCAAGGAGAACAGCATTAGAACAGCCATTGTTCGTTTTGAGCCCTTCGCCAAGAAACGGTTCTCATCCCCCCCTGTTGTTCAAGGAGAACAGCATTAGAACAGCCATTGTTCGTTTTGAGCCCTTCGCCAAGAAACGGTTCTCATCCCCCCCTGTTGTTCAAAGGAGAACAACATTAGAACAGCCATTGTTCTTGAGCCCGTAGACAAGAGACGGTTCTCATTCCCCCCTTTGTTCAGAAGAGAACAAAGTAGAACAGCCATTGTTCTTCAAGCCGTTCGTCGAGTAACGGTTCTCCTTTCCAAGACGCCTCGTCAGGATCCTTTTATCCCCCCCCTTCGGCTGGAACTCGCCAGCGGACCGAATATTCCTTCAAGTACCTTCCACTGCACCCTAATGAAAAGTTACGTAAGCCAAACGTCACCTTTTGAGTATTGATCCCTTTTTGTCAATTCTATCCTGTGCTTTAAATTGTTTATCGAACCATCCCATCTCTTTAACTCTATATTTGTTTTACCTTTTTTTTAATCCCTTAAATCCTTGGATTAGCCCGAGTCTCCACGACCCTTTCCATTCTGTTTATGTCAATATTTTCCGTTTTTGTGTATTGTTTATAGTTATTATTAATAAAACTCTATTTTATTAATGATAGCAATATTATTATCCTTGAGCTCAGTTCCACTTCTTAAGCATATCGAAGATACATAATATCGGCCGCCAGACAGTAACGCACTCTAAAGATAGTTAAGGAAGTTCCCTCAACGAATAGATATATATGGTATCGTCGGGAGTCATTCTACGACAATATATATATATATATATATATATATATATATATATATATATATATATATATATATATATATATATATATATAGAGAGAGAGAGAGAGAGAGAGAGAGAGAGAGAGAGAGAGAGAGAGAGAGAGAGAGCATGAATGAGATTGTCTATCAAAGGAATTTTATAGATAGATGGTGAGATAAGGAATGTTTATAGGGTTCAGTCTAGCAAATTGGCGTTAATAAACAAATAGAACGAAACGGTTAAATGACAGTTTTGTGAAAACAGAGGTAGTTGTGACCTAAGGAAGATAGCGTGTCCAAAGGCCAACAAATTCAATCGTCGGTTCGGTTCGAAAACTGTGTAAAAGAGTGTGTGTAAGTTTGTGTAAATGGATCACCACAAATCACTTAGCCTTCTGAATTAGCAAATGTATTGCATTTGTATGGTTACATATAATATATAAAAAAATATGAAATAAGATGAAAGTAGCAACAAGTAAGGACATTCTAATTAAGACAATGATATAATTCAATCGGAATTAATCAATTGACTAAAAATATAATAATGAAGATTCATTGGCATGGTAAATACAATAAGTAAAAGCATGAGGTAAGTTTTACACTTATTCGTTTGTTAAAATAATACATGAGTATAAACTAACATTAGTTCTTGTGAACTAAATGTTAAAATTCGATACATCGAATATCATTAATGATTCGATATAGTTATACAAAATAATTAGGTCAAATTTCTACAGAGTGTGTAATGATTATTAAGATGGCATTTATATGAAATTTAAATATACATACGATACATTTTGAAATATTAAACAATACATTTTGAAATACGGTGGTCAAAAGGTCATTTTTGTCCACTTTTAAGTCACAAGAATGCGTGTGTGTCCCGAAGGCCTAGCGTCTCGCCCGCCACTTTGCTCGGCCTTAATATAGCAATCCAGCCAGCGAAACCATAGCATCCCCCCCCAAAAAAAAATCTGCCAAACCGCACATCTCTCAGTAGACTCGCAGAGGGAGAAGAGAATGAGTTATACGTCTGACAGTGAAAATGGTAAATAATGAGACAAAAAGGCAACTGGCTGCAGACTTCAAGCTTTTCACCGCCCCTTTGACTTCCCCGTAAACGACATCCGTGCCCCCCTGCAGATGGAGTTGGTGTAGCTGCACTGCAATTTTGAACTGAATGCAAAGTTCCACACCTCTTCTCCGCTGTCCTTCCGCGACCTCGTCCTTCTTTCTAGCAATTTTCCAAAATAAAGGGTCTTTCAATAAGGGCGCTCAAATTTTAAATGTAAATAAAACAAGTTGTGTGTGATATATGCACTCAATTTATTTTAAATTTGAAAGTACATTTATGGTATTAAGTGTGGAATATGACGTCGTTCAAATGTCCGCCGCAGCTTGGCTTGTTGGAACGTATTCGGGAGGACCAATTTTCGATGACTTTGTCGCATTAATATGGCTGAATTTGCTGGATGGTGTTCGTTATGTTGACTTTGAGGACATCAACTGTTTGCAGATTATTCGCATAGACCTGCAATTTTAGGTAGCCCCAAAGAAACTAGTCTAATAGCGTTAAATCGCATGATCTCAGTGGCCAGTTGACGTCGCCGCCGCGCGAGATGACCCTGCTCTGAAATCACTGGTGCAAAATGTCTATCGTGACGTGCGCAGCGCAGTGTGGCACGTAGCGCCGTCCTGTTGGAACCACATGTCGTCAGTATCCATATCAGGCATATAATCCAGTTGAGGCCACAATAAGTTGCTTATCATCGATCTGTAGGTCTCGCCGTTGACGGTTATGGCAATCCTATCTTCGTTCTCCCCAAAATATGGACCGATGATTCCGTTAGACGAAAATCCGCCCTAAACAGTGACTTTGTTGGGATGCAATTGGTGCTGGTGTATCTCATGTGGATTGTTTTCGTCCCAAACCTGATAATTTTGCTCGTTCACAAATCCATTCATCCAAAAATGGTCTTCGTCGCTGAAGAGGATAGAAATCACGTAATGCGCGGAACGTTTGTCGAACTGAGCACTGATTTTGATAATAACATTTGATGATTTGCACACGCTGTTCAACTCTATAAGCTTCCAGTTCACAGTGAGGTTGCCAGATGTCGCTTTAACAACATGGCCACTATCGCCTGATAAAGCTCGAGCGTCCTTATTGAAAGACCCTTTACATTGCGCATGTTCAACGCAACATTGCCCTTTTTGGTAGCACCTACTGTTGCGAACAGCTCTTCTCCGAAATGAAGTACACGATGTCTCATATTTGCTCCCAACTCTCGGACCGCCACCTCAATGACATTCTTCTGTACTTTACCTCACCCATCGAGCCGGACATTGAAACAGTTCTTCATGGCAAGCAGCATCTACCTTCTCACTGATTTGTATGTTTTTCAATATAATTCTTGTATAATGTATTCTAGTGTATATATATATATATATATATATATATATATATATATATATATATATATATATATATATATATATATATATATATATATATATATATATATGAAAATTAACCTACGGTAACTTCATAATGTAGCCTGTTGTCACTCTTTATTAGTGTAATATCATTCGCATTGCCTCCCCCACCACGTTTCTCTGTTAGGATCATGGATTAACTCTTAGCCCTAAATGTTTTCGTTCTAATGATAATCCTTTAAAATGTTTTTGTTTTATTCACCCACCATTTCCATTCATATACACGGCGTTTTTGTGTGTATATCGTTTTTGAGACGCATATGTCCGTTATTAGTTGCTTAATGATCTTTTTATTGGTATTTCTCTGTCTTGTTATTGTATTTTTCCATTGGTTTTTACTATGTGATGGGAGTTCCCTTCGTATCCTTGTACCCTATATAAGGTTATCTTCTCCATTTTCATGCTATTCCTTGAAAATGAACTTGCAAATATAGTTCGAAAGTGCTTGGATTCATCTTTTCATTTTCCTGCCGGTTAATTTTCCAACTATTGCTTTTCTCACGTGCTACTTTGTGAGTTATATATATATATATATATATATATATATATATATATATATATATATATATATATATATATATATATATATATATGGTCACTTTAAGGATTTCGTTTGTCACTCCGGCGCGCGGCCTGCTCCCAAAAGTCTCATTTGGACTTCACTCTGAAAAGGTTGCCCGCCCCTGACGTAGAGGAATAAAAATTAATCAATTGAGTGCACATTTTCTCTTAATGATAAAATTAAAGTAAACCTAAATATAGCTAATTTGAAAAAAATAATTAGTTAGCCTAAATTCGTGAGTCGATAAAAATATGATAAATGAAATAGTCGAGCAAACTCGCAAACCTTTACTGAATGTGTTGAAACCGTACTCGTTGTATGGCCTTTTATTTAAAAGTTAACTTTTCTAGTCGGTTCTTTTGATTAGAGGCATGTCGCCGTAGGTAGCATTATGTGAATGCTATGAGCTGAGATGCATTTCGCTGTAGGTAGCATTATGTGAATTCTAATGAGTTGAGATGCATGTCACCGCAGGTAGCATTATGTGAATGCTATGAGTTTCGTTGTATATTGTCGTTGGTACCATTATGTGAGTGCAAATGAATGGAGTGATGGCGCGTTGCCATAGGTAGCATTATGTGAGTGCAGATGAATTAAGTGATGGCGAGTTGCCTTAGATAGCACTATGTGAGTGCGAATGAATGAATTCTAATGAATTAATGCCAAGTGAAGCACGCAGATAATTTAACGATCTAGCAAGTCAGCTAGAGAGGGATTTTGCGACAATATATGAGGCTGTAAGTTAAACTTCGTTTAATAGTGTCACTTACTGAAGAGTAATGTGAGTGATAGAGTTGCGCGGCGCGGAAGTTGAGCGTCCCGATAAGTCGAATTGGTGCCTCAATAAGATGAATGCGGGCTCTTTGATGAAAGGTTCGATGGGGCCCACGGTTATACTTGCGTTCCGTTGAGAGAATTCGAAGATTACTCCATAAATTTGATGTCTTCGTAAGATGATGAGAACCACTCCGTGTGTAACCACTTGTAGCGAGAGAAGTGACGCTTGTAGCGTGAGGAGAGGTTGCTCGATGTGGCAGGGGGCACCAGTTCCAGGTTGTAACAAATATTTCTTCTCTGCTACATTAATCCAAGTTCGGGAATCGAGTCCGTTCCAGGGTGTTACCAAATAAGTTGGTATTTGGATTTAAAAACAAGTTGATAAAAATAACCTTATTTTGATTTTGACTTTTAATGAGATGAATGGCTGGAGTTGGTGAGCTTAGATCCCGTTTTCGGTAGAGGGAGTGAAAATGAATGCGGACTTGTGAATCCTATCCACCGAGGTGGATGGAACACAATGTGAAGACGAAGTGATTTGATCGACTGTGTGAATAATCTGAGTGTATTTAATGTCTGATTGTTTTATATGTAAAGAGAATGTTGGCGTGACCAATGGGATTTCTGGAGAGAACTTTGCCTGAAGTAAATGTGCGATGATCTGTCTTCGAGAGAGAGAGAGAGAGAGAGCAGAGATCGTCTATTAAAGGAAGTTTATAGAGAGATGGTGAAAAAAGGAATGTGTATAGGATTTAGTCTACCGGATGGCTAAGAATAAACAAATAGAACGTAAAGGTTAAATAACAGGTATGTGGGAACGGAGATTGTTGTGACCTAAAGGAAGATAACATGACCAAAGGTAAAACAAACTCAATCGTCGGTCCGGTCGGTCGGAATACAGTGTACAAGAAAAAAACTCACAAAGTGGAACGTGAGGAAAGCAATAATTGGAAAATTAACCGGCAGGAAAATGAAAAGATGAATCCAAGCACTTTCAAACTATATTTGCAAGTTCATTTTCAAGCAATAGCATGTAAATGGAGAAGACAACTTTATATAGGGTACAAAGATACGAAGGGAACGCCCATCAGATAGTACAAACCAATAAAAAGAACAATAGGTAACTAATAACAGACATATACATCCCTAAAACGATATATACACTAAAACGCCGTGTATATATATGGCATGTAGAGGGGGAAAAAAACAAAAAACATTTTAAAGGATTATCATTAGAACGAAAACATTTAGGGCTAAGAGTTAATCCACGATCACAGCAGAGACACGTAGTCGGGGGTGCAATGCGAATGATATTACACTAATAAAGAGTGACAACAGGCTGCATTATGAAGTTATTTCATTTAGTACAATTTTTTTTAAAAACAGGGTCGAGTTTAAAAGGGCCAGGGGAAATATTTATATTAGGTAAGATGCCAATTAATGAACACTCGACAATATTTCTTTTCGTGAAATCAGCGGAATGATAAAGGAATTTTGCAAAGTTCCAGCCAATGGGGTGGTTATTTTCGGATAAATTTATAAATAAAGCGCTGTTTATTTCATCTCTTCTAAGTAGAAACCAGTTAGATCCTTCTCCAAACTAATTCCGAGCCATTTCCTTCCTTTAATCCATGTATTAATTTTGTTCAGGAAATAAATTTGTATATTTAACCATATAATAAGAAAACGCGCATCCTATATATATATATATATATATATATATATATATATAGAGAGAGAGAGAGAGAGAGAGAGATTTTTTGTTTATACGTGTACAATAAATTTCTTTTATATCCTTAACTTTTTTGTTTTTGTTTTGTATAATCGTAGGGTAACTCACCCTCGTGCCAGTGCCCCACTTAAAGGTATCATAGAGAAAAATATCGTTCGGCAATTATGACGTGGCATTGTATAACTTTGTGTATGTGTATAGTATACTCCCCTTTCCCTACTAGCTCTATTACTTTCTATTTTGGCTCCCTTTTGAAAATGTGTCCTAGGTACTCTCAACTTTATCCGCTATTGTCATGCGACTATAAGTTATACTCCTACCCCACTAATCA
Source organism: Ceratothoa steindachneri (assembly GCA_963969495.1). Classification (NCBI taxonomy): domain Eukaryota; kingdom Metazoa; phylum Arthropoda; class Malacostraca; order Isopoda; family Cymothoidae; genus Ceratothoa; species Ceratothoa steindachneri. The sequence continues at coordinate 34,828,960 of OZ018318.1, forward strand.
TTCTTCGATGTCACTTCTTCCCCTGAAGTTCCATCTGAGGGTAGAGGAGTGTCAGAGATGAGAGAGAGAGAAAAAGAGAGAGATAAAGAGAAAGAGAGATAGAGAGAAAGAGAGAGAGAGAGAGAAAGAAAGAGAGCGTGAGTGAGAGAGAGAGAGAGAGAGAGAGAGAGAGCGTGTGTGTGTGAGAGAGAGAGAGAAAGAAAATACGCGCCACCTCGCCCTTCAATCAACGAATCAACTAACGAGGGAGTGATGATAATGTCTGCTTTTGGCAAAGGAGGAAAAGTTAAGGGAAGGTCTGTTAAGATACCCTCACCAGACAATTTCATACTCGAGCAACGTGATTCGGAAGAAGAATATTCCCCAGAAGAATACGGTTCACACTTGAAACAAGAGGAGTTAAAGCCCGAAGGGGACATGTGGCCTCCCAGCCGGGACTACAAGAACGTGCCCCTCCGCACCATCCGGGGAGCGACGAGAGCATGAAGACCAGAAGTCATGCAAACCATCTTCAGCATGCTCAATATAGCACTAATTAGGCTTATCAACACCCCCAACGGCAACTTATTAGTGTGTTGGAAGGAGGAGAACATCGAGAAACTGGTATCGGAGGAAGCAAAAGAGCCCCTACGTAAGATTGGCCTTGACGCTATTATCCCGAAGGAAATCCTCGCACATCTAACCATCATTCTTAGGAGACTCGACCCGTTCTTCACGGATAACTCTTGTGAAGACATCAAGGTCGAGCTAACCAACCAGCAGAATTGGGCAAAAATTGACAAAGTTGAAAAATTCGGAAAAAAACATCGTAAAAGTAATCTTATTGAGCATCGAGATGGCTCAGAGGCCCATGAAGGATGGATTCCTGGGAATCTTCCTACGTGTAGCCCTAGAACAGGTTGGAGCGAAGGAGTTTATCCAACTTGAGTTCTGCCAGCGCTGCCTTGCCGTGGAACAACATCTCACGAAAGACTGTATGGCGGCTGACGTCACTTGCTCTTCTGTTCCAGACTCGGTCACGGATAGAAAGAGTGTACTTCTGAGAAACCAAGATGCATTAATTGCAGGGCCTTGGCCTTGGCCATGAGGTGTCCCATCCGCAAGGAAGCTATCCGGGCAAAACGCGCGACGAAGCCCCTACAGGAAGCCAACCAATTGTATGAATGCTCGTGCAATGTCGGTGACTGCGTTCACCGCAACTCTAAATACATGGGAATAACTTCTACAATCTTATTGCGCAGATTGACGATGCATCTCCGGCACGGGGCTATCAAGCGACATGCCGCAACGCATCATACGTCAATTACAAGAGAAACGCTGATCCAAAACACCTCCATCATCTTCCGTGATCCTGACCGCCGAAGACTCCGAAGGGCCAAGGCAGTTATGATCTGCCAACACAGACCTTCAATCAATACACAACTTCATCCAGAGACTACCTCCCAACGACGCGCCGCCAGAATCAACAACACGACCGCATGGAACCAGATTTTCACTAAAACTTTTCTTCCTTTTATTTATACCCAACATCAATTTTTTGTTCTCGAACATATTTTCTAAACATATCTATGTATTTTCATGTTAGTTGATTGGTCCGTTTCCTTACAATAATGTTTAAATATTTTTAAACATGAATTTATCCATGTATTTTTTCGAGTTAGTTGATTGGTCCGTTTTCTTACGGTAATGTTCAAACATATTCAATATATTTTCCTGTTGTTTAATGCAAAGATCAGTGGGAAGCAGATTGAGAGAGAAGAATTCACTCCCATACAATTTTGCTTCCGTTGTTATAAAATGGAGACGCACACAACACAAGAATGCACAGAGCCACAGGAAATATGTTTAAGGTGCAGCTACCCAGGGCACCACTGGAAGAACTGCAACAGTCCAAGGAAGAAGTGTGTACACTGCGGCCGAGGAAATCGTTCCATGGCCATGACCTGCCCAATGAAAAAGGATCTTATAAAAAAGAAGGTGCAGCTAAAGAAAGACGAGCATGAACGCAGAAGCAAAACATCATATGCTCAGGCGGCAAAAGCAGTATTCACAGAAAATGGAAACAAAAAGGCATACTTGAGAATCGAGAACGAAAATTCGACGAAGATATTGACCTGCATCTTATACGCTCACGCCTGGAGTCTAACTCAACCCGGAGTATTCGTGAAAGAACTCAACCAAATGCTCGCTAAGAACGGCCTGAGCGAAATGTGGTTACCTGACAACCTTCCTTCAGGGGATGTACTGCAACTGCAGCTTAATCCCAAACAGATGCCAGGAAAGAGCCAAGAGAAAAGAAAAGAAGATGAAAATAGACGGCCTGACCCAAGAATTAAGGCCCCAAAAGAGAGAGGCGGCCGCAAAAGCAGCACACTCGACCAAACCAAAAGACGAGGAACAGGTAGAAACTGAATCGTCTGAAACCACGGACACCTCAGACTCAGAGAACGCAAAAATGGAAGTACGACGCATAAATGTAAAAGAAGAACAAAGAAAAAGATAGATGTAGACCAAATTAACCTCTGCATCTACGCGAGGGAAAAATTCCCCTTCCCGAAGGACTGGGACGCAAACAAAATTTGCGTGGGACTAAAAAAGAAATACTATACTCTCAATGCGAGGAAGAATCGGCTGAGGAAGCCCTATACAACCAAAACGTCGACTACTACCAGGAAACATTTATTGAACTCTCCCTAGCAGAGTTCAGAAAGAAGAGGAACTGGAAACGCAAGTCAACAACCGGTAAACACTAAGTCATCCACCTAAGCCAGAACAGAGAATGGAAAACCAGAGCAACAGGTTAAGGATCTTGACACTCAACGTGAGTGGATGGGAGGGGAAAGCTACCGCATACGGAATCATATTCCGTGTGATTGATCCCGACATCATATTAATCTCGGAGCATGGTATCGTTACGACCAACAAGCAGTTAAAGATACCAGGATACAGTGATCTCAAAAAAACATTCTCAGGAGAGGTACGACGGTGCTGCCGTTGCCGTCAGAAGGAATGTCTCGTTCAGACACCCTCCGGATATGGACGAGTCCTTCGTGGCGGTAGAGCTGCACACTCTAATGGGCAAGCTCATAATCGTGGCGGCATACCAACCACCTCGACGAAAGTACTTTCCTTTTACAAGCTTCTACACCCTGTTTGGCCACGGCAGAATGGTATTCCTTGGGGGCGACCTCAATGCCAGATGACGAACGGCTGGCTATGGTAACACGAATGAAAGGGGCCATAACTTTAAAATAATTATGCGAAGGGAAAACATCCAGCGGATAGGTCTGGATTTTCCGACCTATTTCACCGTAAGGTCAGCAACAAAGCCCGACATGATCATGGCAAGGGATGGCTTTCCCTTCAATTACCGTAGTGAGCCAGGCCCAACAGTCCCCAGCGCCTACATAGCGATCTTAAAGGCCATTTCTCTCGCGCAAATACAGCTTCAAATCCCTCTTCGTAAAAGCTACGCTTCGGCCAAATGGGAACGCTACTAAGAAATCCTTGCTAGATTTGAACCAGAGGACCTAAACGGAGCAAGGCTACAGAGGATCGATGAGCAGCTGGAGAAGATAACTGCCCACATCATCGAAGCAGATCGCGAAGGGGTACCGATGCAGAGGTAAAAAACTCTCCCACAACCCAGATGGACCGAAGAAATGAGAGAGATCGTTAGAGTGCACAGGGAGATGTACGAGGAAATCAGGAGAGACGGTACAAATTGGGAAAGAACCACGCTGCTACGACGCCTGAGCGAAGAACTTAAGCAGGCTATTAACCAGCAACAGGCTGAAATCTGGGACAGCCTGATTGAAAAAGTTGACAGCGAGGTGCGCCTAGATGTGTTCTGGCGACTTGTGAACAAGTAAAAAGGTCTTACAAGTAGATAAGAGACCCGCATTGAGGAGGGCGATGACTACTTGGAAGAACCGGCAGTATTGGAAGAAAGATTCCGCACATTCTGGAAGGATGTCTTCAAGATAACACTAGAAGACAATGCGGAATTCGACCAGGAATTCGAGGGCCAACTGATTGTGCATCGCACGCTCCCACATGCCTATATCGATGAAGGGGGGATTTTGGCAGACCATGGCATCCCACCTGCACCTAAAGAGGTTATGGCAGTCATAAAAACCTTCAAACAAAAGGCACCAGGCTGGACGGGCATCACCAAAAATAACTTGGCGCATGCCCCCCGGCAGATCATAACATTTGCAATGATTTCCTGAATACGGGCTACTTCCCCGACGGTTTTAAGATGGCTAAAATCATCTTTATACCTAAAGGGAGGAAGCCCGATCAACTGGTGGACTACAGTTCAATATCTCTCCTGGAGATTATAGGCAAAGTCTACGAAAAGCTTCTTGCCAACAGGTTACAAGACCAACTGACCGAGCTGGATGGTCACTGCCCTCAACAACACGGGTTCGGTGAGAGAAGGGGGACTGGCATAGCCCTCGCCCTTCTCACCGAAAAGCTCGTAGTGATGCGAGATGTACAAAAGGCCTTCGATAAGGTTTGGCTAAGAGGTCTACAATACAAGATCTTAGGCCTCCACCTGAACCCAATCCTGGAAAGGGTCGTCTTCGACTACATCATGCGCAGAAAAGCCCAAATTTCGGTCGAGGGCTACAGAGGGCATCGAGTTTGAACTTGAAGCGGTTGTTCCACAAGGTGGCTGTCTGAGTCTGCTGCTGTACCTTTTGTACACCCTGGACTTACCTGATCCAGTAGGGGAGGAAGTGATGTACCTTCAGTTTGCAGAAGACATCACACAAATCGTCCCCAGTTACTACAAATATGCTGGATTTCAAGCAAGGCAGACAGCCATCGAAATCGATAACATCAGTCGATACGAACGAAAGTGGAAAATCAAGACCAACCGCCGAAAGTTCCAGATCCTTCCAATTAACCGCCGAAAACGTGTTGATGTCTTACTGGACGGCGAAGTATACCGGTACAAAAATGAAGGCAAAGTAATAGGTCTGCACTTAATATCCAAAGGGTACAAAGTGCACATTAGCAGCAGAATTTCCCTAGCCAAAATACAGCTCGGAAAACTGTATAGATTTAAGAGCCTCAGCTCCAAAAATCTTAAAAAGCTATACACTACTCTGATGCGCTCAACCTTAGTGTACCCGACATTGGTCATGCAGGCTGCGAGTTCCACCTCTCTCAGAGAAATGCAAAGAGTGTAGAACAAAGCAGCCCGGTTTATAGCTGGAGCTCTAAGGATGGACCATATACAGCAAACAGAACTGCATGCAGAAGCAGGTCTGAACCCAGTGAATATGGAACTCCAAAGGCTAGAGAGAAAGACCTAGGACAAGATCGAAAATGAAATACTCCCGAATATGAACCTCGATCTAGACATTCCGAGAGCAGTTAGGGGACGCGCCACCATGTAAGCCCTAATCCCAAGGGGAAGAAACTGCTCCCGATGACACTAAATTGAAATATATACTTGATCAAGAAAAGCACAAACACCTAAGTGTAATCAAAACTGAAGAAAAGAGGTGAAGTGCCCACCATTAAAACAAAATAAACAGAAGTGAAATAACAACCTAAACTCCGGCAAAATAAGAGTTATAAATTGATATTTAAAATAACAAGATATATATATATATATATATATATATATATATATATATATATATATATATATATATATATATATATATATATATATATATATATATATATCAAACAAAAAACTTGAAAGGTTTGAATGCCACTACGGAGGAAAGAAACAAATTTATTTATTTATTCATTAAAAAAAACAAAAAAACAAAAACAAAACATATATATACATATATATATATATATATATATATATATATATATATATATATATATATATATATATATATAATAATAATAATATTAATAATAAAAATAATAATAAAAGGGAGGAAGAAAAACCAAAATAACAGAAGAAAAACCTGAGAGAAGCCCTCTAGACCAGGGCAAAACTCAACTTCTTATTATCTTTATATACCTACTACACATTTCCTACTTATTACATCAACTTCAATTTTCATTTTTCACCATTCTAGATATTGACTGATCGGATTTATTGGGTATAAGTTAGCAACCGGCAAAGGCGGAAAAGATTTGGTTAGGGAGGCAGAGGTGGAAAAGTTTTGGTCAAGGCGGCAAAGGTCCGGCTAAAATTTGCCAGCAAACGCCTCCATAATCGCTTCCTCTCGACGACGAGGAAGCTTCAAAAAAGAGAAGCGACAAGAGAGATTATACCCTATTACTCCTACACCATTTCACCCCTTTTCATCATCATTTTCATCATATTTTTTTTAGGCTACGCTTTTTAAGAAGATGACCGGATAAAACCATCACCCCCCCCCCCTGCTTCACAGCGGCCTCACGGAGGAAAATCGCCGTACACAGCCTCACCCAACTAAGTTTCTCACTACAGAAGACATATTTGGGGGCACTGGAGTAAGCTGGTTTGAGGATTAGCCCACAGTGGATAACAATGTCAAGAGCTTCGACTGGACAATGGACGGACTGCAACCTTCGTTGCTAGTTACTGCGGAGGCCCATCTCAGGACCACAGTGAGACACATAACCGTCTCTGTATATGGTGTGAGCAGTCGCAATTCAAACATCCCCTGGGAGCGTCGTTGTCAATGAGTATGTCAGTAGTCATCCCCCGGAGGATCCCATCCAGTCTCACACCTACTCAATTATCATTAATCTCATCAAAATGCGTCATTAACACATTCAATCCAACATTCACCAAGGCGAATACCTCTGGGGTACAAGGTTGCTCAAAAAACGGGGGGAGGGGGGGTCACCCTAGGAAAATAATACTTTCAATACACACTCACTGCCCACCAAATTACGCACCGCATAACAGAAGTCTGCTTACCCTACGAGCTTGCTTCACAAAGACCACGAGGGGGTTACCCTCGACAACATGGCAATGGATCTGGCCACACGAACACCCCTCAGGGTAATCAATGGCCAGGCCAAACTGGAAAGAGGCAACGTTTTCGAAATGATCTTTGGAAAATTCAGCGTCGCAGTCATTCGCCTACTAGACACCCCAACCGGTTACTTGGCAATCTGTAAGAGAGTGAAGGACATCGAGCCGATCACTAAGGAAGATGGTCTTCTCGCACTCCGGGAGATAAAACCCCAGCCCGTCGACTCGATCCCTGGATAGGTGATGGCACGAATGAGGAAATAGCAGAAAGAGATAGAAGCCAATCAGAGCTAGGCGAAAGTCTCTGAAATAATTAATTTCAGAAACCGAAGAGAAAACCAATAATACACTCATGTATTCAAGGTGATCTTCAAGGAGACGGAGATGGCCCAGAAGGCCAAATAAAGGGGTCTGCTACTCTTCCACGCAAAGATCAGTGGGGACCAGATCGAGCGTGAAGAATTTGGGCCGGTGCAGATGTTTCCGCTGCTACAAAATGGAGTAGCACTCCACCCACTATTGCCAAGAAGCAGAGGAGACATGTTCCAGGTGTAGTGAAAGGGGTCATTGGTGGAAAAACTGCATGAAGAATGAGAAGTGTGTCAACTGCGGGCAGGGCCACAGAACACTAGCCATGGCTTGCCCCATGAAAAGAAAATAATCAAAAGATAACAAGCTGCGAAGAAAGAGGAAAAACAGAGGAAGAGGTAAACTTCGTATGCATAAGCAGCAAAAATGTTCAACCCAGCACAGCCCCCGACAAAAACCTACATCAAACTTGAAAACGAGCAGTCAACGAAAATTCTTACCTGCATATTTTATGCGCACGTAAGAAATCTCACGAATCCAGGCGCGTTCTCAAGTGAGCTCAACATGATGCTCAAGAAGAACAATCTGAGTGAGATGTGGTTCCCAGAGAACCCTCCCTCAGGAGATGTCCTGCAATTTTAATTCTCCCAAACGGTGAATGAAGAGGTAGTTGCAGCCACGTCTCCCAGCCCAACTGAAATAACCGACTCACACCACAAGGATCAAGGGAAAGAAACACAGGAACCCATCAGAAGACCTGACCCCAAAATTGTAGCGAGAAAAGAGAGGAAAGCTACTGTGGCATTGAAAGTTGCCACATACGAACCCAACAGAAGGGAACTCCAAACTTCAACCGACGCAGACTCGGACAGCGACAGTATCCAGAGCGAACCCGCAACAGAAAATAACAATAAAAGAATAAAAAGTAAGAAAAACAAGCACATATACGAAGGTGGGGAACTAGGTCTGAAGGTTTACGTTTCTGAGAAGAACCCTTTTCCTGAACAAATATCCCTCGCGGACATCACCAAAGGCATTAAGAACCAGAAACTCAAATGGACAATAACAGAATCAGAAGATGAAACTGAAGTTGACACAAAACATGGAGAACGTAAACAACACATTAAAAAAATTAAAAGTAAACACGAATTGATGGTAGGGGAAAGCGATGAATATGACAACCCATTCAGAAGGGTGGACCCCGACCACGGTGTCAACACGAATAACACACGGCTGAAAATCCCGAACTAATACGTCCTGGCAAAAAACTCCTCGCAAGATAGATTCGACGGTGCTGCAATCGCCATAAGAAGGAACATCACCTTCAAAAGGCTACCAGAACTAGATCAGTCCTTGGTAGCTGACGAAAGCCCTATACTCGTTGGGGAACTCACGATTGCAGCAGGATACTAACCACCACGCTCTCCATATTTGCCCATCAATAATCTACTAACCCTAACAGCCCACCGCAGGAATTTATTTATATGGGCGACCTAAATGCTGGACTGAGGGTTTAGGGTGTGTCAATTTTGGGGGTGATTTCACTAAAATAAAAATCGAGTAACTGTATAGCAATTTTTTATTGCCTTTAAGCATACAAAATGTTAATATAATAAAAAATGTTCCGCAAAATAACTCCTACCTACATAAAAAGGACATATCAATTTATATGTATAAATAAAATAATAAGAAAATAAGTTCACCAAAAAAATATTACCGTCAATAATTTAAAAAGAGTTTTTAGGTTTGATGAATTAATTATTTAAACAAAGCTAAGGCTATGAGATCCCTTCTACTTGCGTTTCGTGCCATTAATTAGCGGTTTGCCTTCTGGGTTTTTATATAACTTACGCGTATCTCGTGACTGCACACATGGCCTGCAGCTTCCGTGACCATTTTGACGCACCTCTCCACACTTTGAGTGTGCGAAGGCCATTTGAGTACCTGCATGGGAACATCTTTGAAGCTTTTCACATCCTTATTTGTTAGTTTTCTTGTCAATTGTGACTCTAAGACCATGAAATTTAATTCAATTAACTCTGAAATATTTATTGCATCGTCATTTATTGTGGGCACCTTTCTCGTTTAGAAAGAGCTTTTACCCAATTGGTCGTCACCTTTGTTTCCTCTGATCTCTATGATGATTTCAACGGCCTTTGCTCGCATTTCTTGGCATTCACTGCAAAGCACAGCTTGCAATATTGCATCAGAGCGACCATACCAAGCTGACCGTTTTACCACTGGAATCACGATGTCTCTGACTGTCTTCCGTTGCGTTCTTATATGTTGTAGTTGAAAGAGCAGGTAGTGGGGACCATCGACCCAAATGAAATTGAGTTTAACCTTGAGTCAATTGGGTAGATAAACTCAAATAATAAACTCAACAATTAACTTGAGGTTATTCAGCACATTTCTCTTCGATCCGTGTTTGGATATCCAAATTCTGCAGAAACGAAGTGCTGTTGTCAACCAACGACTATGACTGATGGGTCCAATCTCCAAAAGGGCCAATGACTGTGCTACTTCCCCTGATCTTATCGTGTGGGCAATACTGTTCGCGTAGGATCAATCAGTGCTGAAATATTTAACGATTTCGTCGGACAACACAGGAAGTGGATGCCCACAATCAACCTTTGGAAAATTCTTACTAATTTCAAGCTGAGTTGCTTCATCAAGCATGTTGCCAAGAGGAACTGAACACTTGTTGTTGCTCTTTGTGGGGCCATCAACTTCCTGAATGAGATGACACAGGGGTAGCTCGCCAGTATGTAGATCACATACAATCCAAACAAGTCTTCTTCCAAGTTTCTTCTCCAAATGTGTCAACACACCTCCCTTCCATCCAATATTGACTGCTGTTGAATCGCCACCAATAGCCTGTATTGAATTATCAAGTCCTCTCTCTTGAAGCCAGCGCAATATATGATCAGCAATGATTTCTGCATGTTTTCTCTCATCAACCTCAGCTTCTGGCACGAAGTGAAATAGAAATCGGCCATCAGGCTCAGAGCAAATGGAGTAGTGTTCCTCCTTAATGAGACTAGGACACTTCCTATGAGCTCATTCTACTTCTAGCATAACTTTTGTTTCGTCTATTCTTCCATCGAACAACAAGCATGAGAGCCCTCCTTCTTTCAGTTCTTCCTTTTGCTTATTGGATATTTCCGTCATGATTTTTTCTTGTGCCCGTCTAAGTTTATTGTGGTTGATCATCAACAATGCATCCTCTTGGTTGATAAGCCCTGTATCGATCCAAGGATCCGTAGCAACTTCCGAAGCTTCCCGAAGTGCAGTATGATGGCGAATACTAGCTAAGGCAATGTTTGAAATATTTTTTGTTATACTTAATTCTTTTTGGTGATGGTTCAGCGAGATCCTCATAACTACTATCACCCGATGTTGCATCTTGTTCTCTAGAAGAACTAACATAGAACTGGTCTATTTCTTTGCGAAGTTCTTCTTCTCGCCGAGTGATCTCATCCATTTTAGTTTTATTTTTCTGTTCCCTTTCTCCGATTTCTTTTACTCTTTTAGCTGCGGCAGTCTGAGTTTTTGTTTCTGCAAAGTTAATTACACCAATCTACATGCTATCTTTAACTGCTTTCTTCGTCCTTTGAGCATTTACGAAGGCCAACTCTAGAATGGGAATCTTTTTCTGACGAGGACAGATACAATCAATGTGGGGATGGTTTCCCTTTTTACCTGCGGTATAACAACTATCTTTAGAACACATTTGTATTGTGCACTTGCAGTTTAGGATGTCAAAAAAAGTGTCAAGTCTTTAGAGGAATTCGTTTTTCATGGCTAAATTCCCTTTTCTAAATGATGTATCATTTGCTTTGTGCCACAATTTAGTAAGTTTCAGTTTAATGCTGCAATGCTGATTAATCACAGTTGATTAGCTAAGGGCATTAGCTTTTTTCCATTGATGCAGAAGCGGATCTATCGAGTTCTTTGTCAGTATAGTTTCTTCTGTCTCGGACGTTTGGGCGCGAAGAAAAATTTCCCTTTATCTCACTATCCGGCACAGGAGGCAACGGTCTCGGGATGCTCCTTCACCAACCGAGTACACTGGGAGTTTCGTTCCTTTCTTTACAAGATATAATATTGGGAAGTTTAACTTTCCATTTACAAAAGAGAAATAATAGGAAGCGGAAAGTTTGTCTTCCCATTTATAAGGTTCAATGTGTGAACCGTTTAAAATTTTCCTACAAATGTTTACTTGGTTCGATGCCCACAAGCCATCTGTTGAGACCTAAGTCAAAGCTATAATAAATCTTCAGCCAAAAGTAAACAATGCAGCCGTTGCTGTCGACTTCAATGAATCCTGCATAAAATAACGGCCTCCTTTCAATATATATATATATATATATATATATATATATATATATATATATATATATATATATAAGGGTGTTCCATTAAGACGGATCGAAGTTAGAAGTAAATAAAACAGTGTTATTGGTGAAAATTTATTGATTTCACTATTGGATCATGTTATTTGAGTCATGGCAATTATGTATAAAAAATAATATCACCTAAATGTCTGCCAAGGCTTGGGCGGCACACCTCCACTCGATGGTCAAAATTCTTGATGACGTTTCTGTATAGTTGCTCCTCGATCTCCTCAATATGCCTTATTATCTCATCATTCAGTTGTTGAATTGTTGTTGGCTTGTTGACATAGACCTTACTTTTGAGATGACCCCAAAGGAAAAAATCTAAAGGCGTCAAGTCACACGATCGTGGTGGCCAATTGACCTCGGTGTTTCGAGAGATGATGCGACCTGGGAACTCCTCATTCAATAAAGCAATTGTTGCATTGGCTGTGTAGCATGTGGCGCTATCCTGTTGAAACCACAAATCTTCGACATCCGTAAAATTCAATTCAGGCCTTCAAAAGCTGGTTATCATGGGACGGTATCGTCGCCTGTCACTGTAACAGAATTCCCCTCATCATTTTCGAAGAAATACGGCCCAATGATTCCGCTAGCAAAACATGCACACCAAACAGTGACCTTTTGTGGATGCAGTGGCTTTTCAACAATCTTTCTGGGATTTTCCTCAGCCCAAATGCGACAATTCTGCTTATTAACGATTCTACCAAGATGAAAATGGGCTTCATCTCTAGAGATGATTTTTTTTGCGAAAAATCATAATCGGCTTGTCTTTGCTCGTGCACCCAATTGACTAATGTACGTCGCTTCAAATGGTCAGCAGTCTTCAGTTCTTGTGTCAATTGAATTTTGTAAGCGTGTAGAGACAAATCTTTTGTCAAAATTCGATGTAACGTTGTTGTGGAGAGGTTCAATTCCTGCGCGCGATGACGAATAGAGGTGTCTGGATCTTCGGCCACATTCTCGTGCACTGCAGCAATGTTTTGAGCTGAACGGCGTAAACGAGCACGCAATGGCGTTTTCATATTTGCCACCGACCCCGTTTGTTTGAATTTACGAACAATTTTCCCAATTGCACTCTCGGTTGGTCGATTATGTTGACCAAAAAAATCGCGAAGTGCCCGAAATGCGTTTCTGTTTGAACGTCCATTTTCGTAATAGGCTTCGATAGCTTTAACACGTTGTTCGATTATAATCTTTCGCTGGTCGAAATTGCCAAAAACTGAAGTTGTTAAATCTGAAAGAAAAGAAAAAAATAATTAGACGCTTAAACTTAACTCACATTTAAAATCGGTCCAAATCAATGGAACACCCTTTATATATATATATATATATATATATATATATATATATATATATATATATATATATATATAGGAAGGTGGAGCACAGTGGGACAGAAAAATATATATAGCTCGATAAATCCTTTAGTTAAATAGTTAGCCACAAAACTCAGTTATTGAATAGAAACTATCACTATTTGCTATCAATAATCGTATACAAAAGAAATGAACAACTTACATGAAAAAGGTATATCACTCTAAAACTTAAGAAATATTTTTGTGTCCCATTGTGCCCGGAGGTGGGGCATACTGGGGCAGAATCTGGGGCAAACTGGGACACAACTATTTTACATTGATGAAACCGAAATTGAAATCAAATTTGAGATATCCATTTTGCTTATTTGTTTTACCACATGCATTATGTTTGTGTAGGATGGTCTTAATGTCACTGAGGTCAAGTCCGAGGTCAGTGGAAAGAAAAAAGACATTGAGTTCTCCATTCTCCGAAGATATGAAACTTCATAGTTCCCTTCCTCATCTTTTACTCTCGTTACTTGGTTCACGTAATATTTCTTGGGTTGTGTCAAACTCAACCATAATCCAATTATTTATTTGTGGTTCACTGTCTAATTTAGAAAACTCTTGATCTTCACTGTACATCTTTTCATCGAAGTTGTCAGATGAATGATCTGACAAGACTAATTCCTCCTCAGATGATGAATCATCCTCTTCAAAAACTAATTTGGGGGGACATGACTTGGTACTGGTCTGCTTCCTTGAGTTGCTGTGTTGTACAGACTTGTGCAGTTTAGCTCTTCCCTTAGCAATCGTTTCTTTTTCAGGCGTGTCTGTGGCAATCATACTGCGGCCCTTCTTCTGAGCTCTTTCCGACTCTTCTCTTGGAGCAGCTTGTGATACGCTCTATCTTCTGGAGACAGAAAGCCATGTCCACTAATGTTGGTCGATGAACTTCCATTTTCATCAGATAGACCTGGTTCTAGATTCATGACTGGCCTCACTGGTTTTGTCATGGCCGGTCTGATCTATGCTTGGTGCAAAATCTGAGTCGGCAAAAATTTTTTTATCTTAAAGAAATATTTCATTTCTCTCAAAGCCAGCTGTGAAGTTTGATGGTGTCAATGAGCGTTTGAAGGCAGTGTTCACTAATGCTCAAATATCAGATAGTGAGTGGAGTGTCTAGTTTCATTAGAAGACATGAATCCATAGCAGCAGCGTAATAAACTTTAAAAGGGCCAAACAATGCATCATCAAGAGGTTACAATTTATGACTGCAATGAGGATGAATGCTGAGAATGGTCCCTCTATTTTCCTTAGAAATGCCAAGTACAGACAGTGAAAGATGTGATTCATGTTTGTCACAAATGAATAATGCTGGATTCTCCTTTGATGCAGAGGTATGTTTGATATTGTGTTTCATGGTTTCAAGAAAGAGTTGACTAGTCATCCAACCACTAGGGTTTGCTAGGCCTAAAGTTCCTGCAAGTCCATCTCAAATTATATGCTTCTTAAAATGACATCGTGGAAAGATCATTACTGGTGGAATGTGGCGTCAAATGTCATTAATAATGCAACATGTTATTATTAACTGCCCTCGCTCTGCACTCACTACCTGATTGACTTGTCCTTGACCCTTATCTGCAACTACTTTCCGTGGCTTTTGTGTGGCTGTTGTTGATGTTTCGTCTCAATTAAAGATACGAGAACCATCAGCAAAGGCCGGAATTCTGGTATAAACTTCCTTGAGCTTTGAAAAAAAAACCCCTGAACATTAAGTTTTGGAATGCAGTAGACCTTGACAGACTGCAGCTTTCTGGAGTTCTTGTGCTTAACGAAGAATTGCGCTTAATAAACCCATATAGCCAGTCCTCTCAAGCAATTTTCTTCCTATGCCATAGTTCTGGAACTGTTTTTTCATTCTTTACTGCAACCTCATAAGCCAACATACGTACACCTTTTCAAGATATGTATCAATTAAAAATATCAAAATACATACTATGTTGTACTTCCACTATTTCTTCAAGTGATCACAGCCAGTAATATCCATTTTTAGTCTGATTTCATTTTATTTCACTGCAGGTCGCAATAAAAAAGACAAGAAATCTATAATTTATCCAGATCTTGAGTCTGTTATTCGCCCAGTTCGACATTCAAGTGCTATTCCTGTATCACAGCCGCCCTCTGAACTACCAAGCGATGGCAAGAGCAACTCAGACGATTCAGAATCTCAAGATACACCATATGTGGCACAGCCTAAATCTGACAAGAAACCACACCTCATCACCCAACCGGAACTAAATGATCTAGTTCGTGATCTAACACTTCTACACAGCAGAGCGAATTCCTGGCCTCACGTCTGCAACAATGAAACCTGTTTGGATGCACATGCTCGAATTACAGTATTTAGGAAGCGTTCTGGAAATCTACAGCAATTCTTTAATTTTGAAAACAACTTGACTTATTGTAATGATATCAGAGGCCTATTCAATGCCCTTGAGCTGATCTATGAGCTAAATGAGTGGAGGTTATTCATAAATGCACCCCTTTACAGCATAAAAACGGTTCTGTTGTACATTGGGAACACCATGCCCTTAGTTCCAGTTGCTAACTCAGTTACTTTAAGAGAGACATATGAGAACCTTGCTTTTATTCTAGACTGCATAAGTTACAAGGACCATGAGTAGCTAATTTGTACAGACTTTAAAGTAATAGGCCTACCTAATGGGCTACAAACTGGATACACCAAGTTTATGTGCTTCCTTTGAAAGTGGAGCAGCAGGGCCAGATCAGAACATTATATACGCTCATAATGGTCACCTCGGGAAACTATGACGCCTGGATGCCATAATATAATTCATGAGCCACTAGTTAAGAAGGAGAAAATAATTTTGCCACTGTTGCATATACAACTAGGCCTAGTGAAGCAATTTACCAAAACACTGCAACATAAAAAGCCATGTTTCCACTAACTCAAAACGATCTTCCCTAAAATAAGTGATGCAAAGATTATAGAAGGCATTTTCGTAGGCCCTTAGATTCGTCAACTTATAGCTGATGAGGACTTCGTAGTGGAAAGCCTAATCAAGTTCTAGCAAGATCTCGAAAGCAATATGTCACTAAAGATACACTTTCTTCATTCTCATCTGTCCTTCTTCCCAGAGAATGCAGGAGATGTGAGTGATGAACATGGAGAGAGGTTCCATCAAAATATACTCGTAGCATCAATGGAAAACGGGTATAAGGGAAAATGGAGCCCTGCTATGCTGGCTGACTTCTGCTGGAGCCTGAAGCGTGACCCATCTGAGACGTCTTACAAACGAGGAAGTAAATAATAAAATGTAGGTTATACATTATATAATGCTAAAGAAAATGCTGATTCATTATATATTCATCAATTAATTACAATGGACACATTTAATCAGTCTTTGGGAGCAAAATACATTTATGGTGTAGAAATCGGTATCAATTGCATAAATATTAAATCGGCAATTTACAAGAAAATGTAACGTGATGGGAAATTCTTGTTATCAAATTAAAATTCAGCACAATCAACTTTATAATAAAATGCATACGAGATCCAGGTTTCTTTCTTGACACTGAAATTTATTGTACAGTATCATCGAACATCACAAAAAGAAGGTAAAAGAGAATCGACAAATATCGCTGACACCTCTTTTTCTATTTAAACAAGAAGCCTCTTTTCTCGGTGACGATGAATTTAAATCATCTTTAAATCTTGGAAACTATATGGAATAACTAAACTTCGTTGTAAAATTTGCTGACAAATTGGCTCAGCATTTCGAGGCATTCTCTGTATTTTTAGGAACCTCCAACGACATATAAAATGATTTGATAGTTGCAATAGCCAGAGCCGTACAAAATAACATTTATAGCGTACGGGAAGTGCAGGCGTGCGGCTTAAAATCTTCGTTTGAATGAGTCTTTTTTGAGACTCGGGATGGCTGAGTGGATTCGCCGCTCGCTAACAGTGGTCCAGCGACGCGGGAAGCTGTTCGCAACTCGCCTACGCTATTATTTTTTCTTTGCCCCTTTTCCTACTCCCCTCTATGTACACATTAAAGAAGAAATTTTGAATGCATCATTTATTGCCATAGAGGTTAACGAAGCTGTGCCTAAGTAGAATTTTATTGCGAAGAAAAATAAATTAAATAAAATTAAACCAGTAATCTATCAGTTGAACAGCAGTTCATAAACTTTTGGCAGTGAGAGCGCTTCGGGCTATCCTAGGTTTAAATATAGAGGGGCCTGTGTTTAAGCATTATCTGCACTGTTTAGACTAACAAAATTCTGGTGTTTATGCACTAAAGAACTCTTCCTTTATTTTTGTATGTTTATATCATAATTCGAAGGAAAAATGTATACAAAATTAGAGCTCAATCCTATTTTAATAATAAATACAGTCAATTGATGCGCTCAGTCAATATTTACAATCATGTCCCTTGTTTTTAGAAACTGCTTCAATTCGTTTGGGCATGATGGAGACCCAATTTGTAATGATATCTTGACTAATATTGCTGCATTTTTGTTAAATAAACACCGGCAAATACTAACAATCTCAATTGGTTGGCTTCTGTTTATCAACAGATAGTTTGATTACCGCCCACAAATTCTCTATTGGTTTAATATCTATCGAATTCCCAGGCCAAGGTCCTAAAAGCTGGATGTTATTTTCAACCAAGAACTTCATATTTGCTTTTGTTTTGTGAAAAGGTGCACCAACATGCTAAATAAATACTGTTATCATCCCCAAATTGGTCCTGAACCGTTGGTTAAAGGTGTTGATGAAGCACACGTTAGGGTACCATTTTGAATTTATGGTAAAGTTTTAGTGCTCCAGTTCCTTTAGATGAGAAGCAGCCCTAGACATGGAGAGTGTCTGGATGCTTCACCTTGGGCACAACACAGGGTTCGTGAGAGCGCTATCCTTTTTTCCTCCTGACGAAGGATCTTCTAAAGACTCCAAACAAAAGGAAGGAAGCTTCTTCAGAAAATATCCCTTTGCTCCAGTTTTCAACAGTCTATTCTTTATATTCACTAAAAAAGTGGAGCCTATCCATAAAGTTCTTCTTGGTGAGATGAGGCTTCTTCGCAGCTCTTCTCGACTTGAGACCTTTGTCGAAAAGTCTCCGCCTTACTGTGCGCGCTGAAGAGCTCACACATGCTTTTTTTCCAATCGTGAGCAAGCTTGGCATTGGAGGAAACTCGATCCTTCAGCTGGGACCTTACCATGAGGCGATCTTGGCGTTAATTTGAAGCTCTTGGGCGTCCATAAGTCTTTTTCACAGTAGTGTAACTTGTCTTTTTAAACTCATTAATGATCTTAAAGATAAGCTCTTAATAGAATACCCTTAGGCAATTATCTCTTTGCATTTCAGGCCACTTGGGGTAGAGTAAAAATAGTTGTGCTCTTTTCTTTGAAAATAACCATTTGTGGGATTAACAAAGATTCGACTATTTAGTTGTGCTCTTTTCTTTGAAAATAACCATTTGTGGGATTGACAAAGATTCGACTATTTATTTTTCTAAAAAAATATTATGAAATAAATTATAATTATACATCATTCATTTAATCCATATTTGTCTTCATTTTACCTCTTTGATCGAATAGCAAAGATCCAATGACTGAAACTCTCCTACAGGAACGGGACCAGAAAGCAAATTTTGGATCCAGCAAATGAATGCATTTTTTTTCTTATTATTTTAGAAATGCTGAATTTATTTTTAATAAACCTGCAATAATTTAAATATTCAAAATATTTATTCTTATCACGTAAATTTTACAAACGAATGAACAAATACGTATATATATTCGTCTCAAAACTTTTGGCCATGACTGTACATTGTTCTAAAGGAATATTCTTTCAGTTGAACCTATTAGGGCTGCAGGGACTGTTTTCGTGTCTCGAATAGCTAAAGCCTCACAGGCAGGTGAATTTGTCAAGGGCATTGTAAATTTTAGTCCGTATTTGTCTAGAAGTAGATCAATTAATCAGTGTTTGTTTATCCAAACTTTGATGTCAGAATTAGTTACGCGTATGGGAGATTTAGTATAGTTAGAAAGACTGAATTGTTGGCGTTTTTGCAGCATTGAAATTTAAATAAAAAATCCCTAACTTGCGATCGTTGCGGTGAAGAATGTACACTCATTCGCGTATAACAAAAATTATGCTTGTGTGATTTGGAAACGGCAGAAAGGTTTGGATAACGGTGTCCTTTCCTAAAATTGTGAATGCAGGCACGTGGTTCGCGGAAACCAAACTAATTTGCGTGAATGTACTTGCGTTGCGCTAACTCTTGCTTTTTTATCAGTGGAGAAACTGTCTCGCAAGCAATACAAGTAACTGGAATTTCCAAACAGGCCGTGATGGACTGGTTTAATATTTGTCGCGAAGTATTGTTACTGAACTGGGGGCTTGTGGCGTTTTCAAGTGGGCGGGCCAGATAGCGTTGTTGAAATAGACGAGAGTAAATTCGGTAGAAGAAAATTCCACCGAAGGCATTACGTAGAGGAGCAGTAGGTGTTTGAGAGAGTGGAGCGTACATCTAGGATAAGATATTTGGTTCCAGTTGAAAAGAGAGATCAAGGGACTTTATTAAACATAATTAAAGGACATATTCGACCTGGTGCGAGTATTGTTAGTGATTGTTGGACTGCTTGAGAAAGAAGGTTACCATAATTTCACATTCACAGTTAATCACTCACAACCTTTTAAAGACTGTTTAAGCGGGGTGATGCACATACGGACGCAATAGAAGCAGTCTGAGGGGTAAACAAAAGATCACTTCCCTCTTCCGGCTGTTTATGGAAGAAGAAGAGGAACGGCCGAAATTTATTCCCATTCATCGACGCAATAGGTATGTGGGCATAGGGTATTTTTAAGCAGCTGTGTTATTCGTTTAAGTTCATGCTCTTTCGTTATTGGTTATGTTATGTTAGTTCAATTTAGGTTAGGCTATCCTAGTTTAGTTTACAATGGGTTAGGTCAAAAGAAAAATCCTAAATCATTATAAACGCATTCGCCTACTTAGTGTGTTTTCGTATCAGGCCTACTCTTTTATTGGCTATCATTTAGATTAGTTTAATATTAGTTAGATCAGTGATTCCCAATATCGGGCGCACTCCCCACCGGTGGGGGCTTGGAAAAATTTGGGTGGGCATGGGTTCTAAGAGTATTTTTTGACAATGAGCATCCATCTATTTTTTTAAAATAATTTGGCTAAATTGCAATTTTGGAAGAAAAAATCAATGAAGTGAGATAATAATTGGTTCATTAGCCGATTTAGCATTTGTGGTAAGTTGTGATTGGCACCACATTTTGTTTTAGTTGTAGGGACAAAGTTGTGCCTTAAGTAAAGTGATTCACTCATTCTTTTGTGATCAATAAATATGTTGGATTCTTTGGTACTCAATAACTAGGATTAAAATATTGAAAATAGTTATATATATTTTTTTATTTAACCACCGGTAGGTTATACGTTTTTCCTGGCAAATTATAATGGGACCTAGGGGAGAAAGAGGTTAGGAAACACTGGGTTAGATCATAAAAAAATATCATAAACGTGTATTGAACTACTTAGTTTGTCTTCGTATCAGACCTACTGTTGCATTGCCCCATTGGCAATACCCGAGAACAAAATTAGAATGGGTATCAAATATTAAAGCAGCGAATACTTGATTGGAATTACAAATTAGTCATTAGGCTATTTGGAAAAAGGCTCGATTGGCTTAGTAAAGACTATTTCCCGGCCCATGTCATCTTGCTTCTTACACTTTGGTCCAGGGCGTTCGCTTTGAATGACGTCACCAGTGGCGTTTTTAGTGAAGAACATGATGTGGTGGCGTGGTCGACAGCATCTAGCATGACGTCATTCTTTATTAGACATAAAAAATAAGCTATTTGATGACCTAATAATAAACTATGATTTTAAAACTATCCCAATAAAAATGCATAGCAAAAATGCCAAGCCTAAGCTATTCGAGACATTCCCCCTGCTTGCTTATTATTAAGGCGTTCATAAGGAATATATCCTTTCATAGTCCACCAAATGACAGGCATCATTCTGCTATTGGGAATCACGCATAAAAGAACGGTTGAATTTTGTTTTGCGAACAAGCCATTGTTTTTTTGCGCTTAATATTGCGGGAAACAACCCAATTTTCATCCCCCGTCAAAATTCTGTCCAGAAATGGCTCACGGGCATTGCGAGCAAATAGAGATTAGGTAATATTCATATGTTGTAAACATTGTTTTTTTGGCAACTAAACAACATTTTGGTATGATAGCTTAAAAAGACCTTGCATTGGCCTTAGTACAGATATCCTTAAACAGCTAGCACTAAATTTGGGATAATGAAAACTCTAAGAAACATGTTTGTGTTTCTCAAGACTAAATTTCTTAACAATCTTTGCATCGAAGTATAATTTGCTTTAAACTACTCGTCAGCAGATGTGGCAGATGAGATTTTGTTACGATTGTCGTCATTCTCTGCACAGATAATGGGGACACAAAGTATTATTTTATGGAAGTAATAATTTTAATTTTAGAAAAACATAAATGAAAGAGATCATAAGATTTTTTTTATCTCTTTGCGAGGAACAGCTGTCAATGGGTACTTAACGTGTCACTCGTTAATAACTTGTCCATTTTAGTGTCATTTTTAGTGCCGTTTTTCGGGACGGCTTTCGGTGACGGTTTTACAGCCATTATTAACTTGTTATTTTATGCGTCGGTTATTAACGTGCGGGTTTAGTGGTAAACAACTCGCCATTTATTGCGATTGAAATAAATATATATGACGATGGATAATTTTTTCCTCTCGATATTTCCCTCCTCTATAGGAAAATAGTTTGTGTGTGTGACACCATGATACATCTCTAGGTGTACTTTTTCCTTTTTTTTTCTCTATCGGAGAATATATTGTGTGTGTATCCCTAAATATATCTGAGCGAGTTTGTTCTTTTCAAGGCAGTTCTACCTTGTTGCTATCTACCTACCCCTGGGAGTGCCAATGTTACTCTAATTCAATGTCTTTTCGTCGTACTCCTCTCGCTTATGTGGCGCTGATTGTTGCTTCCATTAAGATACCCCCTCAAATTCGCGTTGGTCCAAAATGAATACGTGTCCAGTGTGTGTGTGTGGTAGGGGGGGGGGGGGTATTTGAAGTTTTCAGTGAGGGTATTAGAACCTCCAAACAAGTGGTGTCATTTTCCTAGAGCGCCCCATACCCCCCATCGCCTGACCTACGTTCATTTCGACATCCTCGGCAACTACGGAAACGGGAAACGAAAAATGATGAGATTAGGGGATGAATGCCACAAATCCTCCTCCGTCCGAGATGCATCTCCGACTTTTTTGTAATACCTCCGGCGACGAAGACTCCTGGTAGGAAGGGGGAAGGGGGCATAATCTTCATCGCTCGGCGGCTTAGGAACGGCTTTTCCAAGACAGGTTTCGTGTCTTCTTTTCGAAAGAAGAGGAATTAACGCACTTACTTGGGCTGAAGGAGATGTCGCTCAGTTTAATATCAAATCAAATAGATCTAATTGAAGTGATGATCGAAACACGGGTTCTGAAAGAACCTAAGGTTCTTATAGAGGGCGGCAGGGATCTGTTAATCGTGCTGAAAGCTCAGAGCGCCAAAACCCTTCGTCTGATCAATAGGTGCATTGAACAACAAGTTAAGGCGATATACAAGCGGGGAAATCCAAAGGATTAGGTCGGGTCTTTGTTTCACTTAAGGATCAGCTTCCCCCCACCCCACCCCGCATTGGAGGATCAAATCTCACCCCTCTACAGCTTTCGCAGGTGGGATGGTCCCCCCCCCCCTAGAATTTGCTACCTCGTTGAGGGTGAGATTTTCTTCAATGGATTTAGAATTTATTGGGATCCTTGGGGCTTGAAGAGACCGGTCAAATATTGGGATACACACATTTTCAAGTACTTCATAAGTAATTTTTTATAGAAAACACTCATACACTTACACTTACTTCAGAAATTATGTATACTCCCATCGATACCACAGTTTTCCTCATAGTTCATGAATGGTTTATTGTAGCGTAACGAAACTTAGAGGGATTGAGACTAATGTTTTGATAGTCACATCCACAAAATTTCAAAGAGTTTTATAGACAAATAAAGGAATAATAACACTTTTAACGAAAATTTTCAATAAAAACGTATTTATACCATCTACAATTTGATAAGTAATAGTCACTATTATAACTTTGTTGCTTATGGACACTCTTTAAATGATTGTTATACTGGGTGAGGATAGTATTCGTTCGCATGATGACAGTCTCATAAAAAATAATTTTTATTTTTGAGATAAATTCGTCAAATTTGGGTCAGTTTGTCTTCATGACATTTTCTGTCCATTTCACTCTATGCCCACCTCTGGCATCGAGGACAGCCTCCAGGCGATCCCGGAACTGGTCAAAGGCCTTCGTTACTATCTCCCATTTTAGGCCACTGAAAGCCCTGGTAATCCTGGACCTTAACTCATCCTTCATGTTACAGCTGGATTTGCTAGTCCCTCAATCCACCGCACCCCACACAAAGAAGTCGAGGGGGTTGCAGTCAGGCAAGTTAGGATGCCAAATGTCAGGTGTTGTGTGATCGTAGAAATTCTCCGACAGTCAGGCTTCTGGTTTCAGGCTGGTATGGCAGGGCGCAGAGTCTTGCTGTCACACATAGGCCTTCCTGCACCTACCCAGTCGATCTAAGGCTTCACCACCTCGATCAGAACACGGATGCAGCCGTCATTGTTCCTCTTGAGGCTTCCATGGATGAAGTTTTGCCTTATTCTATTTCTGGATTTATGCTTGTTTATTTTGTCCCACCCGCATGTTTATCGGCTTTTATTTTTAATTGCGTTAATATAAACTCACTTTTTTTTCTTTTTTTACTGAATTTGTATATCGCTATCTATTTTTATTTGTATAAAGCCATTTATTTCTTTTGCTTAAATATTAACTTGCTTTTTCCTTTTCACTCCATTGATTCATTTGTTGCCACATGCTGCTCTTTGTCTTTCTTTCTTATTCGACTCGGTTACCATTCCCTAACTCGCATCGTCCTGGCTAACCCTCCTCCACTCCCACGCCCCGCCTCGGCTAACCCGCCCTCACACCCACGCTTTGCCTCGGCGAACCCTCCCCCACTTTCTATGAGTCAAGTTAGGGTTAAGTTTTCCCATCTGTTGCGTTCTTTCTAATTCTCGCTTTTACTCCCTCCTTTCTCCCCCACTTTGTATGATAGAGACTCACTCCTTTTACTCAACTCTTTAAACTATCGTCTTTCGCCAGCTACATACGCGAAGATAAAGGGGGCTGGTATCTCCCGAACTCGCCCGACTAGGAGTGGGCCGAGACTTTCGGCGTCCCTTAGGAACCTCTTTTGCCCTACCATTCTTCCTTTATCCAACATCTCCAAATCTCCCCCTTCCTCCTGTGCTCATCAGCAAGCGCTGTCGGCGTCTCTTCTGAACATTAATAGCCTAACCAATAAGTCGGAGTATGTCCATCACCTCGTTGTTCGCACTGGGGTTTCCTTCCTTGGCCTTACAGAAACCTGGCTCGAGTCTAATTCTGGTTCATGCACTGCCCTTGCAACCACTCCGAGTCATTATTTCCTGTATGTTCCTCGGAACGACCGTGGAGAGGGGAGTTGCACTGATTTCCAACTCATCCTTCTCCCTGAATCTCCCCCCCCCCTCTAGCTTCATTTGAGGCTCTCATTGCTGTTTGACGTGCTGTTTCCATTCTGACTATTGTGGTCCTTTACCTCCCTATCGCCCTCCCAGCTCGTCTCCGGCCTTATTTTTCGAGGAGTTCAGTAACCTACTCTCCGACCTATCTTCTGCTGGTTCTCTCCTTATTCTCGGTGACTTCAATCTTCCTAGCCACAATGAGACTTTTCGTGCATTCATTGACATCATCTACCTTTCTCTCTCACGCAAGGTGTGTCATCCCCAACACAGATGCATGGTAATACCATTAACTTAGTCATCTCGAAATCCATATACGAGGGGCGGTCAATAAGTTTTGCAATTCGGGTATAAGGAAACGAGATATGAGGAAAAGTGTTTTATTATTTTTCAATATAACTACCTCCCTCGACTTCACTGCACTTGCGCCACTTGTCCCTGAGGCTTCGAATTCCCGACAACCAGAAATCTCCCGGCTGCTGTTCAATCCACTCCTGGACGGCGAGCTGGACATCTTCATCGTCCCCAAACCGGCGTCCACGCAGTGCAGCCTTGAGCTGGCGGAATAAAAAGTAGTCGCTAGAGGCCAGATCGGGACTGTAGGGGGGATGTTTGAGCTCCTCGAATCCACACTCGCGCAGGGAAGCTTGTGCAACTCTGGCCTTGTGGACTTTGACGACGTTGAAGTCGATAATGGGGCGTGAGGTTTCGTGAGGTTTCTAGGGACCCAACGGGCAGAGACCTTTGTCATGGCCAAATTGTCGTGGATGATGTTGATAACACTTCTATGTGATATTCCAAGTTCTCGCTGGATTTCTTCGACCTTCAACCGTCGATTTTCGAGGATCATCCTCTCCACACGGGCCACATTGTTCTCGTTGGTCACGTCTGACGGGCATCCTGGACGGGCTTCATCTTCAAGGGACTCACGACCCTGGCGGAACTCCCTATTCCAGCGAGCAATGGTTGCATAGGAAGGGGCGGTGTCGCTGTACACTGCAACCATGCGTTCATGGATCTCTTTTGCATTCTTGCCTTCCTTGGTCAAAAATTTGATCACCGCGAGGTGCTCAACCTTCTCCATTGTTGAAAAATTTGTGACTGACGATCTGCGATCAGCTACTGCTTCTTAAATAGAGGAGGCAAGAGCGTGCGGCAGCAGGTCCTGACTTGTCATAAGTTGTTCTAACACCCTCACAAACAGACATCCACCTTCCTCTGTTTTGCCCTACCGATTCGCAAAACTTATTGACCACCCCTCGTATCTAATCTAACAGTAACTGACCTTTTTAATACGATTTCCGACCACTTCTTGGTCAATTCTAAATTCTATATCCCTTACTACCTACCTACTCGCTCGTCACGAGATCCTACTCCTTTCCGGCGACTATTGTCAATTGATACTACTTCTCTCTATAACGACGTTGTTTCTGCCCTACCTCCTATTGATACTACTGCTTCACATGCCTAAAGCTTGAACTCTCTGCACCAATCATTACTCGCCTGCCTTGACGCGCATGCCCCTCTCATCACTTCTTCTTCAAACCGCCATTACCGCGCCCCTTGGTTCAGCATGGAACTCCTTTATTCAAGGAGGTCCTTACGTCCTCATGAATGAGCCCTTCGTAAAGCACGCTCTTGTGGACAGGACACGACCTCACTCTCGCTTGCCTATCGCGTTGCTACTTCGAATTATTCTTCCAAATTAAAATCAGCGCGCGAGGCTCATTCACGCAAACTTTTGTCTGAGAACAAGAATGACTCTCAGACTATCTTTCGTCTCCTCTCTCGTCTTTCCTCGCCTAGCCCCATTTATCCCACCTCTAGACCATCAATCCCTCTACTTTTTAAACATTTTTCTCTGATAAAGTTATTAACCTTCGCGCCGTATTACCTCAGTCGTCTGAACAAGCCCATGCTGTTCTCCCTCACCATACTCCATTGCCGATTAACATCCTCACTCGGGCGTCCTCTGAGGAAGTAACTGCCCTGATCTCACGCTCTAACAAATCTGGATTCCCTAATGACGTCTTTTCACCCAAACTCCTCCACCAAATTCTCCCTGCTGTTGTCCCACTGATTCTTCATCTCATTAACACTTCATTTGCCACATGGGTGGTTCCCTCTTCCTTCAACCATGCCAAGATTCGTCCTATCCTTAAAAACCACACCTTAACCCCTCTGAACCATCTAGCTATCGCCCTATCTCACAGCTTTTATTTTTCTCTAAGGTCATCGAGGGAGTGGTTATCTCTCGCCTTAATGACCATATTTATAACTGCAATATCGATGAAATGTACCAAGCGGGGTTCAAAGCGAAACCGCTCTTCTTAATGTTTCAGACGGTTTACGTAGAGCAGCCGATAGAGGTTGTACGTCCATTTTAGTCCCCCTCGACTTCTCCAACACTTTCGATACCATCGATCACACAGTCCTCCTTGATCGTCTTCACACTTTCCTTGGTCTCTCGGGCACTGCACTTGATTAGTTCCGCTCATACTTCTCCTCCCGCACTCAGTCGGTCGCGCTCGATAACCTCTCTTCCGAGCCCGCGCCCATACATTTTGGGGTGCCTCAGGGCTC
Organism: Ceratothoa steindachneri; assembly: GCA_963969495.1. Classification (NCBI taxonomy): domain Eukaryota; kingdom Metazoa; phylum Arthropoda; class Malacostraca; order Isopoda; family Cymothoidae; genus Ceratothoa; species Ceratothoa steindachneri. The sequence continues at coordinate 34,856,226 of OZ018318.1, forward strand.
AGTCCTTGGTCCCCTCCTCTTTCGCATCTACTTACTTCCTCTTGGCTCCCTTCTTCGCGATTTGGGCCTGTCCTTCCACCTTTATGCTGATGATACTCAGATATACCTTTCTTCATCCCCTGTGTCCTTCTCTCAATTAATTACCAAGCTCCTTTTAGCCTACACCTCCATAAACGAATGGCTGCCTGCCAACTTTCTAAAAAATAACCATGATAAAACTGAAGTTCTCCTTGTTGGTACCGCTTCGATGGTGGAGAAGTCTAAAGCTCTCTTCCCCTCCCTTAACCTTGGGGAAACCAATGTCACCTTCTCTGATACCGTCAGGAATCTTGGTGTTATTTTCGACGAGTAACTCTCGTTTAAACAGCACATCCATCGTATCTGTAAATCTTCCCTCGGTTTCCTCCACAACTTCTCACATGTTCGATCTTATTTTGATCGACAAAGCATTGAGAATGCTATTCATTCATTCGTCATCTCACGCTTAGCCTACTGCAATTCTCTTCTAGTCAATCTCCCTTCTTCGTCACTTCGCCCCGTACAACTAGTTCAAAACTATGCTGCTCGGTCCTCCTTCGTCGCCCTCAGTTCTCTCCTTCGATGCCTCTGTTACAGGAGCTACACTGGTTACCTATTCGCTTCCATAGCCACTATAAAATTCTTCTCATCACCTACAAGGCCCTAAACCTCGAGGCTCCACCTTATCTCTCGTCTGCCCTCTTCCGTCGTTAAACTCCTCGGGCACTCCGGTCAAACCTCGCTCCCCTCCTGAACACTCCTCATTCTGTTCTATGCTCGATGGGTGACCGTTCCTTCTCAGTTTGTGCTCCTAGATCTGCTAGACAGGTCTAGCAGGTTTTTCGAAAATGCAGCGGATGAACTGGGCGCACTGCATATCGATAATATCACCCCGAGTGACAGTGTTCTCCCCCGTGAGCCCATAAGAGTGCGTATTGGTGATCATCTGACCCCTGGGCATAGTGTTGTCCTCCTTCCTAGGGAATTTGCTATGATTACCCACATACCCCTTCCAAGTACTGCAGTTCCCACATTTATAAACATCCCACTCCCCTCACCTCCCCGGACACAGCAAGCGTGGCATCCGACCCTCCTTCTGAGCATGGGGATGTCCTGCTTTATCTGATGAGTGCCCCCCCCCGGATATAAGAGGAGATAGACAGGGCAACAGCAAAGACAACGGCAATAACCAGGACAGAGAAAATAACAACAACTGCAACGAAAAACAATGAACGTGACAACGACTGGGAAGGAGTCAGTCCCGGTATAGACCCTCTGGAGGAGGAGTGTCACAGGGCGGTGATAGATCCTGAAGCCCCCCTGAATATCGTCAACTCCGGATCATTCATCAATTGCTCTCCGGCAAATAACATTATAAGGTCATTGCAGAAAGACGGCCTTAAGGTGTTCATAGATCCCAGATATCATAGCTGGGAAAATACGCCGGCGTATATGACACTGTGAGGGAACCCCACGTGGAATCTCTTGAGCAGACGGAACTCCCATGCGCTGCCGAAGGCCGGTTAGGCCTAAATTGGTAAGCATACCCCCCCCATCCCACCTTCCACAAGCGGTAGCCTCGAACCGTGTCCCCCACGATTCACTTTTACACGAGTAGAATAGCGTCTGCAAGAAGATTCGAGTCCACTCGAGAGTTGAGCTGTTTCGTGCTTACCTCCCCCCAACCCCGGGGAGAGCCTCGGACATAAATAGCGCTCGACTCCCATGAAGAGATACAGAGTTGAGAAGTCTCGCCCGGACCCCAGAAGATTCCCCATAGTTCCAAGTCAGGTGCTAACAACAAAGCAAAGTGACAGCTGAACTATTTTGTGTATTTGGAATTAGCCCCAGCCAGTGAGGTTATTCCACTTAACGATCGCCACCGAGTGATTTTTCGGATTTCTCTCATGAACTCCTGTCGAAGCCCTCCTTCGTTCACCCCTCGTTTCGGGTGGCCGAAATACTCTTCCCTGGACCGGAAGTTACCGCCCTCCCCTTGTTTTTGGAGAACCTTCATCACTTTATTATCCCGCTCAGAAGTTCCGAGTGGCCTCACCTCACGTGCAGAAGACATCCGTAAGCCAACCCCTCTCCCTCCCTTCAGTAACCCAATTGAGTTAATTCCCCCTCCTCATTTGAATAGTCTCCTCCTGCAATACTTTAAGTTCTAACTTCATAGTCTCATTTATAACTACAATTCCCCCCCCCTCGTTACTGATGTGATTTTGCCCGTTAATTCTCTGAGGTAATTTTAACCATCAATTCTCTCATTATTTTTTGTGTAAATAAAATTATATTTTTGTAATGCCTCTTTAAGTAACCTTGAGCTTTGCCATTGTCCATAATTTACCTAACCTCGTTACACTCTCTCTCGCTACTCAGCCCGTCTAAATTAGTGGTGTTCCATCCCTTCGTCGGTTCGCCTGTAAGTTATCGGTCCCTTCCCTATAGATATAATATGGTATTGATGTAATATAATGTCATACCACGACAGACACCCTTGAATAAACAACTGGTGGACAACGGCGTAATGGAACGATCTACCAAGGTAGCAAGATGCCACAAGTTGTTTGCGGTGCCTAAAAAAACGGTTCAGTAAGCCTCGTCTACGACATGAAGACATTAACTGAAGACTTCTACAAGCCCCCTTCATTTAAACTACCAAGTGTCAAAAAGTCCCTGCTGAGCGCGCCAAGAGAAGCAAAAGACATAAAATTAGATCTCAAATATGGTTTTTACCACTTACGCCTACATAGAAAGGCCAGACATTGGTTTGGGGTCTACATAAACGGCGAGACTTTCAAATTCACCTGCCTCCCCCATGGGCTTTTTAGGAAGCGCCTTCCTAATGCAAAGCGCACTGTGAATGTCTTCGCCGCAAGACACAAATGTGTAGCACATACATATTTGGATGATGTTCTCATAATTGGTGGACGTCGTAACCTAAGAAAAATTCTTAAAGACATAAGTAGATCATCCCTTAACATCAACAAGGACAAAAGTGTAATGGTTCCTTGTAAGGTCCTTACATATATGGGACTCAGGATCGATATCGGGAAACAAAAAGCAGCATTGTGCCAGGACATGTACACAAAATTTGGCGAGGTTATGTCACTGACCTGTGAACAGAGAATCTCACGGAAAGCTTGGCAGCGGATAGCCGGACTTTTTAACTTTATCGCGCCTTTCATCAGGCTCCCCTTCTTCTGGATCCAGTTGTGTTTCAAACAACAAAGCCTGCCCGACCCAAATGATTCCCCCCCCCTTATCCCTCTCATAACGATGAAGTGGTTCCCCCTTCTGCGCCACAAGTCCAACCAAATTAGGATTTACACAGATGCCTCCCCCTACGGAAAAGTGGTGACCTAAGCGAGTGAAGGACTAACATGGCCTCTTAAGACTAGTTAAACAGGCTCAGTCTTTATCACTGAAAGTGTCGCCCTATGGGTGGGTTTGCTAATGTTTACAAGAGCCTCCTTATACTGTGATAACCTGCCAGCTATCTGGAACACGATAAGGGGAAAACTCCCCATGGGACATCTTGTTGGCATGCTCAGGGCAAGTGAGGGGCACCATATCTACACTTTTCAGGTACGCCGCTATTAACATAGCATACGTGAGGAGCCGCCGGAATTCTTCGAACATCATCATCGAGCCGGGCTGGAGACGTCTGCTGCTGCGGGTATATAAGTAATTGCTCCAGCCTGGAGGCGGCATGGACGTGGTTCTCTACACTTGCTACACAACCTGCGCTCTGGGAGGGCTAACAGCCTTGAATGGAGCATTATAAATACCTATTATTATTATTATTATCTTCACTGCTGAGGACACCGAAGACCTTGATTGTCGCTGGAAACTTCATCTACTTGACTCTGGGCACGTAGTTTTTGACTAGGTTCAAGCAAACTTCGGATCGAATTTTGTCTCACTAGTCTTTCCCTAACTTCTCCAATTCATCGATGTTTTGGAGGTGTTTTGCATGGGCGCAGACCATCACTTAATACAATAAGTGATAACCATTCTTATACGTTTATTTTAGCTTGCTTAAACCAGAAAGACGCAAATTGCGATGTGATTGCGGTCGTTTTCCTAAGTTAAGCAAGCTTACGGGTATCACCTCAGATATAATTTTTAAAAATCTTTCTTAAGTATTCTTTATTCATCGATGAAGCGTAGCAAAGTCTATTTCATAGAAATTCCCCTATAAAAAATAGATCCACCTCCATGTTTTACATTGGGAAATGTTTTTTGGGAGACTAGCTTCACTCAATTTATGGCAAAAATACGTGAGACATCATTTAGGTCGAACAACTCAATTATCGTTTTATCTTACCATACATAACACATGGATACAAAAAATTGAAATATCTCTTCAAATGATCGTTATAGTACTTCAAACAGAGGTTCAAATAATGTTTTTCAATAAAGGTGTCTTCCTCGGGCGATATCCACACATTTCGGTTTTATATAACATTGGAGACTTTGTTCAACCAATCATCGAATTCTTTCCCGCCGAACCGATCGATCATCTCCCTTCTAGTCAATCATTTTTTAGTAGGATTGTTACAGGAGATGTAAAGTTGGTTATATACAATATAACACTGTGTGATCGGTTAGACCTGCAGTAACGGAAGAAAAAACGCCATTTTTCACTAGAAGAAGAGTACTCTTTCATTAAGACAATGCTGGACTTCATCACAAAAGCTTAACAACTTCAACTGGGAATGAAGGAATCATCTTCCATACTTACCACACTTTGCTACATCAGATTAACAATTTCAACTGGGAATGAATGAATCATCTTCCATACTTACCACACTTTGCTACATCAGATTACTACGTTTACTAAATCATGTGAAGAGAAAGAAGATTGAATGGTATGGCGTGATTACTTTTTAATAGCACAATTTTGGTGAAAAGTGTTATTACACCTTTATTTGTGTACCAAACTATGTGTGGAACTGGGGCGAGTGCGGCCACAACCGCTTCTCCCTGGTACTAGGGACGGTTTGTGGAATCTTTGAATTTCTGGAAGAGGCAGAGGCCGCTTCCATTGCATGTAGTTTTTTTTCTATGTGTTTGTGTTGTGTTTGGATGCAAGCTCGCCCCCCTGAGGAAGAAGGCCTCCCTCCAGCATAAGACCAAGAGTTTCCTTTTTCTTTGTTTTTTTTTAGAGTTTGTTATTTTTTTTGTCTTCCGTTGTGTGTTTTTGTTTGGTTTGCTTTTTATTTTTGCCTTTTCCTCGTTCGTTTTAATATAGCTCATAATTAGGCTGCTTAGTTATGTCGCCTAATTTTAAATTTGGCCGTCATTGCCCTTGCTCGTAGTTGCCAGAGTAGACCCCCCGACCCCTGGGCAAATGGGGCGGTGTCTAATAATCATTCCTGTGAATGCCACCGAAAGGCGTTACTAGACGGTTCAAGAAAACTTTGGGTATTAGGTAAGGGTATTATGTAAAGGTATTGGGTAAGGCTATTAGGTAGAGGGATTAGATAGAATATTAGGCAAAGATATTATGTAAAGGTATGAGCTAGGGGTATTGGATAAGGGTATTAGGTAAGTATATTATGTAAAGGTATTAGTATATATTGGTATTAAGTAGGGGTATTAGGTAATGGTATTATATAATAATATTATGTAAATATATAAGGTAGGGGTATTAGGCAAATGTATTAGGTATGGTCATTATGTAAGGGTATTAGGAACGATATTAGGGAAGGATATATAAAGGTATTATTTAAAGGTATTACGTAAGGGTGTTGGGTATGGGTACTGAGTAAGGGTATTAGTTAAAGATATTAAATAAGGGTAATGGGTAGGAGTATTAGTTAATGTAGTATGTAATGATATTATCTAAAGGTATTAGGTAGTGATATTGGGTAAGAGTATTAGGTAAGGGTATTATAAATGCATTAGGTAAGGGTATTAAGTAGGGTGTTAAGTAAAGGTATTAGGTAAAGCTATTAGGATTTGGTATTATGTAGGGGTAATTGTTAAGGATATCGCAGCCCTGGGTTTTTAAAATCAGGTCAAGTTTCTTTGCAACAAACATTTTTTACATATTAATATATCTTATATTTATAAGGTAATTTGTTAGAGGTAAAATTTGAATATAACTGTGAAATAGAACACCTTTAGTCGTACAATTCCTATTATTTGTGATCATTTACAATGAAAAATAAAAAAAAACATTATTTAGATTAAAAAAATGATTTTTAGAAATTTTCTTTTGTGTTTTTCTACTGGTGAATCCCTTTTTAAACACCAACAATGGTCTGGTAGCATATTATTAATGTCCCATCTTCCCTGGTATCTTTCCTCCATTCCCTTAATGTCTTGATGGAACTTTGCTCCTCGTTCTTCACTATAATGCCCACAATTTTCTGGGAAGTAGTCAAGATGCGATCTTAAAAAGTGGAGTTTTACATACATTCTCAGTCCTAAGATTGGAAAGATTTGTATTAAAACCTCTACAATGGTTTCATACCCTGGAATTCTAAGATTCCAAGGAGAATTAAGAGAAAGTGCTTTTAAAGATTGCCATGCATTTTTCCTGTCTCACTTATGACTTCAGTTAAATCAGGGTCTTTCCTTAACACCCTTATTTGAAGACCATCAAAAATACATGCAGTTAATTTTGCATCACTAATTTTTGGAAATATTTTGGCCCTACAAAGAAATGCTGGGATTTCTTTCTTTAATGCTACAAAACTTCTCATTAATCCCAATTTTATGTGAAGGGGCGGAAGTGAGCTTTTATTAGGATTAACTATGGGTTGATATAATATATTATGAGAAACAGGATCAAAAGACTGTCGAGATGGCCATTCTTGTGGCTCATAGTGCTGTTCTTCGGCGATCTACTCTTCCATAAACAGAGGAGGCAGTGATATATTGTGCAGCCACTTTGAATTCTTAGTATTAAAGACAACCTGAAATTAAAAACTATTTTGAAATCGGAATGTAAATGTAAATGAAATCGAATGTAAATGTAAAATGTTTTATCTATAAGAGATGTCATTTTATGTCTTTTAAATGCAACTTATTTGAAAACGAGATTAATTTATATAAGGTGAGTATCTTTAGATAAAGTAACTATAATATTCTACTGAAAAATCACTTTTCTTTTAAATAATTGGCATTTATATGTATTTCTTACTCATAGATCTCCACAAATCTTCCATTCATAAAGCTTAAACTTCAGAGCATACAGTAAGGTCTTCATGGGTTCATAATTCTAAATTAATTGAACAGAGTTTGCAATAAATCTTCCATTCATAAAGCTTAAACTTCAGAGCATCCAATAAAGTCTTCATGAGTTCATAATTCTCAATTAATTGGACAGAGTTTGCAACAAATCTTCCATTCATAAAGCTTGAACTTCAGAGCATCCAGTAAAGTCTTCATGGGTTCATAATTCTTAATTAATTGGACAGAGTTTGCAATAAATCTTCCATTCATAAAGCTTGAACTTCAGAGCATCCAGTAGAGTCTTCATGGGTTCATAATTCTCAATTAATTGGACAGAGTTTGCAACCAATCTTCCATTCATAAAGATTGAACTTCAGAGCATCCAGTAAAGTCTTCATGAGTTCATAATTCTCAATTAATTGGACAGAGTTTGCAACAAATCTTCCATTCATAAAGCTTGAACTTCAGAGCATCCAGTAAAGTCTTCATGAGTTCATAATTCTCAATTAATTGGACAAAGTTTGCAACAAATCTTCCATTCATAAAGCTTGAACTTCAGAGCATCCAGTAAAGTCTTCATGGGTTCATAATTCTCAATTAATTGGACAGAGTTTGCAACAAATCTTCCATTTATAAAGCTTGAACTTCAGAGCATCCAGTAAAGTCTTCATGGGTTCATAATTCTCAATTAATTGGACAGAGTTTGCAATAAATCTTCCATTCATAAAGCTTGAACTTCAGAGCATCCAGTAAAGTCTTGATGGGTTCATAATTCTCAATTAATTGGACAGAGTTTGCAACAAATCTTCCATTATAAAGCTTGAAATTCAGAGCATACAGTAAAGACTTCATGGGTTCATAATTTTCAATTAATTGGACAGAGTTTGCAACAAATCTTCCATTCATAAAGCTTGAACTTCAGAGCATCCAGTAAAGTCTTCATGGGTTCATAATTCTAAATTAATTGGACAGAGTTTGCAACAAATCTTCCATTAATAAAGCTTGAACTTCAGGGCATCCAGTAAAATCTTCATGGGTTCATAATTCTCAATTAATTGGACAGAGTTTGCAACAAATCTTCCATTCATAAAGCTTGAACTTCAGAGCATCCAGTAAAGTCTTCATGGATTCATAATTCTCAATTAATTGGACAGAGTTTGCAACAAATCTTCCATTCATAAAGCTTGAAATTCAGAGCATACAGTAAAGTCTTCATGGGTTCATAATTTTCAATTAATTGGACAGAGTTTGCAACAAATCTTCCATTCATAAAGCTTAAATTCAGAGCATCCAGTAAAGTCTTCATGGGTTCATAATTCTAAATTAATTGGACAGAGTTTGCAACAAATCTTCCATTCATAAAGCTTGAACTTCAGAGCATCCAGTAAAATCTTCATGGGTTCATAATTCTCAATTAATTGGACAGAGTTTGCAACAAATCTTCCATTCATAAAGCTTGAACTTCAGAGCATCCAGTAAAGTCTTCATGGATTCATAATTCTCAATTAATTGGACAGAGTTTGCAACAAATCTTCCATTCATAAAGCTTGAACTTCAGAGCATCCAGTAAAGTCTTGATGGGTTCATAATTCTCAATTAATTGGACAGAGTTTGCAACAAATCTTCCATTCATAAAGCTTGAACTTCAGAGCATCCAGTAAAGTCTTCATGAGTTCATAATTCTCAATTAATTGGACAGAGTTTGCAACAAATCTTCCATTCATAAAGTTTGAACTTCAGAGCATCCAGTAAAGTCTTCATGGGTTCATAATTCTCAATTAATTGGACAGAGTTTGCAACAAATCTTCCATTCATAAAGCTTAAACTTCAGGGCATCCAGTAAAATCTTCATGGGTTCATAATTCTCAATTAATTGGACAGAGTTTGCAACAAATCTTCCATTCATAAAGCTTGAACTTCAGAGCATCCAGTAAAGTCTTCATGGATTCATAATTCTAAATTAATTGGACAGAGTTTGCAACAAATCTTCCATTCATAAAGCTTGAACTTCAGGGCATCCAGTAAAATCTTCATGGGTTCATAATTCTCAATTAATTGGACAGAGTTTGCAACAAATCTTCCATTCATAAAGCTTGAACTTCAGAGCATCCAGTAAAGTCTTCATGGATTCATAATTTTCAATTAATTGGACAGAGTTTGCAACAAATCTTCCATTCATAAAGCTTGAACTTCAGAGCATCCAGTAAAGTCTTCATGGGTTCATAATTCTCAATTAATTGGACAGAGTTTGCAACCAATCTTCCATTCATAAAGCTTGAACTTCAGAGCATCCAGTAAAGTCTTCATGAGTTCATAATTCTCAATTAATTGGACAGAGTTTGCAACAAATCTTCCATTCATAAAGCTTGAACTTCAGAGCATCCAGTAAAGTCTTCATGAGTTCATAATTCTCAATTAATTGGACAGAGTTTGCAACAAATCTTCCATTCATAAAGCTTGAACTTCAGAGCATCCAGTAAAGTCTTCATGGGTTTATAATTCTCAATTAATTGGACAGAGTTTGCAATAAATCTTCTATTTATAAAGCTTGAACTTCAGAGCATCCAGTAAAGTCTTCATGGGTTCATAATTCTCAATTAATTGGACAGAGTTTGCAACAAATCTTCCATTATAAAGCTTGAAATTCAGAGCATACATTAGAGTCTTCATGGGTTCATAATTTTCAATTAATTGGACAAAGTTTGCAACAAATCTTCCATTCATAAAGCTTGAACTTCAGAGCATCCAGTAAAGTCTTCATGGGTTCATAATTCTAAATTAATTGGACAGGGTTTGCAACAAATCTTCCATTCATAAAGCTTGAACTTCAGTGCATCCAGTAAAATCTTCATGGGTTCATAATTCTCAATTAATTGGACAGAGTTTGCAACAAATCTTCCATTCATAAAGCTTGAACTTCAGAGCATCCAGTAAAGTCTTCATGGATTCATAATTCTCAATTAATTGGACAGAGTTTGCAACAAATCTTCCATTCATAAAGCTTGAAATTCGGAGCATACAGTAAAGTCTTCATGGGTTCATAATTTTCAATTAATTGGACAGAGTTTGCAACAAATCTTCCATTCATAAAGCTTAAACTTCAGAGCATCCAGTAAAGTCTTCATGGGTTCATAATTCTAAATTAATTGGACAGAGTTTGCAACAAATCTTCCATTTATAAAGCTTGAACTTCAGGGCATCCAGTAAAATCTTCATGGGTTCATAATTCTCAATTAATTGGACAGAGTTTGCAACAAATCTTCCATTCATAAAGCTTGAACTTCAGAGCATCCAGTAAAGTCTTGATGGATTCATAATTCTCAATTAATTGGAGAGAGTTTGCAACAAATCTTCCATTCATAAAGATTGAACTTCAGAGCATCCAGTAAAGTCTTCATGGGTTCATAATTCTCAATTAATCTGACAGAGTTTGCAACCAATCTTCCATTCATAAAGCTTGAACCTCAGAGCATCCAGTAAAGTCTTCATGAGTTCATAATTCTCAATTAATTGGACAGAGTTTGCAACAAATCTTCCATTCATAAAGCTTGAACTTCAGAGCATCCAGTAAAGTCTTCAGGAGTTCATAATTCTCAATTAATTGGACAGAGTTTGCACCAAATCTTCCATTCATAAAGCTTGAACTTCAGAGCATCCAGTAAAGTCTTCATGAGTTCATAATTCTCAATTAATTGGACAGAGTTTGCAACAAATCTTCCATTCATAAAGCTTGAACTTCAGAGCATCCAGTAAAGTCTTCATGGGTTCATAATTCTCAATTAATTGGACAGAGTTTGCAACAAATCTTCCATTCATAAAGCTTGAACTTCAGAGCATCCAGTAAAGTCTTCATGGATTCATAATTCTCAATTAATTGGACAGAGTTTGCAACAAATCTTCCATTCATAAAGCTTGAACTTCAGAGCATCCAGTAAAGTCTTGATGGGTTCATAATTCTCAATTAATTGGACAGAGTTTGCAACAAATCTTCCATTCATAAAGCTTGAACTTCAGAGCATCCAGTAAAGTCTTCATGGGTTCATAATTCTAAATTAATTGGACAAAGTTTGCAACAAATCTTCCATTCATAAAGTTTGAACTTCAGAGCATCCAGTAAAGTCTTCATGAGTTCATAATTCCCCCTTAATTGGACAGAGTTTGCAACAAATCTTCCATTCATAAAGCTTGAACTTCAGAGCATCCAGTAAAGTCTTCATGAGTTCATAATTCCCCCTTAATTGGACAGAGTTTGCAACAAATCTTCCATTCATAAAGTTTGAACTTCAGAGCATCCAGTAAAGTCTTCATGAGTTCATAATTCTTAATTAATTGGACAGAGTTTGCAACAAATCTTCCATTCATAAAGCTTGAACTTCAGACATCCAGTAAAGTCTTCATGGGTTCATAATTCTCAATTAATTGGACAGAGTTTGCAATAAATCTTCCATTCATAAAGCTTGAACTTCAGAGCATCCAGTAAAGTCTTGATGGGTTCATAATTCTCAATTAATTGGACAGAGTTTGCAACAAATCTTTCATTATAAAGCTTGAAATTCAGAGCATACAGTAAAGTCTTCATGGGTTCATAATTTTCAATTAATTGGACAGAGTTTGCAACAAATCTTCCATTCATAAAGCTTGAACTTCAGAGCATCCAGTAAAGTCTTCATGGGTTCATAATTCTAAATTAATTGGACAGTGTTTGCAACAAATCTTCCATTCATAAAGCTTGAACTTCAGGGCATCCAGTAAAATCTTCATGGGTTCATAATTCTCAATTAATTGGACAGAGTTTGCAACAAATCTTCCATTCATAAAGCTTGAACTTCAGAGCATACAGTAAAGTCTTCATGGATTCATAAATCTAAATTAATTGGACAGAGTTTGCAACAAATCGTCCATTCATAAAGCTTGAACTTCAGGGCATCCAGTAAAATCTTCATGGGTTCATAATTTTCAATTAATTGGACAGAGTTTGCAACAAATCTTCCATTCATAAAGCTTGAACTTCAGAGCATCCAGTAAAGTCTTCATGGATTCATAATTCTCAATTAATTGGACAGAGTTTGCAACAAATCTTCCATTCATAAAGCTTGAACTTCAGAGCATCCAGTAAAGTCTTCATGGGTTCATAATTCTCAATTAATTGGACAGAGTTTGCAACCAATCTTCCATTCATAAAGCTTGAACTTCAGAGCATCCAGTAAAGTCTTCATGAGTTCATAATTCTCAATTAATTGGACAGAGTTTGCAACAAATCTTCCATTCATAAAGCTTGAACTTCAGAGCATCCAGTAAAGTCTTCATGAGTTCATAATTCTCAATTAATTGGACAGAGTTTGCAACAAATCTTCCATTCATAAAGCTTGAACTTCAGAGCATTCATTAAAGTCTTCATGGGTTCATAATTCTCAATTAATTGGACAGAGTTTGCAATAAATCTTCCATTCATAAAGCTTGAACTTCAGAGCATCCAGTCAATTCTTGATGGGTTCATAATTCTCAATTAATTGGACAGAGTTTGCAACAAATCTTCCATTATAAAGCTTGAAATTCAGAGCATACAGTAAAGTCTTCATGGGTTCATAATTTTCAATTAATGGGACAGAGTTTGCAACGAATCTTCCATTCATAAAGCTTGAATTCAGAGCATCCAGTAAAGTCTTCATGGGTTCATAATTCTAAATTAATTGGACAGAGTTTGCAACAAATCTTCCATTCATAAAGCTTGAACTTCAGGGCATCCAGTAAAATCTTCATGGGTTCATAATTCTCAATTAATTGGACAGAGTTTGCAACAAATCTTCCATTCATAAAGCTTGAACTTCAGAGCATCCAGTAAAGTCTTCATGGATTCATAATTCTCAATTAATTGGACAGAGTTTGCAACAAATCTTCCATTCATAAAGCTTGAAATTCAGAGCATACAGTAAAGTCTTCATGGGTTCATAATTTTCAATTAATTGGACAGAGTTTGCAACAAATCTTCCATTCATAAAGCTTGAACTTCAGAGCATCCAGTAAAGTCTTCATGGGTTCATAATTCTAAATTAATTGGACAGAGTTTGCAACAAATCTTCCCGTTATAAAGCTTGAACTTCAGGGCATCCAGTAAAATCTTCATGGGTTCATAATTCTCAATTAATTGGACAGAGTTTGCAACAAATCTTATATTCATAAACCTTTAACTTCAGAGCATCCAGTAAATTCTTCATGGATTCATAATTCTCAATTAATTGGACAGAGTTTGCAACAAATCTTCCTTTCATAAAGCTTGAACTTCAGAGCATCCAGTAAAGTCTTCATGGGTTCATAATTCTCAATTAATCTGACAGAGTTTGCAACCAATCTTCCATTTATAAAGGTTGAACTTCAGAGCATTCAGTAAAGTCTTCATGAGTTCATAATTCTCAATTAATTGGACAGAGTTTGCAACAAATCTTCCATTCATAAAGCTTGAACTTCAGAGCATCCAGTAAAGTCTTCATGGGTTCATAATTCTCAATTAATTGGACAGAGTTTGCAACCAATCTTCCATTCATAAAGATTGAACTTTAGAGCATCCAGTAAAGTCTTCATGAGTTCATAATTCTCAATTAATTGGACAGAGTTTGCAACAAATCTTCCATTCATGAAGCTTGAACTTCAGAGCACCCAGTAAAGTCTTCATGAGTTCATAATTCTCAATTAATTGGACAGAGTTTGCAACAAATCTTCCATTCATAAAGCTTGAACTTCAGAGCATTCATTAAAGTCTTCATGGGTTCATAATTCTCAATTAATTGGACAGAGTTTGCAATAAATCTTCCATTCATAAAGCTTGAACTTCAGAGCATCCAGTAAATTCTTGATGGGTTCATAATTCTCAATTAATTGGACAGAGTTTGCAACAAATCTTTCATTATAAAGCTTGAAATTCAGAGCATACAGTAAAGTCTTCATGGGTTCATAATTTTCAATTAATTGGACAGAGTTTGCAACAAATCTTCCATTCATAAAGCTTAAATTCAGAGCATCCAGTAAAGTCTTCATGGGTTCATAATTCTAAATTAATTGGACAGAGTTTGCAACAAATCTTCCATTCATAAAGCTTGAACTTCAGGGCATCCAGTAAAATCTTCATGGGTTCATAATTCTCAATTAATTGGACAGAGTTTGCAACAAATCTTCCATTCATAAAGCTTGAACTTCAAAGCATCCAGTAAAGTCTTCATGGATTCATAATTCTCAATTAATTGGACAGAGTTTGCAACAAATCTTCCATTCATAAAGCTTGAAATTCAGAGCATACAGTAAAGTCTTCATGGGTTCATAATTTTCAATTAATTGGACAGAGTTTGCAACAAATCTTCCATTCATAAAGCTTGAACTTCAGAGCATCCAGTAAAGTCTTCATGGGTTCATAATTCTAAATTAATTGGACAGAGTTTGCAACAAATCTTCCATTCATAAAGCTTGAACTTCAGGGCATCCAGTAAAATCTTCATGGGTTCATAATTCTCAATTAATTGGACAGAGTTTGCAACAAATCTTATATTCATAAACCTTGAACTTCAGAGCATCCAGTAAATTCTTCATGGATTCATAATTCTCAATTAATTGGACAGAGTTTGCAACAAATCTTCCATTCATAAAGCTTGAACTTCAGAGCATCCAGTAAAGTCTTCATGGGTTCATAATTCTCAATTAATCTGACAGAGTTTGCAACCAATCTTCCATTCATAAAGCTTGAACTTCAGAGCATCCAGTAAAGTCTTCATGAGTTCATAATTCTCAATTAATTGGACAGAGTTTGCAACAAATCTTCCATTCATAAAGCTTGAACTTAAGAACATCCAGTAAAGTCTTCATGGGTTCATAATTCTCAATTAATTGGACAGAGTTTGCAACCAATCTTCCATTCATAAAGCTTGAACTTCAGAGCATCCAGTAAAGTCTTCATGACTTCATAATTCTCAATTAATTGGACAGAGTTTGCAACAAATCTTCCATTCATGAAGCTTGAACTTCAGAGCATCCAGTAAAGTCTTCATGAGTTCATAATTCTAAATTAATTGGACAGAGTTTGCAACAAATCTTCCATTCATAAAGCTTGAACTTCAGAGCATTCATTAAAGTCTTCATAGGTTCATAATTCTCAATTAATTGGACAGAGTTTGCAATAAATCTTCCATTCATAAAGCTTGAACTTCAGAGCATCCAGTAAATTCTTGATGGGTTCATAATTCTCAATTAATTGGACAGAGTTTGCAACAAATCTTCCATTATAAAGCTTGAAATTCAGAGCATACAGTAAAGTCTTCATGGGTTCATAATTTTCAATTAATTGGACAGAGTTTGCAACAAATCTTCCATTCATAAAGCTTAAATTCAGAGCATCCAGTAAAGTCTTCATGGGTTCATAATTCTAAATTAATTGGACAGAGTTTGCAACAAATCTTCCATTCATAAAGCTTGAAATTCAGAGCATACAGTAAAGTCTTCATGGGTTCATAATTTTCAATTAATTGGACAGAGTTTGCAACAAATCTTCCATTCATAAAGCTTAAACTTCAGAGCATCCAGTAAAGTCTTCATGGGTTCATAATTCTAAATTAATTGGACAGAGTTTGCAACAAATCTTCCATTCATAAAGCTTGAACTTCAGGGCATCCAGTAAAATCTTCATGGGTTCATAATTCTCAATTAATTGGACAGAGTTTGCAACAAATCTTCCATTCATAAAGCTTGAACTTCAGAGCATCCAGTAAAGTCTTCATGGATTCATAATTCTCAATTAATTGGACAGAGTTTTCAACAAATCTTCCATTCATAAAGCTTGAACTTCAGAGCATCCAGTAAAGTCTTCATGGGTTCATAATTCTCAATTAATCTGACAGAGTTTGCAACCAATCTTCCATTCATAAAGCTTGAACCTCAGAGCATCCAGTAAAGTCTTCATGAGTTCATAATTCTCAATTAATTGGACAGAGTTTGCAACAAATCTTCCATTCATAAAGCTTGAACTTCAGAGCATCCAGTAAAGTCTTCATGGGTTCATAATTCTCAATTAATTGGACAGAGTTTGCAACAAATCTTCCATTCATAAAGCTTGAACTTCAGAGCATCCAGTAAAGTCTTCATGGGTTTATAATTCTCAATTAATTGGACAGAGTTTGCAATAAATCTTCCAGTCATAAAGCTTGAACTTCAGAGCATCCAGTAAAGTCTTCATGGGTTCATAATTCTCAATTAATTGGACAGAGTTTGCAACAAATCTTCCATTCATAAAGCTTGAACTTCAGAGCATCCAGTAAAGTCTTCATGGATTCATAATTCTCAATAAATTGGACAGAGTTTGCAACAAATCTTCCATTCATAAAGCTTGAACTTCAGAGCATCCAGTAAAGTCTTGATGGGCTCATAATTCTCAATTAATTGGACAGAGTTTGCAACAAATCTTCCATTCATAAAGCTTGAACTTCAGAGCATCCAGTAAAGTCTTCATGGGTTCATAATTCTAAATTAATTGGACAGAGTTTGCAACAAATCTTCCATTCATAAAGTTTGAACTTCAGAGCATCTAGTAAAGTCTTCATGGGTTCATAATTCTCAATTAATTGGACGGAGTTTGCAACAAATCTTCCATTCATAAAGCTTGAACTTCAGAGCATCCAGTAAAGTCTTCAAGAGTTCATAATTCCCCCTTAATTGGACAGAGTTTGCAACAAATCTTCCATTCATAAAGTTTGAACTTCAGAGCATCCAGTAAAGTCTTCATGGGTTCATAATTCTCAATTAATTGGACAGAGTTTGCAACAAATCTTCCATTCCTAAAGCTTGAACTTCAGACATCCAGTAAAGTCTTCATGGGTTCATAATTCTCAATTAATTGGACAGAGTTTGCAATAAATCTTCCATTCATAAAGCTTGAACTTCAGAGCATCCAGTAAAGTCTTGATGGGTTCATAATTCTCAATTAATTGGACAGAGTTTGCAACAAATCTTCCATTATAAAGCTTGAAATTCAGAGCATACAGTAAAGTCTTCATGGATTCATAATTTTCAATTAATTGGACAGAGTTTGCAACAAATCTTCCATTCATAAAGCTTGAACTTCAGAGCATCCAGTAAAGTCTTCATGGGTTCATAATTCTAAATTAATTGGACAGTGTTTGCAACAAATCTTCCATTCATAAAGCTTGAACTTCAGGGCATCCAGTAAAATCTTCATGGGTTCATAATTCTCAATTAATTGGACAGAGTTTGCAACAAATCTTCCATTCATAAAGCTTGAACTTCAGAGCATCCAGTAAAGTCTTCATGGATTCTTAATTCTAAATTAATTGGACAGAGTTTGCAACAAATCGTCCATTCATAAAGCTTGAACTTCAGGGCATCCAGTAAAATCTTCATGGGTTCATAATTCTCAATTAATTGGACAGAGTTTGCAACAAATCTTCCATTCATAAAGCTTGAACTTCAGAGCATCCAGTAAAGTCTTAATGGATTCATAATTCTCAATTAATTGGACAGAGTTTGCAACAAATCTTCCATTCATAAAGCTTGAAATTCAGAGCATACAGTAAAGTCTTCATGGGTTCATAATCCTCAATTAATTGGACAGAGTTTGCAACCAATCTCCCATTCATAAAGCTTGAACTTCAGAGCATCCAGTAAAGTCTTCATGAGTTCATAATTCTCAATTAATTGGACAGAGTTTGCAACAAATCTTCTATTCATAAAGCTTGAACTTCAGAGCATCCAGTAAAGTCTTCATGGGTTCATAATTCTCAATTAATTGGACAGAGTTTGCAACAAATCTTCCATTCATAAAGCTTGAACTTCAGAGCATTCATTAAAGTCTTCATGGGTTCATAATTCTCAATTAATTGGACAGAGTTTGCAATAAATCTTCCATTCATAAAGCTTGAACTTCAGAGCATCCAGTAAATTCTTGATGGGTTCATAATTCTCAATTAATTGGACAGAGTTTGCAACAAATCTTCCATTATAAAGCTTGAAATTCAGAGCATACAGTAAAGTCTTCATGGGTTCATAATTTTCAATTAATTGGACAGAGTTTGCAACAAATCTTCCATTCATAAAGCTTGAATTCAGAGCATCCAGTAAAGTCTTGATGGGTTCATAATTCTCAATTAATTGGACAGAGTTTGCAACAAATCTTTCATTATAAAGCTTGAAATTCAGAGCATACAGTAAAGTCTTCATGGGTTCATAATTTTCAATTAATTGGACAGAGTTTGCAACAAATCTTCCATTCATAAAGCTTGAACTTCAGAGCATCCAGTAAAGTCTTCATGGGTTCATAATTCTAAATTAATTGGACAGTGTTTGCAACAAATCTTCCATTCATAAAGCTTGAACTTCAGGGCATCCAGTAAAATCTTCATGGGTTCATAATTCTCAATTAATTGGACAGAGTTTGCAACAAATCTTCCATTCATAAAGCTTGAACTTCAGAGCATCCAGTAAAGTCTTCATGGATTCATAAATCTAAATTAATTGGACAGAGTTTGGAACAAATCGTCCATTCATAAAGCTTGAACTTCAGGGCATCCAGTAAAATCTTCATGGGTTCATAATTTTCAATTAATTGGACAGAGTTTGCAACAAATCTTCCATTCATAAAGCTTGAACTTCAGAGCATCCAGTAAAGTCTTCATGGATTCATAATTCTCAATTAATTGGACAGAGTTTGCAACAAATCTTCCATTCATAAAGCTTGAACTTCAGAGAATCCAGTAAAGTCTTCATGGGTTCATAATTCTCAATTAAATTGGACAGAGTTTGCAACCAATCTTCCATTCATAAAGCTTGAACTTCAGAGCATCCAGTAAAGTCTTCATGAGTTCATAATTCTCAATTAATTGGACAGAGTTTGCAACAAATCTTCCATTCATAAAGCTTGAACTTCAGAGCATCCAGTAAAGTCTTCATGAGTTCATAATTCTCAATTAATTGGACAGAGTTTGCAACAAATCTTCCATTCATAAAGCTTGAACTTCAGAGCATTCATTAAAGTCTTCATGGGTTCATAATTCTCAATTAATTGGACAGAGTTTGCAATAAATCTTCCATTCATAAAGCTTGAACTTCAGAGCATCCAGTCAATTCTTGATGGGTTCATAATTCTCAATTAATTGGACAGAGTTTGCAACAAATCTTCCATTATAAAGCTTGAAATTCAGAGCATACAGTAAAGTCTTCATGGGTTCATAATTTTCAATTAATGGGACAGAGTTTGCAACGAATCTTCCATTCATAAAGCTTGAATTCAGAGCATCCAGTAAAGTCTTCATGGGTTCATAATTCTAAATTAATTGGACAGAGTTTGCAACAAATCTTCCATTCATAAAGCTTGAACTTCAGGGCATCCAGTAAAATCTTCATGGGTTCATAATTCTCAATTAATTGGACAGAGTTTGCAACAAATCTTCCATTCATAAAGCTTGAACTTCAGAGCATCCAGTAAAGTCTTCATGGATTCATAATTCTCAATTAATTGGACAGAGTTTGCAACAAATCTTCCATTCATAAAGCTTGAAATTCAGAGCATACAGTAAAGTCTTCATGGGTTCATAATTTTCAATTAATTGGACAGAGTTTGCAACAAATCTTCCATTCATAAAGCTTGAACTTCAGAGCATCCAGTAAAGTCTTCATGGGTTCATAATTCTAAATTAATTGGACAGAGTTTGCAACAAATCTTCCATTCATAAAGCTTGAACTTCAGGGCATCCAGTAAAATCTTCATGGGTTCATAATTCTCAATTAATTGGACAGAGTTTGCAACAAATCTTATATTCATAAACCTTTAACTTCAGAGCATCCAGTAAATTCTTCATGGATTCATAATTCTCAATTAATTGGACAGAGTTTGCAACAAATCTTCCTTTCATAAAGCTTGAACTTCAGAGCATCCAGTAAAGTCTTCATGGGTTCATAATTCTCAATTAATCTGACAGAGTTTGCAACCAATCTTCCATTTATAAAGGTTGAACTTCAGAGCATTCAGTAAAGTCTTCATGAGTTCATAATTCTCAATTAATTGGACAGAGTTTGCAACAAATCTTCCATTCATAAAGCTTGAACTTCAGAGCATCCAGTAAAGTCTTCATGGGTTCATAATTCTCAATTAATTGGACAGAGTTTGCAACCAATCTTCCATTCATAAAGATTGAACTTTAGAGCATCCAGTAAAGTCTTCATGAGTTCATAATTCTCAATTAATTGGACAGAGTTTGCAACAAATCTTCCATTCATGAAGCTTGAACTTCAGAGCACCCAGTAAAGTCTTCATGAGTTCATAATTCTCAATTAATTGGACAGAGTTTGCAACAAATCTTCCATTCATAAAGCTTGAACTTCAGAGCATTCATTAAAGTCTTCATGGGTTCATAATTCTCAATTAATTGGACAGAGTTTGCAATAAATCTTCCATTCATAAAGCTTGAACTTCAGAGCATCCAGTAAATTCTTGATGGGTTCATAATTCTCAATTAATTGGACAGAGTTTGCAACAAATCTTCCATTATGAAGCTTGAAATTCAGAGCATACAGTAAAGTCTTCATGGGTTCATAATTTTCAATTAATTGGACAGAGTTTGCAACAAATCTTCCATTCATAAAGCTTAAATTCAGAGCATCCAGTAAAGTCTTCATGGGTTCATAATTCTAAATTAATTGGACAGAGTTTGCAACAAATCTTCCATTCATAAAGCTTGAACTTCAGGGCATCCAGTAAAATCTTCATGGGTTCATAATTCTCAATTAATTGGACAGAGTTTGCAACAAATCTTCCATTCATAAAGCTTGAACTTCAAAGCATCCAGTAAAGTCTTCATGGATTCATAATTCTCAATTAATTGGACAGAGTTTGCAACAAATCTTCCATTCATAAAGCTTGAAATTCAGAGCATACAGTAAAGTCTTCATGGGTTCATAATTTTCAATTAATTGGACAGAGTTTGCAACAAATCTTCCATTCATAAAGCTTGAACTTCAGAGCATCCAGTAAAGTCTTCATGGGTTCATAATTCTAAATTAATTGGACAGAGTTTGCAACAAATCTTCCATTCATAAAGCTTGAACTTCAGGGCATCCAGTAAAATCTTCATGGGTTCATAATTCTCAATTAATTGGACAGAGTTTGCAACAAATCTTATATTCATAAACCTTGAACTTCAGAGCATCCAGTAAATTCTTCATGGATTCATAATTCTCAATTAATTGGACAGAGTTTGCAACAAATCTTCCATTCATAAAGCTTGAACTTCAGAGCATCCAGTAAAGTCTTCATGGGTTCATAATTCTCAATTAATCTGACAGAGTTTGCAACCAATCTTCCATTCATAAAGCTTAAACTTCAGAGCATCCAGTAAAGTCTTCATGAGTTCATAATTCTCAATTAATTGGACAGAGTTTGCAACAAATCTTCCATTCATAAAGCTTGAACTTAAGAACATCCAGTAAAGTCTTCATGGGTTCATAATTCTCAATTATTCGGACAGAGTTTGCAACCAATCTTCCATTCATAAAGCT
Organism: Ceratothoa steindachneri; assembly: GCA_963969495.1. NCBI lineage: Eukaryota > Metazoa > Arthropoda > Malacostraca > Isopoda > Cymothoidae > Ceratothoa > Ceratothoa steindachneri. The sequence continues at coordinate 34,877,979 of OZ018318.1, forward strand.
TGAACTTCAGAGCATCCAGTAAAGTCTTCATGACTTCATAATTCTCAATTAATTGGACAGAGTTTGCAACAAATCTTCCATTCATTAAGGTTGAACTTCAGAGCATCCAGTAAAGTCTTCATGAGTTCATAATTCTAAATTAATTGGACAGAGTTTGCAACAAATCTTCCATTCATAAAGCTTGAACTTCAGAGCATTCATTAAAGTCTTCATAGGTTCATAATTCTCAATTAATTGGACAGAGTTTGCAATAAATCTTCCATTCATAAAGCTTGAACTTCAGAGCATCCAGTAAATTCTTGATGGGTTCATAATTCTCAATTAATTGGACAGAGTTTGCAACGAATCTTCCATTATAAAGCTTGAAATTCAGAGCATACAGTAAAGTCTTCATGGGTTCATAATTTTCAATTAATTGGACAGAGTTTGCAACAAATCTTCCATTCATAAAGCTTAAATTCAGAGCATCCAGTAAAGTCTTCATGGGTTCATAATTCTAAATTAATTGGACAGAGTTTGCAACAAATCTTCCATTCATAAAGCTTGAAATTCAGAGCATACAGTAAAGTCTTCATGGGTTCATAATTTTCAATTAATTGGACAGAGTTTGCAACAAATCTTCCATTCATAAAGCTTAAACTTCAGAGCATCCAGTAAAGTCTTCATGGGTTCATAATTCTAAATTAATTGGACAGAGTTTGCAACAAATCTTCCATTCATAAAGCTTGAACTTCAGGGCATCCAGTAAAATCTTCATGGGTTCATAATTCTCAATTAATTGGACAGAGTTTGCAACAAATCTTCCATTCATAAAGCTTGAACTTCAGAGCATCCAGTAAAGTCTTCATGGATTCATAATTCTCAATTAATTGGACAGAGTTTTCAACAAATCTTCCATTCATAAAGCTTGAACTTCAGAGCATCCAGTAAAGTCTTCATGGGTTCATAATTCTCAATTAATCTGACAGAGTTTGCAACCAATCTTCCATTCATAAAGCTTGAACCTCAGAGCATCCAGTAAAGTCTTCATGAGTTCATAATTCTCAATTAATTGGACAGAGTTTGCAACAAATCTTCCATTCATAAAGCTTGAACTTCAGAGCATCCAGTAAAGTCTTCATGGGTTCATAATTCTCAATTAATTGGACAGAGTTTGCAACAAATCTTCCATTCATAAAGCTTGAACTTCAGAGCATCCAGTAAAGTCTTCATGGGTTTATAATTCTCAATTAATTGGACAGAGTTTGCAATAAATCTTCCAGTCATAAAGCTTGAACTTCAGAGCATCCAGTAAAGTCTTCATGGGTTCATAATTCTCAATTAATTGGACAGAGTTTGCAACAAATCTTCCATTCATAAAGCTTGAACTTCAGAGCATCCAGTAAAGTCTTCATGGATTCATAATTCTCAATAAATTGGACAGAGTTTGCAACAAATCTTCCATTCATAAAGCTTGAACTTCAGAGCATCCAGTAAAGTCTTGATGGGCTCATAATTCTCAATTAATTGGACAGAGTTTGCAACAAATCTTCCATTCATAAAGCTTGAACTTCAGAGCATCCAGTAAAGTCTTCATGGGTTCATAATTCTAAATTAATTGGACAGAGTTTGCAACAAATCTTCCATTCATAAAGTTTGAACTTCAGAGCATCTAGTAAAGTCTTCATGGGTTCATAATTCTCAATTAATTGGACGGAGTTTGCAACAAATCTTCCATTCATAAAGCTTGAACTTCAGAGCATCCAGTAAAGTCTTCAAGAGTTCATAATTCCCCCTTAATTGGACAGAGTTTGCAACAAATCTTCCATTCATAAAGTTTGAACTTCAGAGCATCCAGTAAAGTCTTCATGGGTTCATAATTCTCAATTAATTGGACAGAGTTTGCAACAAATCTTCCATTCATAAAGCTTGAACTTCAGAGCATCCAGTAAAGTCTTCATGGATTCATAATTCTAAATTAATTGGACAGAGTTTGCAACAAATCGTCCATTCATAAAGCTTGAACTTCAGGGCATCCAGTAAAATCTTCATGGGTTCATAATTCTCAATTAATTGGACAGAGTTTGCAACAAATCTTCCATTCATAATGCTTGAACTTCAGAGCATCCAGTAAAGTCTTCATGGATTCATAATTCTCAATTAATTGGACAGAGTTTGCAATAAATCTTCCAGTCATAAAGCTTGAACTTCAGAGCATCCAGTAAAGTCTTCATGGGTTCATAATTCTCAATTAATTGGACAGAGTTTGCAACAAATCTTCCATTCATAAAGCTTGAACTTCAGAGCATCCAGTAAAGTCTTCATGGATTCATAATTCTCAATAAATTGGACAGAGTTTGCAACAAATCTTCCATTCATAAAGCTTGAACTTCAGAGCATCCAGTAAAGTCTTCATGGGTTCATAATTCTCAATTAATCTGACAGAGTTTGCAACCAATCTTCCATTCATAAAGCTTGAACCTCAGAGCATCCAGTAAAGTCTTCATGAGTTCATAATTCTCAATTAATTGGACAGAGTTTGCAACAAATCTTCCATTCATAAAGCTTGAACTTCAGAGCATCCAGTAAAGTCTTCATGGGTTCATAATTCTCAATTAATTGGACAGAGTTTGCAACAAATCTTCCATTCATAAAGCTTGAACTTCAGAGCATCCAGTAAAGTCTTCATGGGTTTATAATTCTCAATTAATTGGACAGAGTTTGCAATAAATCTTCCAGTCATAAAGCTTGAACTTCAGAGCATCCAGTAAAGTCTTCATGGGTTCATAATTCTCAATTAATTGGACAGAGTTTGCAACAAATCTTCCATTCATAAAGCTTGAACTTCAGAGCATCCAGTAAAGTCTTCATGGATTCATAATTCTCAATAAATTGGACAGAGTTTGCAACAAATCTTCCATTCATAAAGCTTGAACTTCAGAGCATCCAGTAAAGTCTTGATGGGCTCATAATTCTCAATTAATTGGACAGAGTTTGCAACAAATCTTCCATTCATAAAGCTTGAACTTCAGAGCATCCAGTAAAGTCTTCATGGGTTCATAATTCTAAATTAATTGGACAGAGTTTGCAACAAATCTTCCATTCATAAAGTTTGAACTTCAGAGCATCTAGTAAAGTCTTCATGGGTTCATAATTCTCAATTAATTGGACGGAGTTTGCAACAAATCTTCCATTCATAAAGCTTGAACTTCAGAGCATCCAGTAAAGTCTTCAAGAGTTCATAATTCCCCCTTAATTGGACAGAGTTTGCAACAAATCTTCCATTCATAAAGTTTGAACTTCAGAGCATCCAGTAAAGTCTTCATGGGTTCATAATTCTCAATTAATTGGACAGAGTTTGCAACAAATCTTCCATTCCTAAAGCTTGAACTTCAGACATCCAGTAAAGTCTTCATGGGTTCATAATTCTCAATTAATTGGACAGAGTTTGCAATAAATCTTCCATTCATAAAGCTTGAACTTCAGAGCATCCAGTAAAGTCTTGATGGGTTCATAATTCTCAATTAATTGGACAGAGTTTGCAACAAATCTTCCATTATAAAGCTTGAAATTCAGAGCATACAGTAAAGTCTTCATGGATTCATAATTTTCAATTAATTGGACAGAGTTTGCAACAAATCTTCCATTCATAAAGCTTGAACTTCAGAGCATCCAGTAAAGTCTTCATGGGTTCATAATTCTAAATTAATTGGACAGTGTTTGCAACAAATCTTCCATTCATAAAGCTTGAACTTCAGGGCATCCAGTAAAATCTTCATGGGTTCATAATTCTCAATTAATTGGACAGAGTTTGCAACAAATCTTCCATTCATAAAGCTTGAACTTCAGAGCATCCAGTAAAGTCTTCATGGATTCTTAATTCTAAATTAATTGGACAGAGTTTGCAACAAATCGTCCATTCATAAAGCTTGAACTTCAGGGCATCCAGTAAAATCTTCATGGGTTCATAATTCTCAATTAATTGGACAGAGTTTGCAACAAATCTTCCATTCATAAAGCTTGAACTTCAGAGCATCCAGTAAAGTCTTAATGGATTCATAATTCTCAATTAATTGGACAGAGTTTGCAACAAATCTTCCATTCATAAAGCTTGAAATTCAGAGCATACAGTAAAGTCTTCATGGGTTCATAATCCTCAATTAATTGGACAGAGTTTGCAACCAATCTCCCATTCATAAAGCTTGAACTTCAGAGCATCCAGTAAAGTCTTCATGAGTTCATAATTCTCAATTAATTGGACAGAGTTTGCAACAAATCTTCTATTCATAAAGCTTGAACTTCAGAGCATCCAGTAAAGTCTTCATGGGTTCATAATTCTCAATTAATTGGACAGAGTTTGCAACAAATCTTCCATTCATAAAGCTTGAACTTCAGAGCATTCATTAAAGTCTTCATGGGTTCATAATTCTCAATTAATTGGACAGAGTTTGCAATAAATCTTCCATTCATAAAGCTTGAACTTCAGAGCATCCAGTAAATTCTTGATGGGTTCATAATTCTCAATTAATTGGACAGAGTTTGCAACAAATCTTCCATTATAAAGCTTGAAATTCAGAGCATACAGTAAAGTCTTCATGGGTTCATAATTTTCAATTAATTGGACAGAGTTTGCAACAAATCTTCCATTCATAAAGCTTGAATTCAGAGCATCCAGTAAAGTCTTGATGGGTTCATAATTCTCAATTAATTGGACAGAGTTTGCAACAAATCTTTCATTATAAAGCTTGAAATTCAGAGCATACAGTAAAGTCTTCATGGGTTCATAATTTTCAATTAATTGGACAGAGTTTGCAACAAATCTTCCATTCATAAAGCTTGAACTTCAGAGCATCCAGTAAAGTCTTCATGGGTTCATAATTCTAAATTAATTGGACAGTGTTTGCAACAAATCTTCCATTCATAAAGCTTGAACTTCAGGGCATCCAGTAAAATCTTCATGGGTTCATAATTCTCAATTAATTGGACAGAGTTTGCAACAAATCTTCCATTCATAAAGCTTGAACTTCAGAGCATCCAGTAAAGTCTTCATGGATTCATAAATCTAAATTAATTGGACAGAGTTTGGAACAAATCGTCCATTCATAAAGCTTGAACTTCAGGGCATCCAGTAAAATCTTCATGGGTTCATAATTTTCAATTAATTGGACAGAGTTTGCAACAAATCTTCCATTCATAAAGCTTGAACTTCAGAGCATCCAGTAAAGTCTTCATGGATTCATAATTCTCAATTAATTGGACAGAGTTTGCAACAAATCTTCCATTCATAAAGCTTGAACTTCAGAGAATCCAGTAAAGTCTTCATGGGTTCATAATTCTCAATTAAATTGGACAGAGTTTGCAACCAATCTTCCATTCATAAAGCTTGAACTTCAGAGCATCCAGTAAAGTCTTCATGAGTTCATAATTCTCAATTAATTGGACAGAGTTTGCAACAAATCTTCCATTCATAAAGCTTGAACTTCAGAGCATCCAGTAAAGTCTTCATGAGTTCATAATTCTCAATTAATTGGACAGAGTTTGCAACAAATCTTCCATTCATAAAGCTTGAACTTCAGAGCATTCATTAAAGTCTTCATGGGTTCATAATTCTCAATTAATTGGACAGAGTTTGCAATAAATCTTCCATTCATAAAGCTTGAACTTCAGAGCATCCAGTCAATTCTTGATGGGTTCATAATTCTCAATTAATTGGACAGAGTTTGCAACAAATCTTCCATTATAAAGCTTGAAATTCAGAGCATACAGTAAAGTCTTCATGGGTTCATAATTTTCAATTAATGGGACAGAGTTTGCAACGAATCTTCCATTCATAAAGCTTGAATTCAGAGCATCCAGTAAAGTCTTCATGGGTTCATAATTCTAAATTAATTGGACAGAGTTTGCAACAAATCTTCCATTCATAAAGCTTGAACTTCAGGGCATCCAGTAAAATCTTCATGGGTTCATAATTCTCAATTAATTGGACAGAGTTTGCAACAAATCTTCCATTCATAAAGCTTGAACTTCAGAGCATCCAGTAAAGTCTTCATGGATTCATAATTCTCAATTAATTGGACAGAGTTTGCAACAAATCTTCCATTCATAAAGCTTGAAATTCAGAGCATACAGTAAAGTCTTCATGGGTTCATAATTTTCAATTAATTGGACAGAGTTTGCAACAAATCTTCCATTCATAAAGCTTGAACTTCAGAGCATCCAGTAAAGTCTTCATGGGTTCATAATTCTAAATTAATTGGACAGAGTTTGCAACAAATCTTCCATTCATAAAGCTTGAACTTCAGGGCATCCAGTAAAATCTTCATGGGTTCATAATTCTCAATTAATTGGACAGAGTTTGCAACAAATCTTATATTCATAAACCTTTAACTTCAGAGCATCCAGTAAATTCTTCATGGATTCATAATTCTCAATTAATTGGACAGAGTTTGCAACAAATCTTCCTTTCATAAAGCTTGAACTTCAGAGCATCCAGTAAAGTCTTCATGGGTTCATAATTCTCAATTAATCTGACAGAGTTTGCAACCAATCTTCCATTTATAAAGGTTGAACTTCAGAGCATTCAGTAAAGTCTTCATGAGTTCATAATTCTCAATTAATTGGACAGAGTTTGCAACAAATCTTCCATTCATAAAGCTTGAACTTCAGAGCATCCAGTAAAGTCTTCATGGGTTCATAATTCTCAATTAATTGGACAGAGTTTGCAACCAATCTTCCATTCATAAAGATTGAACTTTAGAGCATCCAGTAAAGTCTTCATGAGTTCATAATTCTCAATTAATTGGACAGAGTTTGCAACAAATCTTCCATTCATGAAGCTTGAACTTCAGAGCACCCAGTAAAGTCTTCATGAGTTCATAATTCTCAATTAATTGGACAGAGTTTGCAACAAATCTTCCATTCATAAAGCTTGAACTTCAGAGCATTCATTAAAGTCTTCATGGGTTCATAATTCTCAATTAATTGGACAGAGTTTGCAATAAATCTTCCATTCATAAAGCTTGAACTTCAGAGCATCCAGTAAATTCTTGATGGGTTCATAATTCTCAATTAATTGGACAGAGTTTGCAACAAATCTTCCATTATGAAGCTTGAAATTCAGAGCATACAGTAAAGTCTTCATGGGTTCATAATTTTCAATTAATTGGACAGAGTTTGCAACAAATCTTCCATTCATAAAGCTTAAATTCAGAGCATCCAGTAAAGTCTTCATGGGTTCATAATTCTAAATTAATTGGACAGAGTTTGCAACAAATCTTCCATTCATAAAGCTTGAACTTCAGGGCATCCAGTAAAATCTTCATGGGTTCATAATTCTCAATTAATTGGACAGAGTTTGCAACAAATCTTCCATTCATAAAGCTTGAACTTCAAAGCATCCAGTAAAGTCTTCATGGATTCATAATTCTCAATTAATTGGACAGAGTTTGCAACAAATCTTCCATTCATAAAGCTTGAAATTCAGAGCATACAGTAAAGTCTTCATGGGTTCATAATTTTCAATTAATTGGACAGAGTTTGCAACAAATCTTCCATTCATAAAGCTTGAACTTCAGAGCATCCAGTAAAGTCTTCATGGGTTCATAATTCTAAATTAATTGGACAGAGTTTGCAACAAATCTTCCATTCATAAAGCTTGAACTTCAGGGCATCCAGTAAAATCTTCATGGGTTCATAATTCTCAATTAATTGGACAGAGTTTGCAACAAATCTTATATTCATAAACCTTGAACTTCAGAGCATCCAGTAAATTCTTCATGGATTCATAATTCTCAATTAATTGGACAGAGTTTGCAACAAATCTTCCATTCATAAAGCTTGAACTTCAGAGCATCCAGTAAAGTCTTCATGGGTTCATAATTCTCAATTAATCTGACAGAGTTTGCAACCAATCTTCCATTCATAAAGCTTGAACTTCAGAGCATCCAGTAAAGTCTTCATGAGTTCATAATTCTCAATTAATTGGACAGAGTTTGCAACAAATCTTCCATTCATAAAGCTTGAACTTAAGAACATCCAGTAAAGTCTTCATGGGTTCATAATTCTCAATTATTCGGACAGAGTTTGCAACCAATCTTCCATTCATAAAGCTTGAACTTCAGAGCATCCAGTAAAGTCTTCATGACTTCATAATTCTCAATTAATTGGACAGAGTTTGCAACAAATCTTCCATTCATTAAGGTTGAACTTCAGAGCATCCAGTAAAGTCTTCATGAGTTCATAATTCTAAATTAATTGGACAGAGTTTGCAACAAATCTTCCATTCATAAAGCTTGAACTTCAGAGCATTCATTAAAGTCTTCATAGGTTCATAATTCTCAATTAATTGGACAGAGTTTGCAATAAATCTTCCATTCATAAAGCTTGAACTTCAGAGCATCCAGTAAATTCTTGATGGGTTCATAATTCTCAATTAATTGGACAGAGTTTGCAACAAATCTTCCATTATAAAGCTTGAAATTCAGAGCATACAGTAAAGTCTTCATGGGTTCATAATTTTCAATTAATTGGACAGAGTTTGCAACAAATCTTCCATTCATAAAGCTTAAATTCAGAGCATCCAGTAAAGTCTTCATGGGTTCATAATTCTAAATTAATTGGACAGAGTTTGCAACAAATCTTCCATTCATAAAGCTTGAAATTCAGAGCATACAGTAAAGTCTTCATGGGTTCATAATTTTCAATTAATTGGACAGAGTTTGCAACAAATCTTCCATTCATAAAGCTTAAACTTCAGAGCATCCAGTAAAGTCTTCATGGGTTCATAATTCTAAATTAATTGGACAGAGTTTGCAACAAATCTTCCATTCATAAAGCTTGAACTTCAGGGCATCCAGTAAAATCTTCATGGGTTCATAATTCTCAATTAATTGGACAGAGTTTGCAACAAATCTTCCATTCATAAAGCTTGAACTTCAGAGCATCCAGTAAAGTCTTCATGGATTCATAATTCTCAATTAATTGGACAGAGTTTTCAACAAATCTTCCATTCATAAAGCTTGAACTTCAGAGCATCCAGTAAAGTCTTCATGGGTTCATAATTCTCAATTAATCTGACAGAGTTTGCAACCAATCTTCCATTCATAAAGCTTGAACCTCAGAGCATCCAGTAAAGTCTTCATGAGTTCATAATTCTCAATTAATTGGACAGAGTTTGCAACAAATCTTCCATTCATAAAGCTTGAACTTCAGAGCATCCAGTAAAGTCTTCATGGGTTCATAATTCTCAATTAATTGGACAGAGTTTGCAACAAATCTTCCATTCATAAAGCTTGAACTTCAGAGCATCCAGTAAAGTCTTCATGGGTTTATAATTCTCAATTAATTGGACAGAGTTTGCAATAAATCTTCCAGTCATAAAGCTTGAACTTCAGAGCATCCAGTAAAGTCTTCATGGGTTCATAATTCTCAATTAATTGGACAGAGTTTGCAACAAATCTTCCATTCATAAAGCTTGAACTTCAGAGCATCCAGTAAAGTCTTCATGGATTCATAATTCTCAATAAATTGGACAGAGTTTGCAACAAATCTTCCATTCATAAAGCTTGAACTTCAGAGCATCCAGTAAAGTCTTGATGGGCTCATAATTCTCAATTAATTGGACAGAGTTTGCAACAAATCTTCCATTCATAAAGCTTGAACTTCAGAGCATCCAGTAAAGTCTTCATGGGTTCATAATTCTAAATTAATTGGACAGAGTTTGCAACAAATCTTCCATTCATAAAGTTTGAACTTCAGAGCATCTAGTAAAGTCTTCATGGGTTCATAATTCTCAATTAATTGGACGGAGTTTGCAACAAATCTTCCATTCATAAAGCTTGAACTTCAGAGCATCCAGTAAAGTCTTCAAGAGTTCATAATTCCCCCTTAATTGGACAGAGTTTGCAACAAATCTTCCATTCATAAAGTTTGAACTTCAGAGCATCCAGTAAAGTCTTCATGGGTTCATAATTCTCAATTAATTGGACAGAGTTTGCAACAAATCTTCCATTCCTAAAGCTTGAACTTCAGACATCCAGTAAAGTCTTCATGGGTTCATAATTCTCAATTAATTGGACAGAGTTTGCAATAAATCTTCCATTCATAAAGCTTGAACTTCAGAGCATCCAGTAAAGTCTTGATGGGTTCATAATTCTCAATTAATTGGACAGAGTTTGCAACAAATCTTCCATTATAAAGCTTGAAATTCAGAGCATACAGTAAAGTCTTCATGGATTCATAATTTTCAATTAATTGGACAGAGTTTGCAACAAATCTTCCATTCATAAAGCTTGAACTTCAGAGCATCCAGTAAAGTCTTCATGGGTTCATAATTCTAAATTAATTGGACAGTGTTTGCAACAAATCTTCCATTCATAAAGCTTGAACTTCAGGGCATCCAGTAAAATCTTCATGGGTTCATAATTCTCAATTAATTGGACAGAGTTTGCAACAAATCTTCCATTCATAAAGCTTGAACTTCAGAGCATCCAGTAAAGTCTTCATGGATTCTTAATTCTAAATTAATTGGACAGAGTTTGCAACAAATCGTCCATTCATAAAGCTTGAACTTCAGGGCATCCAGTAAAATCTTCATGGGTTCATAATTCTCAATTAATTGGACAGAGTTTGCAACAAATCTTCCATTCATAAAGCTTGAACTTCAGAGCATCCAGTAAAGTCTTAATGGATTCATAATTCTCAATTAATTGGACAGAGTTTGCAACAAATCTTCCATTCATAAAGCTTGAAATTCAGAGCATACAGTAAAGTCTTCATGGGTTCATAATCCTCAATTAATTGGACAGAGTTTGCAACCAATCTCCCATTCATAAAGCTTGAACTTCAGAGCATCCAGTAAAGTCTTCATGAGTTCATAATTCTCAATTAATTGGACAGAGTTTGCAACAAATCTTCTATTCATAAAGCTTGAACTTCAGAGCATCCAGTAAAGTCTTCATGGGTTCATAATTCTCAATTAATTGGACAGAGTTTGCAACAAATCTTCCATTCATAAAGCTTGAACTTCAGAGCATTCATTAAAGTCTTCATGGGTTCATAATTCTCAATTAATTGGACAGAGTTTGCAATAAATCTTCCATTCATAAAGCTTGAACTTCAGAGCATCCAGTAAATTCTTGATGGGTTCATAATTCTCAATTAATTGGACAGAGTTTGCAACAAATCTTCCATTATAAAGCTTGAAATTCAGAGCATACAGTAAAGTCTTCATGGGTTCATAATTTTCAATTAATTGGACAGAGTTTGCAACAAATCTTCCATTCATAAAGCTTGAATTCAGAGCATCCAGTAAAGTCTTCATGGGTTCATAATTCTAAATTAATTGGACAGAGTTTGCAACAAATCTTCCATTCATAAAGCATGAAATTCAGAGCATACAGTAAAGTCTTCATGGGTTCATAATTTTCAATTAATTGGACAGAGTTTGCAACAAATCTTCCATTCATAAAGCTTGAACTTCAGAGCATCCAGTAAAGTCTTCATGGGTTCATAATTCTAAATTAATTGGACAGAGTTTGCAACAAATCTTCCATTCATAAAGCTTGAACTTCAGGGCATCCAGTAAAATCTTCATGGGTTCATAATTCTCAATTAATTGGACAGAGTTTGCAACAAATTTTATATTCATAAACCTTGAACTTCAGAGCATCCAGTAAATTCTTCATGGATTCATAATTCTCAATTAATTGGACAGAGTTTGCAACAAATCTTCCATTCATAAAGCTTGAACTTCAGAGCATCCAGTAAAGTCTTCATGGGTTCATAATTCTCAATTAATCTGACAGAGTTTGCAACCAATCTTCCATTCATAAAGATTGAACTTCAGAGCATCCAGTAAAGTCTTCATGAGTTCATAATTCTCAATTAATTGGACAGAGTTTGCAACAAATCTTCCATTCATAAAGCTTGAACTTCAGAGCATCCAGTAAAGTCTTCATGGGTTCATAATTCTCAATTAATTGGACAGAGTTTGCAACCAATCTTCCATTCATAAAGCTTGAACTTCAGAGCATCCAGTAAAGTCTTCATGAGTTCATAATTCTCAATTAATTGGACAGAGTTTGCAACAAATCTTCCATTCATGAAGCTTGAACTTCAGAGCATCCAGTAAAGTCTTCATGAGTTCATAATTCTCAATTAATTGGACAGAGTTTGCAACAAATCTTCCATTCATAAAGCTTGAACTTCAGAGCATTCATTAAAGTCTTCATGGGTTCATAATTCTCAATTAATTGGACAGAGTTTGCAACAAATCTTCCATTCATAAAGCTTGAACTTCAGAGCATCCAGTAAATTCTTGATGGGTTCATAATTCTCAATTAATTGGACAGAGTTTGCAACAAATCTTCCATTATAAAGCTTGAAATTCAGAGCATACAGTAAAGTCTTCATAGGTTCATAATTTTCAATTAATTGGACAGAGTTTGCAACAAATCTTCCATTCATAAAGCTTAAATTCAGAGCATCCAGTAAAGTCTTCATGGGTTCATAATTCTAAATTAATTGGACAGAGTTTGCAACAAATCTTCCATTCATAAAGCTTGAACTTCAGGGCATCCAGTAAAATCTTCATGGGTTCATAATTCTCAATTAATTGGACAGAGTTTGCAACAAATCTTCCATTCATAAAGCTTGAACTTCAGAGCATCCAGTAAAGTCTTCATGGATTCATAATTCTCAATTAATTGGACAGAGTTTGCAACAAATCTTATATTCATAAAGCTTGAAATTCAGAGCATACAGTAAAGTCTTCATGGGTTCATAATTCTCAATTAATTGGACAGAGTTTGCAACAAATCTTCCATTCATAAAGCTTGAACTTCAGAGCATCCAGTAAAGTCTTCATGGGTTCATAATTCTAAATTAATTGGACAGAGTTTGCAACAAATCTTCCATTCATAAAGCTTGAACTTCAGGGCATCCAGTAAAATCTTCATGGGTTCATAATTCTCAATTAATTGGACAGAGTTTGCAACAAATCTTATATTCATAAACCTTGAACTTCAGAGCATCCAGTAAATTCTTCATGGATTCATAATTCTTAATTAATTGGACAGAGTTTGCAACAAATCTTCCATTCATAAAGCTTGAACTTCAGAGCATCCAGTAAAGTCTTCATGGGTTCATAATTCTCAATTAATCTTTTCAGAGTTTGCAACCAATCTTCCATTCATAAAGCTTTAACTTCAGAGCATCCAGTAAAGTCTTCATGAGTTCATAATTCTCAATTAATTGGACAGAGTTTGCAACAAATCTTCCATTCATAAAGCTTGAACTTCAGAGCATCCAGTAAAGTCTTCATGGGTTCATAATTCTCAATTAATTGGACAGAGTTTGCAACAAATCTTCCATTCATAAAGCTTGAACTTCAGAGCATCCAGTAAAGTCTTCATGGATTCATAATTCTCAATAAATTGGACAGAGTTTGCAACAAATCTTCCATTCATAAAGCTTGAACTTCAGAGCATCCAGTAAAGTCTTGATGGGCTCATAATTCTCAATTAATTGGACAGAGTTTGCAACAAATCTTCCATTCATAAAGCTTGAACTTCAGAGCATCCAGTAAAGTCTTCATGGGTTCATAATTCTAAATTAATTGGACAGAGTTTGCAACAAATCTTCCATTCATAAAGTTTGAACTTCAGAGCATCTAGTAAAGTCTTCATGGGTTCATAATTCTCAATTAATTGGACGGAGTTTGCAACAAATCTTCCATTCATAAAGCTTGAACTTCAGAGCATCCAGTAAAGTCTTCAAGAGTTCATAATTCCCCCTTAATTGGACAGAGTTTGCAACAAATCTTCCATTCATAAAGTTTGAACTTCAGAGCATCCAGTAAAGTCTTCATGGGTTCATAATTCTCAATTAATTGGACAGAGTTTGCAACAAATCTTCCATTCCTAAAGCTTGAACTTCAGACATCCAGTAAAGTCTTCATGGGTTCATAATTCTCAATTAATTGGACAGAGTTTGCAATAAATCTTCCATTCATAAAGCTTGAACTTCAGAGCATCCAGTAAAGTCTTGATGGGTTCATAATTCTCAATTAATTGGACAGAGTTTGCAACAAATCTTCCATTATAAAGCTTGAAATTCAGAGCATACAGTAAAGTCTTCATGGATTCATAATTTTCAATTAATTGGACAGAGTTTGCAACAAATCTTCCATTCATAAAGCTTGAACTTCAGAGCATCCAGTAAAGTCTTCATGGGTTCATAATTCTAAATTAATTGGACAGTGTTTGCAACAAATCTTCCATTCATAAAGCTTGAACTTCAGGGCATCCAGTAAAATATTCATGGGTTCATAATTCTCAATTAATTGGACAGAGTTTGCAACAAATCTTCCATTCATAAAGCTTGAACTTCAGAGCATCCAGTAAAGTCTTCATGGATTCTTAATTCTAAATTAATTGGACAGAGTTTGCAACAAATCGTCCATTCATAAAGCTTGAACTTCAGGGCATCCAGTAAAATCTTCATGGGTTCATAATTCTCAATTAATTGGACAGAGTTTGCAACAAATCTTCCATTCATAAAGCTTGAACTTCAGAGCATCCAGTAAAGTCTTAATGGATTCATAATTCTCAATTAATTGGACAGAGTTTGCAACCAATCTCCCATTCATAAAGCTTGAACTTCAGAGCATCCAGTAAAGTCTTCATGAGTTCATAATTCTCAATTAATTGGACAGAGTTTGCAACAAATCTTCTATTCATAAAGCTTGAACTTCAGAGCATCCAGTAAAGTCTTCATGGGTTCATAATTCTCAATTAATTGGACAGAGTTTGCAACAAATCTTCCATTCATAAAGCTTGAACTTCAGAGCATTCATTAAAGTCTTCATGGGTTCATAATTCTCAATTAATTGGACAGAGTTTGCAATAAATCTTCCATTCATAAAGCTTGAACTTCAGAGCATCCAGTAAATTCTTGATGGGTTCATAATTCTCAATTAATTGGACAGAGTTTGCAACAAATCTTCCATTATAAAGCTTGAAATTCAGAGCATACAGTAAAGTCTTCATGGGTTCATAATTTTCAATTAATTGGACAGAGTTTGCAACAAATCTTCCATTCATAAAGCTTGAATTCAGAGCATCCAGTAAAGTCTTCATGGGTTCATAATTCTAAATTAATTGGACAGAGTTTGCAACAAATCTTCCATTCATAAAGCATGAAATTCAGAGCATACAGTAAAGTCTTCATGGGTTCATAATTTTCAATTAATTGGACAGAGTTTGCAACAAATCTTCCATTCATAAAGCTTGAACTTCAGAGCATCCAGTAAAGTCTTCATGGGTTCATAATTCTAAATTAATTGGACAGAGTTTGAAACAAATCTTCCATTCATAAAGCTTGAACTTCAGGGCATCCAGTAAAATCTTCATGGGTTCATAATTCTCAATTAATTGGACAGAGTTTGCAACAAATTTTATATTCATAAACCTTGAACTTCAGAGCATCCAGTAAATTCTTCATGGATTCATAATTCTCAATTAATTGGACAGAGTTTGCAACAAATCTTCCATTCATAAAGCTTGAACTTCAGAGCATCCAGTAAAGTCTTCATGGGTTCATAATTCTCAATTAATCTGACAGAGTTTGCAACCAATCTTCCATTCATAAAGATTGAACTTCAGAGCATCCAGTAAAGTCTTCATGAGTTCATAATTCTCAATTAATTGGACAGAGTTTGCAACAAATCTTCCATTCATAAAGCTTGAACTTCAGAGCATCCAGTAAAGTCTTCATGGGTTCATAATTCTCAATTAATTGGACAGAGTTTGCAACCAATCTTCCATTCATAAAGCTTGAACTTCAGAGCATCCAGTAAAGTCTTCATGAGTTCATAATTCTCAATTAATTGGACAGAGTTTGCAACAAATCTTCCATTCATGAAGCTTGAACTTCAGAGCATCCAGTAAAGTCTTCATGAGTTCATAATTCTCAATTAATTGGACAGAGTTTGCAACAAATCTTCCATTCATAAAGCTTGAACTTCAGAGCATTCATTAAAGTCTTCATGGGTTCATAATTCTCAATTAATTGGACAGAGTTTGCAACAAATCTTCCATTCATAAAGCTTGAACTTCAGAGCATCCAGTAAATTCTTGATGGGTTCATAATTCTCAATTAATTGGACAGAGTTTGCAACAAATCTTCCATTATAAAGCTTGAAATTCAGAGCATACAGTAAAGTCTTCATAGGTTCATAATTTTCAAAAAAATTGGACAGAGTTTGCAACAAATCTTCCATTCATAAAGCTTAAATTCAGAGCATCCAGTAAAGTCTTCATGGGTTCATAATTCTAAATTAATTGGACAGAGTTTGCAACAAATCTTCCATTCATAAAGCTTGAACTTCAGGGCATCCAGTAAAATCTTCATGGGTTCATAATTCTCAATTAATTGGACAGAGTTTGCAACAAATCTTCCATTCATAAAGCTTGAACTTCAGAGCATCCAGTAAAGTCTTCATGGATTCATAATTCTCAATTAATTGGACAGAGTTTGCAACAAATCTTATATTCATAAAGCTTGAAATTCAGAGCATACAGTAAAGTCTTCATGGGTTCATAATTCTCAATTAATTGGACAGAGTTTGCAACAAATCTTCCATTCATAAAGCTTGAACTTCAGAGCATCCAGTAAAGTCTTCATGGGTTCATAATTCTAAATTAATTGGACAGAGTTTGCAACAAATCTTCCATTCATAAAGCTTGAACTTCAGGGCATCCAGTAAAATCTTCATGGGTTCATAATTCTCAATTAATTGGACAGAGTTTGCAACAAATCTTATATTCATAAACCTTGAACTTCAGAGCATCCAGTAAATTCTTCATGGATTCATAATTCTTAATTAATTGGACAGAGTTTGCAACAAATCTTCCATTCATAAAGCTTGAACTTCAGAGCATCCAGTAAAGTCTTCATGGGTTCATAATTCTCAATTAATCTTTTCAGAGTTTGCAACCAATCTTCCATTCATAAAGCTTTAACTTCAGAGCATCCAGTAAAGTCTTCATGAGTTCATAATTCTCAATTAATTGGACAGAGTTTGCAACAAATCTTCCATTCATAAAGCTTGAACTTCAGAGCATCCAGTAAAGTCTTCATGGGTTCATAATTCTAAATTAATTGGACAGAGTTTGCAACAAATCTTCCATTCATAAAGTTTGAACTTCAGAGCATCCAGTAAAGTCTTCATGGGTTCATAATTCTCAATTAATTGGACAGAGTTTGCAACAAATCTTCCATTCATAAAGCTTGAACTTCAGAGCATCCAGTAAAGTCTTCATGAGTTCATAATTCCCCCTTAATTGGACAGAGTTTGCAACAAATCTTCCATTCATAAAGTTTGAACTTCAGAGCATCCAGTAAAGTCTTCATGAGTTCATAATTCTCAATTAATTGGACAGAGTTTGCAACAAATCTTCCATTCATAAAGCTTGAACTTCAGACATCCAGTAAAGTCTTCATGGGTTCATAATTCTCAATTAATTGGACAGAGTTTGCAATAAATCTTCCATTCATAAAGCTTGAACTTCAGAGCATCCAGTAAAGTCTTCATGGATTCATAATTCTAAATTAATTGGACAGAGTTTGCAACAAATCGTCCATTCATAAAGCTTGAACTTCAGGGCATCCAGTAAAATCTTCATGGGTTCATAATTCTCAATTAATTGGACAGAGTTTGCAACAAATCTTCCATTCATAATGCTTGAACTTCAGAGCATCCAGTAAAGTCTTCATGGATTCATAATTCTCAATTAATTGGACAGAGTTTGCAATAAATCTTCCATTCATAAAGCTTGAACTTCAGAGCATCCAGTAAAGTCTTCATGGGTTCATAATTCTCAATTAATTGGACAGAGTTTGCAACAAATCTTCCATTCATAAAGCTTGAACTTCAGAGCATCCAGTAAAGTCTTCATGGGTTCATAATTCTCAATTAATTGGACAGAGTTTGCAACCAATCTCCCATTCATAAAGCTTGAACTTCAGAGCATCCAGTAAAGTCTTCATGAGTTCATAATTCTCAATTAATTGGACAGAGTTTGCAACAAATCTTCCATTCATAAAGCTTGAACTTCAGAGCATCCAGTAAAGTCTTAATGGATTCATAATTCTCAATTAATTGGACAGAGTTTGCAACCAATCTCCCATTCATAAAGCTTGAACTTCAGAGCATCCAGTAAAGTCTTCATGAGTTCATAATTCTCAATTAATTGGACAGAGTTTGCAACAAATCTTCTATTCATAAAGCTTGAACTTCAGAGCATCCAGTAAAGTCTTCATGGGTTCATAATTCTCAATTAATTGGACAGAGTTTGCAACAAATCTTCCATTCATAAAGCTTGAACTTCAGAGCATTCATTAAAGTCTTCATGGGTTCATAATTCTCAATTAATTGGACAGAGTTTGCAATAAATCTTCCATTCATAAAGCTTGAACTTCAGAGCATCCAGTAAATTCTTGATGGGTTCATAATTCTCAATTAATTGAACAGAGTTTGCAACAAATCTTCCA
Organism: Ceratothoa steindachneri; assembly: GCA_963969495.1. Lineage (NCBI taxonomy): Eukaryota > Metazoa > Arthropoda > Malacostraca > Isopoda > Cymothoidae > Ceratothoa > Ceratothoa steindachneri. Next base: position 34,896,510 of record OZ018318.1, read on the forward strand.
TTATAAAGCTTGAAATTCAGAGCATACAGTAAAGTCTTCATGGGTTCATAATTTTTAATTAATTGGACAGAGTTTGCAACAAATCTTCCATTCATAAAGCTTGAATTCAGAGCATCCAGTAAAGTCTTCATGGGTTCATAATTCTAAATTAATTGGACAGAGTTTGCAACAAATCTTCCATTCATAAAGCATGAAATTCAGAGCATACAGTAAAGTCTTCATGGGTTCATAATTTTCAATTAATTGGACAGAGTTTGCAACAAATCTTCCATTCATAAAGCTTGAACTTCAGAGCATCCAGTAAAGTCTTCATGGGTTCATAATTCTAAATTAATTGGACAGAGTTTGCAACAAATCTTCCATTCATAAAGCTTGAAATTCAGGGCATCCAGTAAAATCTTCATGGGTTCATAATTCTCAATTAATTGGACAGAGTTTGCAACAAATTTTATATTCATAAACCTTGAACTTCAGAGCATCCAGTAAATTCTTCATGGATTCATAATTCTCAATTAATTGGACAGAGTTTGCAACAAATCTTCCATTCATAAAGCTTGAACTTCAGAGCATCCAGTAAAGTCTTCATGGGTTCATAATTCTCAATTAATCTGACAGAGTTTGCAACCAATCTTCCATTCATAAAGATTGAACTTCAGAGCATCCAGTAAAGTCTTCATGAGTTCATAATTCTCAATTAATTGGACAGAGTTTGCAACAAATCTTCCATTCATAAAGCTTGAACTTCAGAGCATCCAGTAAAGTCTTCATGGGTTCATAATTCTCAATTAATTGGACAGAGTTTGCAACCAATCTTCCATTCATAAAGCTTGAACTTCAGAGCATCCAGTAAAGTCTTCATGAGTTCATAATTCTCAATTAATTGGACAGAGTTTGCAACAAATCTTCCATTCATGAAGCTTGAACTTCAGAGCATCCAGTAAAGTCTTCATGAGTTCATAATTCTCAATTAATTGGACAGAGTTTGCAACAAATCTTCCATTCATAAAGCTTGAACTTCAGAGCATTCATTAAAGTCTTCATGGGTTCATAATTCTCAATTAATTGGACAGAGTTTGCAACAAATCTTCCATTCATAAAGCTTGAACTTCAGAGCATCCAGTAAATTCTTGATGGGTTCATAATTCTCAATTAATTGGACAGAGTTTGCAACAAATCTTCCATTATAAAGCTTGAAATTCAGAGCATACAGTAAAGTCTTCATAGGTTCATAATTTTCAATTAATTGGACAGAGTTTGCAACAAATCTTCCATTCATAAAGCTTAAATTCAGAGCATCCAGTAAAGTCTTCATGGGTTCATAATTCTAAATTAATTGGACAGAGTTTGCAACAAATCTTCCATTCATAAAGCTTGAACTTCAGGGCATCCAGTAAAATCTTCATGGGTTCATAATTCTCAATTAATTGGACAGAGTTTGCAACAAATCTTCCATTCATAAAGCTTGAACTTCAGAGCATCCAGTAAATTCTTCATGGATTCATAATTCTCAATTAATTGGACAGAGTTTGCAACAAATCTTATATTCATAAAGCTTGAAATTCAGAGCATACAGTAAAGTCTTCATGGGTTCATAATTCTCAATTAATTGGACAGAGTTTGCAACAAATCTTCCATTCATAAAGCTTGAACTTCAGAGCATCCAGTAAAGTCTTCATGGGTTCATAATTCTAAATTAATTGGACAGAGTTTGCAACAAATCTTCCATTCATAAAGCTTGAACTTCAGGGCATCCAGTAAAATCTTCATGGGTTCATAATTCTCAATTAATTGGACAGAGTTTGCAACAAATCTTATATTCATAAACCTTGAACTTCAGAGCATCCAGTAAATTCTTCATGGATTCATAATTCTTAATTAATTGGACAGAGTTTGCAACAAATCTTCCATTCATAAAGCTTGAACTTCAGAGCATCCAGTAAAGTCTTCATGGGTTCATAATTCTCAATTAATCTTTTCAGAGTTTGCAACCAATCTTCCATTCATAAAGCTTTAACTTCAGAGCATCCAGTAAAGTCTTCATGAGTTCATAATTCTCAATTAATTGGACAGAGTTTGCAACAAATCTTCCATTCATAAAGCTTGAACTTCAGAGCATCCAGTAAAGTCTTCATGGGTTCATAATTCTAAATTAATTGGACAGAGTTTGCAACAAATCTTCCATTCATAAAGTTTGAACTTCAGAGCATCCAGTAAAGTCTTCATGGGTTCATAATTCTCAATTAATTGGACAGAGTTTGCAACAAATCTTCCATTCATAAAGCTTGAACTTCAGAGCATCCAGTAAAGTCTTCATGAGTTCATAATTCCCCCTTAATTGGACAGAGTTTGCAACAAATCTTCCATTCATAAAGTTTGAACTTCAGAGCATCCAGTAAAGTCTTCATGAGTTCATAATTCTCAATTAATTGGACAGAGTTTGCAACAAATCTTCCATTCATAAAGCTTGAACTTCAGACATCCAGTAAAGTCTTCATGGGTTCATAATTCTCAATTAATTGGACAGAGTTTGCAATAAATCTTCCATTCATAAAGCTTGAACTTCAGAGCATCCAGTAAAGTCTTCATGGATTCATAATTCTAAATTAATTGGACAGAGTTTGCAACAAATCGTCCATTCATAAAGCTTGAACTTCAGGGCATCCAGTAAAATCTTCATGGGTTCATAATTCTCAATTAATTGGACAGAGTTTGCAACAAATCTTCCATTCATAATGCTTGAACTTCAGAGCATCCAGTAAAGTCTTCATGGATTCATAATTCTCAATTAATTGGACAGAGTTTGCAATAAATCTTCCATTCATAAAGCTTGAACTTCAGAGCATCCAGTAAAGTCTTCATGGGTTCATAATTCTCAATTAATTGGACAGAGTTTGCAACAAATCTTCCATTCATAAAGCTTGAACTTCAGAGCATCCAGTAAAGTCTTCATGGGTTCATAATTCTCAATTAATTGGACAGAGTTTGCAACCAATCTCCCATTCATAAAGCTTGAACTTCAGAGCATCCAGTAAAGTCTTCATGAGTTCATAATTCTCAATTAATTGGACAGAGTTTGCAACAAATCTTCTATTCATAAAGCTTGAACTTCAGAGCATCCAGTAAAGTCTTCATGGGTTCATAATTCTCAATTAATTGGACAGAGTTTTCAACAAATCTTCCATTCATAAAGCTTGAACTTCAGAGCATTCATTAAAGTCTTCATGGGTTCATAATTCTCAATTAATTGGACAGAGTTTGCAATAAATCTTCCATTCATAAAGCTTGAACTTCAGAGCATCCAGTAAATTCTTGATGGGTTCATAATTCTCAATTAATTGGACAGAGTTTGCAACAAATCTTCCATTATAAAGCTTGAAATTCAGAGCATACAGTAAAGTCTTCATGGGTTCATAATTTTCAATTAATTGGACAGAGTTTGCAACAAATCTTCCATTCATAAAGCTTGAATTCAGAGCATCCAGTAAAGTCTTCATGGGTTCATAATTCTAAATTAATTGGACAGAGTTTGCAACAAATCTTCCATTCATAAAGCTTGAAATTCAGAGCATACAGTAAAGTCTTCATGGGTTCATAATTTTCAATTAGTTGGACAGAGTTTGCAACAAATCTTCCATTCATAAAGCTTGAACTTCAGAGCATCCAGTAAAGTCTTCATGGGTTCATAATTCTAAATTAATTGGACAGAGTTTGCAACAAATCTTCCATTCATAAAGCTTGAACTTCAGGGCATCCAGTAAAATCTTCATGGGTTCATAATTCTCAATTAATTGGACAGAGTTTGCAACAAATCTTATATTCATAAACCTTGAACTTCAGAGCATCCAGTAAATTCTTCATGGATTCATAATTCTCAATTAATTGGACAGAGTTTGCAACAAATCTTCCATTCATAAAGCTTGAACTTCAGAGCATCCAGTAAAGTCTTCATGGGTTCATAATTCTCAATTAATCTGACAGAGTTTGCAACCAATCTTCCATTCATAAAGCTTGAACTTCAGAGCATCCAGTAAAGTCTTCATGAGTTCATAATTCTCAATTAATTGGACAGAGTTTGCAACAAATCTTCCATTCATAAAGCTTGAACTTCAGAGCATCCAGTAAAGTCTTCATGGGTTCATAATTCTCAATTAATTGGACAGAGTTTGCAACCAATCTTCCATTCATAAAGCTTGAACTTCAGAGCATCCAGTAAAGTCTTCATGAGTTCATAATTCTCAATTAATTGGACAGAGTTTGCAACAAATCTTCCATTCATGAAGCTTGAACTTCAGAGCATCCAGTAAAGTCTTCATGAGTTCATAATTCTCAATTAATTGGACAGAGTTTGCAACAAATCTTCCATTCATAAAGCTTGAACTTCAGAGCATTCATTAAAGTCTTCATGGGTTCATAATTCTCAATTAATTGGACAGAGTTTGCAATAAATCTTCCATTCATAAAGCTTGAACTTCAGAGCATCCAGTAAATTCTTGATGGGTTCATAATTCTCAATTAATTGGACAGAGTTTGCAACAAATCTTCCATTATAAAGCTTGAAATTCAGAGCATACAGTAAAGTCTTCATGGGTTCATAATTTTCAATTAATTAACAGAGTTTGCAACAAATCTTCCATTCATAAAGCTTAAATTCAGAGCATCCAGTAAAGTCTTCATGGGTTCATAATTCTAAATTAATTGGACAGAGTTTGCAACAAATCTTCCATTCATAAAGCTTGAACTTCAGGGCATCCAGTAAAATCTTCATGGGTTCATAATTCTCAATTAATTGGACAGAGTTTGCAACAAATCTTCCATTCATAAAGCTTGAACTTCAGAGCATCCAGTAAAGTCTTCATGGATTCATAATTCTCAATTAATTGGACAGAGTTTGCAACAAATCTTATATTCATAAAGCTTGAAATTCAGAGCATACAGTAAAGTCTTCATGGGTTCATAATTCTCAATTAATTGGACAGAGTTTGCAACAAATCTTCCATTCATAAAGCTTGAACTTCAGAGCATCCAGTAAAGTCTTCATGGGTTCATAATTCTAAATTAATTGGACAGAGTTTGCAACAAATCTTCCATTCATAAAGTTTGAACTTCAGAGCATCCAGTAAAGTCCTCATGAGTTCATAATTCTCAATTAATTGGACAGAGATTGCAACAAATCTTCCATTCATAAAGCTTGAACTTCAGACATCCAGTAAAGTCTTCATGGGTTCATAATTCTCAATTAATTGGACAGAGTTTGCAATAAATCTTCCATTCATAAAGCTTGAACTTCAGAGCATCCAGTAAAGTCTTCATGGATTCATAATTCTAAATTAATTGGACAGAGTTTGCAACAAATCGTCCATTCATAAAGCTTGAACTTCAGGGCATCCAGTAAAATCTTCATGGGTTCATAATTCTCAATTAATTGGACAGAGTTTGCAACAAATCTTCCATTCATAAAGCTTGAACTTCAGAGCATCCAGTAAAGTCTTCATGGATTCATAATTCTCAATTAATTGGACAGAGTTTGCAATAAATCTTCCATTCATAAAGCTTGAACTTCAGAGCATCTAGTAAAGTCTTCATGGGTTTATAATTCTCAATTAATTGGACAGAGTTTGCAACAAATCTTCCATTCATAAAGCTTGAACTTCAGAGCATCCAGTAAAGTCTTCATGGGTTCATAATTCTCAATTAATTGGACAGAGTTTGCAACCAATCTCCCATTCATAAAGCTTGAACTTCAGAGCATCCAGTAAAGTCTTCATGAGTTCATAATTCTCAATTAATTGGACAGAGTTTGCAACAAATCTTCTATTCATAAAGCTTGAACTTCAGAGCATCCAGTAAAGTCTTCATGGGTTCATAATTCTCAATAAATTGGACAGAGTTTGCAACAAATCTTCCATTCATAAAGCTTGAACTTCAGAGCATTCATTAAAGTCTTCATGGGTTCATAATTCTCAATTAATTGGACAGAGTTTGCAATAAATCTTCCATTCATAAAGCTTGAACTTCAGAGCATCCAGTAAATTCTTGATGGGTTCATAATTCTCAATTAATTGGACAGAGTTTGCAACAAATCTTCCATTATAAAGCTTGAAATTCAGAGCATACAGTAAAGTCTTCATGGGTTCATAATTTTCAATTAATTGGACAGAGTTTGCAACAAATCTTCCATTCATAAAGCTTGAATTCAGAGCATCCAGTAAAGTCTTCATGGGTTCATAATTCTAAATTAATTGGACAGAGTTAGCAACAAATCTTCCATTCATAAAGCTTGAACTTCAGAGCATCCAGTAAAGTCTTCATGGATTCATAATTCTCAATTAATTGGACAGAGTTTGCAACAAATCTTATATTCATAAAGCTTGAAATTCAGAGCATACAGTAAAGTCTTCATGGGTTCATAATTCTCAATTAATTGGACAGAGTTTGCAACAAATCTTCCATTCATAAAGCTTGAACTTCAGAGCATCCAGTAAAGTCTTCATGGGTTCATAATTCTAAATTAATTGGACAGAGTTTGCAACAAATCTTCCATTCATAAAGCTTGAACTTCAGGGCATCCAGTAAAATCTTCATGGGTTCATAATTCTCAATTAATTGGACAGAGTTTGCAACAAATCTTATATTCATAAACCTTGAACTTCAGAGCATCCAGTAAATTCTTCATGGATTCATAATTCTCAATTAATTGGACAGAGTTTGCAACAAATCTTCCATTCATAAAGCTTGAACTTCAGAGCATCCAGTAAAGTCTTCATGGGTTCATAATTCTCAATTAATCTTTTCAGAGTTTGCAACCAATCTTCCATTCATAAAGCTTTAACTTCAGAGCATCCAGTAAAGTCTTCATGAGTTCATAATTCTCAATTAATTGGACAGAGTTTGCAACAAATCTTCCATTCATAAAGCTTGAACTTCAGAGCATCCAGTAAAGTCTTCATGGGTTCATAATTCTAAATTAATTGGACAGAGTTTGCAACAAATCTTCCATTCATAAAGTTTGAACTTCAGAGCATCCAGTAAAGTCTTCATGGGTTCATAATTCTCAATTAATTGGACAGAGTTTGCAACAAATCTTCCATTCATAAAGCTTGAACTTCAGAGCATCCAGTAAAGTCTTCATGAGTTCATAATTCCCCCTTAATTGGAAAGAGTTTGCAACAAATCTTCCTTCATAAAGTTTGAACTTCAGAGCATCCAGTAAAGTCTTCATGAGTTCATAATTCTCAATTAATTGGACAGAGTTTGCAACAAATCTTCCATTCATAAAGCTTGAACTTCAGACATCCAGTAAAGTCTTCATGGGTTCATAATTCTCAATTAATTGGACAGAGTTTGCAATAAATCTTCCATTCATAAAGCTTGAACTTCAGAGCATCCAGTAAAGTCTTGATGGGTTCATAATTTTCAATTAATTGGACAGAGTTTGCAACAAATCTTCCATTATAAAGCTTGAAATTCAGAGCATACAGTAAAGTCTTCATGGGTTCATAATTTTCCATTAATTGGACAGAGTTTGCAACAAATCTTCCATTCATAAAGCTTGAACTTCAGAGCATCCAGTAAAGTCTTCATGGGTTCATAATTCTAAATTAATTGGACAGAGTTTGCAACAAATCTTCCATTCATAAAGCTTGAACTTCAGGGCATCCAGTAAAATCTTCATGGGTTCATAATTCTCAATTAATTGGACAGAGTTTGCAACAAATCTTCCATTCATAAAGCTTGAACTTCAGAGCATCCAGTAAAGTCTTCATGGATTCATAATTCTAAATTAATTGGACAGAGTTTGCAACAAATCGTCCATTCATAAAGCTTGAACTTCAGGGCATCCAGTAAAATCTTCATGGGTTCATAATTCTCAATTAATTGGACAGAGTTTGCAACAAATCTTCCATTCATAAAGCTTGAACTTCAGAGCATCCAGTAAAGTCTTCATGGATTCATAATTCTCAATTAATTGGACAGAGTTTGCAACAAATCTTCCATTCATAAAGCTTGAACTTCAGAGCATCCAGTAAAGTCTTCATGGGTTCATAATTCTCAATTAATTGGACAGAGTTTGCAACAAATCTTCCATTCATAAAGCTTGAACTTCAGAGCATTCATTAAAGTCTTCATGGGTTCATAATTCTCAATTAATTGGACAGAGTTTGCAATAAATCTTCCATTCATAAAGCTTGAACTTCAGAGCATCCAGTAAATTCTTGATGGGTTCATAATTCTCAATTAATTGGACAGAGTTTGCAACAAATCTTCCATTATAAAGCTTGAAATTCAGAGCATACAGTAAAGTCTTCATGGGTTCATAATTTTCAATTAATTGGACAGAATTTGCAACAAATCTTCCATTCATTAAGCTTGAATTCAGAGCATCCAGTAAAGTCTTCATGGGTTCATAATTCTAAATTAATTGGACAGAGTTTGCAACAAATCTTCCATTCATAAAGCTTGAACTTCAGGGCATCCAGTAAAATCTTCATGGGTTCATAATTCTCAATTAATTGGACAGAGTTTGCAACAAATCTTCCATTCATAAAGCTTGAACTTCAGAGCATCCAGTAAAGTCTTCATGGATTCATAATTCTCAATTAATTGGACAGAGTTTGCAACAAATCTTCCATTCATAAAGTTTGAACTTCAGAGCATCCAGTAAAGTCTTCATGGGTTCATAATTCTCAATTAATTGGACAGAGTTTGCAACAAATCTTCCATTCATAAAGCTTGAACTTCAGAGCATCCAGTAAAGTCTTCATGAGTTCATAATTCCACCTTAATTGGACAGAGTTTGCAACAAATCTTCCATTCTTAAAGTTTGAACTTCAGAGCATCCAGTAAAGTCTTCATGAGTTCATAATTCTCAATTAATTGGACAGAGTTTGCAACAAATCTTCCATTCATAAAGCTTGAACTTCAGACATCCAGTAAAGTCTTCATGGGTTCATAATTCTCAATTAATTGGACAGAGTTTGCAATAAATCTTCCATTCATAAAGCTTGAACTTCAGAGCATCCAGTAAAGTCTTGATGGGTTCATAATTCTCAATTAATTGGACAGAGTTTGCAACAAATCTTCCATTATAAAGCTTGAAATTCAGAGCATACAGTAAAGTCTTCATGGGTTCATAATTTTCAATTAATTGGACAGAGTTTGCAACAAATCTTCCATTCATAAAGCTTAAATTCAGAGCATCCAGTAAAGTCTTCATGAGTTCATAATTCTCAATTAATTGGACAGAGTTTGCAACAAATCTTCCATTCATAAAGCTTGAACTTCAGAGCATCCAGTAAAGTCTTCATGGGTTCATAATTCTAAATCAATTGGACAGTGTTGGCAACAAATCTTCCATTCATAAAGCTTGAACTTCAGGGCATCCAGTGAAATCTTCATGGGTTCATAATTCTCAATTAATTGGACAGAGTTTGCAACAAATCTTCCATTCATAAAGCTTGAACTTCAGAGCATCCAGTAAAGTCTTCCTGGATTCATAATTCTAAATTAATTGGACAGAGTTTGCAACAAATCGTCCATTCATAAAGCTTGAACTTCAGGGCATCCAGTAAAATCTTCATGGGTTCATAATTCTCAATTAATTGGACAGAGTTTGCAACAAATCTTCCATTCATAAAGCTTGAACTTCAGAGCATCCAGTAAAGTCTTCATGGATTCATAATTCTCAATTAATTGGACAGAGTTTGCAACAAATCTTCCATTCATAAAGCTTGAACTTCAGAGCATCCAGTAAAGTCTACATGGGTTCATAATTCTCAATTAATTGGACAGAGTTTGCAACCAATCTCCCATTCATAAAGCTTGAACTTCAGAGCATCCAGTAAAGTCTTCATGAGTTCATAATTCTCAATTAATTGGACAGAGTTTGCAACAAATCTTCTATTCATAAAGCTTGAACTTCAGAGCATTCATTAAAGTCTTCATGGGTTCATAATTCTTAATTAATTGGACAGAGTTTGCAATAAATCTTCCATTCATAATGCTTGAACTTCAGAGCATCCAGTAAATTCTTGATGGGTTCATAATTCTCAATTAATTGGACAGAGTTTGCAACAAATCTTCCATTATAAAGCTTGAAATTCCTAGCATACAGTAAAGTCTTCATGGGTTCATAATTTTCAATTAATTGGACAGAGTTTGCAACAAATCTTCCATTCATAAAGCTTGAATTTAGAGCATCCAGTAAAGTCTTCATGGGTTCATAATTCTAAATTAATTGGACAGAGTTTGCAACAAATCTTCCATTCATAAAGCTTGAACTTCAGGGCATCCAGTAAAATCTTCATGGGTTCATAATTCTCAATTAATTGGACAGAGTTTGCAACAAATCTTCCATTCATAAAGCTTGAACTTCAGAGCATCCAGTAAAGTCTTCATGGATTCATAATTCTCAATTAATTGGACAGAGTTTGCAACAAATCTTCCATTCATAAAGCTTGAAATTCAGAGCATACAGTAAAGTCTTCATGGGTTCATAATTTTCAATTAATTGGACAGAGTTTGCAACAAATCTTCCATTCATAAAGCTTGAACTTCAGAGCATCCAGTAAAGTCTTCATGGGTTCATAATTCTAAATTAATTGGACAGAGTTTGCAACAAATCTTCCATTCATAAAGCTTGAACTTCAGGGCATCCAGTAAAATCTTCATGGGTTCATAATTCTCAATTAATTGGACAGAGTTTGCAACAAATCTTATATTCATAAACCTTGAACTTCAGAGCATCCAGTAAATTCTTCATGGATTCATAATTCTCAATTAATTGGACAGAGTTTGCAACAAATCTTCCATTCATAAAGCTTGAACTTCAGAGCATCCAGTAAAGTCTTCATGGGTTTATAATTCTCAATTAATCTGACAGAGTTTGCAACCAATCTTCCATTCATAAAGCTTGAACTTCAGAGCATCCAGTAAAGTCTTCATGAGTTCATAATTCTCAATTAATTGGACAGAGTTTGCAACAAATCTTCCATTCATAAAGCTTGAACTTCAGAGCATCCAGTAAAGTCTTCATGGGTTCATAATTCTCAATTAATTGGACAGAGTTTGCAACCAATCTTCCATTCATAAAGCTTGAACTTCAGAGCATCCAGTAAAGTCTTCATGAGTTCATAATTCTCAATTAATTGGACAGAGTTTGCAACAAATCTTCCATTCATGAAGCTTGAACTTCAGAGCATCCAGTAAAGTCTTCATGAGTTCATAATTCTCAATTAATTGGACAGAGTTTGCAACAAATCTTCCATTCATAAAGCTTGAACTTCAGAGCATTCATTAAAGTCTTCATGGGTTCATAATTCTCAATTAATTGGACAGAGTTTGCAATAAATCTTCCATTCATAAAGCTTGAACTTCAGAGCATCCAGTAAATTCTTGATGGGTTCATAATTCTCAATTAATTGGACAGAGTTTGCAACAAATCTTCCATTATAAAGCTTGAAATTCAGAGCATACAGTAAAGTCTTCATGGGTTCATAATTTTCAATTAATTGGACAGAGTTTGCAACAAATCTTCCATTCATAAAGCTTAAATTCAGAGCATCCAGTAAAGTCTTCATGGGTTCATAATTCTAAATTAATTGGACAGAGTTTGCAACAAATCTTCCATTCATAAAGCTTGAACTTCCGGGCATCCAGTAAAATCTTCATGGGTTCATAATTCTCAATTAATTGGACAGAGTTTGCAACAAATCTTCCATTCATAAAGCTTGAACTTCAGAGCATCCAGTAAAGTCTTCATGGATTCATAATTCTCAATTAATTGGACAGAGTTTGCAACAAATCTTCCATTCATAAAGCTTGAAATTCAGAGCATACAGTAAAGTCTTCATGGGTTCATAATTCTCAATTAATTGGACAGAGTTTGCAACAAATCTTCCATTCATAAAGCTTGAACT